>JAHHUM010002897.1:439124-840924 GCA_036173005.1 Crenichthys baileyi
GGGAGAAATTTTACAATATTGCTTCAGTTCCTATGGAGGTTTGCAGACATTTGTTTGTGCATAGACATCATTACGTCCCACCACAGCATTTGAAGTCTGGACTTTGACTGGGGTGTTGCAACACCTTGATTCTTTTCTTGTTCAGGCATACTGTTGTAGATTTGCTGGTGTGCTTCGGATCATGGTCCTACTTAATGACTCAGTTTTAGACAAACTTCCACTGCAGGATAAATGGCCTCACATTTGACTCTAGAATACTCTGGCAAACAGTTGAGTTCAAGGTCAACTCAATGATTGCAAGGTGCATACATCCTGCAAAAAAAACCCAAATTACAACTGCCTCGCCACCATACTTGACTGTTGGAATGAAGTGTTTTGCTAAGATGTTGTGTTTAGTTTTCTCTAAATATGACACTAGATTATGGTAAAACATTTCTGCCTTGGCCTCATCTGTTTAAGACATTGCTCTAGCAGTCGTGTGCTTCCATCAAAACTGTGCAAAACTAAGTCACACTGCCAAGAGGCTCCTCAACAATCCATATAACCTATATTTGTTTAGTCTTTTTCTAATTGTCTTGTTGTGAACTTTAAAGTGCCTGTGACATTGCATTTGTATGGTAAATCAAAGGAAATCAATGAAAGGAAACACTGATCAGCGCTTTGAGTGCCTTGCTGCTGAAAAGCGCTATATAAATAAACTTGACATTTTTTTTACAAAGTTTATTTATGTTGTTGAAAGGAACCGTTGTAAATTTCACTAAAATGGCACCTTCTGACTACTCCTTTGCAATTTTGTTGCGCTCTTCTATGAAGTGAAAGGGGAACCTTGGCATGTAACCTGACAACGGGTGCCATGGCCAACAACATGGACAGTAGCGAAGAATCTGATGTTTCTTTAGATACATTACAGTCACTATTAGAGACACGAAGCAGAGTCAGAAGAAAGTCAGCTGTCATCAGGTGGCAAAACACAAGTTTTGGGCGCAGCTCCTTGTATGAAGGAGCCGCTGGCAGAGCCGAGAGCGCCACCTGGCAGTGAAACAACTGGAGGTGAAGCTCTGCAGCATGGAGCAGTAGCAGCAGATGCAACAGGTGTTAAAAGATTTAAAGATACTTCTTGATGTGTAATTTTTTTGTTAAAATCTTTAGAGAAACATTTATTTAAATATATCATATGCATGTGTAATATATCTTATTTTAATAATAATAATTTCTGATTTTTAATTATTAACAATGACTACCGATATCTAAATGTACTTTTGCGACAAGGAAGTGTTCTTACCTGCTGAGCCCTGATCCGTTTAGCAACAGGAAGCAACAACCTTCTCTTTGGCGATCGTTTCCCATCAGATGCTCTGAACAGCGTGGCTATAGCATCTGCTTCAACACTCTCCATCTTCAAAATATCCCGACCTCCGACGTAATTTCTCTTGTGAATTCAGAGGTTTCTTGTTCGGAGCAGTTTGCTACTATCAGAAGTCCTCTGATCACAGCTGGCTGTGCTTGGTGGGACCAGCCCATCTCCCCCTCCTCAGTTGTCCAGTTCTGATCCAGGCAGCTCTGATCCTCTTTGCTTCAGGAAAGTGGTGCAGACAGTTAGGGCCGTTAGGGCTGCTGTCGCAGTATTGCTGCCACCACCACCAATGCACCGCTTCAACATATTAATGCTGTTTTTAATGCAACTAGTCTTCTTCCTGAACTGTTTATAATTGAAGCTCACAATGAAAAGTTCCTCTTTTATGTCATTTCCAGGCGACTTTGGACTTGCAAATTTTAACAACGATATATGCCGATTTTGTGTCACAATTGGCTTTTAGTACGTCTTTAAAATTAGTATCATGTCAATTACTGCCTAATTTCTTCAATACAGAGAGGTTTGCATTCAATTTCACAGGCACTTTAACATTTAACATGCTTATTGATTCCAAGATGGAGCTATTGGGTTTTGTGCATCATTTATCTGACTGAAGTTGGTGAAGTTTTTACCCAACTCTGCTTCTGAAATATTAGCTGCTTAGTTGAGATGAAAACTGATAAATGCACAGGGTTGCACGTCGTGTTAAAGTTACAGATGGATCTATTTCTTTTCTTTTCCTTCACATTTATGCTTCCCTGTCAGTTGTCTTAAGAGAATATAAGCATTTTATACCTATTGCTAAAGTGTATAATCTTGATTTTACAGTCTACATAAAATGAAAGTGAAATGGTAAAAGCCAGAGATAAATTAATTTTATATCGAATTCATAAATAAATGTTTTAGTAATCATCTCCGAAAGAAAGTAAACACTGGAGAACCCAAGAATGGCAGGTTCGGTCAGTATAAATGTTTGATGTAACCGGGAAGTGGAATGGGTTATGTGACTGACTCAGCTGCTTCACAGGTTGAGGTCTGGTAGAAGCAGTTACTTACTTTCTCAAGGGAGCATAAAGACAGAAAAGGTGAAACAGAAAGTCCCTAAAGTCAAATGTTAATCTTTCTTTATCTTATTGCTGTGGAGGAAGACTTGTACTAAAGCCTATTAGTAGGATTAAAGATTGGAAAGGTGAATCCAGGTGAGATAGTGCATATAATTTCTAATTCAGGTACTCATCTAAGACAGGGTCATTTTGCAACAATTTTAAATCCAAGATACTTTTAGGCACAGTATTGCTTGTCCTGGCTGATGCTGATTTCCAGTTTTCCTGAGGTCTGACCGAAAACTAATGTTTTTATCCTAAGGTTAAATAAAGATTTAACATAAATAAATAAATAATAAAGATTTAACATACTGGGTTTTTTGATATATGTAGTAGTTTTGAATCTTTTCTTTTCTTTCTGCTCTCGGTGGAGCAGGACGCTTTTCTCTGTCTCCCACACCCTCCCATATCTGCCCTGCTTTAGCTCCGTGTCTTGTCTTTCTTTTTGGAGCCTCTTTTTGCATATTTTCCAGAATTCTGAGTTATGGATTTGGTCAGCTGGTCTCTCAGTGCAATTGATCAAATTTTCTCAAAGAGAAGACAGGGTGAAGGGGAACCCTCTTGGCCAGACGGGACATTTTTCTCCAGATTCACGATGGACTCCTGGCAGAAGTGGAGGATTGTGTGTCTGTTGATGTTGTCAGTCGAGAATGTCGAAGATGTGTTCACAATTGGATGTTTGATAACAGGATTTCTGCTTTTTGGAGTTGGCGGTTACCTGGCATATCGAGAAATTCAAAAAACGCTGGCAGCTGTTCTGGCCATTGTAAAGCTGCCTGGCATGTATGATGGGATCTGCAGAGCGATCAACACTCAGACTGAGATGTTACGTAAGCTGAATTGGATGTGATCCTTAAACAGGATCGCAGGCAGGTTGCGGTTCCTGGACTCAGGGGTGAAATGGGAGAGAGTTGTTCGCTCGGATCTGGCGGAAAGGACCTGGAATTTGGCTGTTTGGATTTGCCATTGAGAAGCACCAGCGAGACTCTCAAGACTGACAGAAAATTAAGAGTCAGCCTAACCCAAATAATTGCTGCACGGCCTTGATGGCTGGCTATCTTCAACTTCTCCTGGAAGTTATGTAAGCAAGATGCTCTGCTCCCTCTACCCCCTCCCTTCCCTGAGGACATCTGTGGAGCTGCTCAGAACTGAGTGGCCGGTTGATGAACCTTCCATCGTATCATCAAGGACAATGGCCTCTGACATCTTCAGAGTGACAGTGCTTCACGGACTTACTTTGCACACACTCACATGCACACACACACACGCTCAAGATAAACATATGCACCCCTTCACACCGCCTTCACCGGATCCCCTGCATGATGTTTCGTATGTATGTTGCTTCTTTGTGCTGAGGTTATTTTGCAATCTCAAACTGTATCCTGCTTAGGATAAAGTGTGAAATATGATTTTTTTCCCTCTTCTTACCCAATGTGGTCTCTTTTCTCATCTACCTAAATGTGTGATTTCATTACTTTTCATAGATTTTCAGATTTATCAGAAGGCTTACCAGCAAAAGCCAAATATTATTAGTATTTGAAAATTTGGACTAAAGCTGTTTTTACACCAATGACCAGAGAATTTTAGATTTCTTCAAAGGATTGTATTACAACTATATCATACCAGTGACAGCCAAATATTATTAGTATTTAAAACGTGTGGACTAAAACTGTTTTATACCAATGACCCAGCTTATTTGAATGATTGGACCACAACTGCCTCATACCAGTGACCTCAAGGATTAATATTATAATTTTTCTTCAAGCACAGGATGAATTCCTTACCACAGAGGACTTAATGAGCTAATCACCTCTATTAGAAAGATTGGATTAGAACCAGCTCTTACCAGTAAACTCCCAAGGATTATTAGTGTCATTTGATTTGTTTTTCTGTGTTTGATTTTCTGTATCATTGTAATGTTTTTCCTCATGTACAGCGCTTTGAGTGCCTTGTTGCTGAAAAGCACTATATAAATAAACTTGACTTTTGAATAAGGGAGAAGACAAAGGAATTTAAATATTACCCCTTAATGCATCAGAGCCTATAATACTCGTACTCATCGTCTTCCGCTTATCCGGGACCGGGTCGCGGGGGCAGCAGACTCAGCAGAGACACCCAGACGTCCCTCTCCCCAGACACCTCCTCCAGCTCCTCTGGGGGGAGCCCAAGGCGTTCCCAGGCCAGCCGAGAGACATAGTCCCTCCAGCGTGTCCTGGGCCGACCCCTGGGCCTCCTCCCAGTGGGACGTGCCTGGAACACCTCCCGAGGAAGGCGTCCAGGAGGCATCAGGTATAGATGTCCGAGCCACCTCAACTGGCTCCTCTCGATGTGGAGAAGTAGTGGCTCTACTCAGAGCTCCTCACTAACTCCAGGGGAGTGCCCGGCCACCCTACGGAGGAGGCTCATTTCAGCCGCTTGTTTCCGGAATCTCGTGCTTTCGGTCATGACTCAAAGTTCATGGCCATAGGTGAGGGTAGGAACGTAGATCGACCGGTAAATAGAGAGCTTCGCTTTTCAGCTCAACTCTCTTCACCACAGCGGACCGGCACAGTGTCCCCATTACTGCAGCAGCCGGACCGATCCGTCTGTCGATCTCCCGCTCCATTCTTCCCTCACTATAATGCAATGAATGTGTATTTGTCCCATTACAGCTTTCATCTGTTTTAGCTTTTTTGTCACAATTAAATTTCAGATCAGTACACAAAATGTAAAGAAAATCTGAATCAAAATCTGTTTTACTGGTAGGGTTTGTGCACACAAACAGAAAAAAAAATAGGTGGGAAATAATTTTATCTTGTAAATATGTGTATATACAGTATTTCCCAAAAGAAGAAGACAATGTTGACTAAGTGACGGCCTGGAAATCCTGAATGAAGGGAAGATCTGCCCTGATCATCCTCTCTGCAGACCTGATTGGTCGTTACCATCTGGACCTGTCATGTTTTGTGGATGAACCAAACCATACAGTGATGGACGTGCACAAAACAGACTGAATAATGGCTGTGCAGAAGATGAGCAGCAGTTCCTGTGGAAAAAAAAGCCAATCCACCTCCTGTCCATATGGAGACTCGACATAGGCCCTGATAAGATCATTGACGGTAGAGTCCCCTGTAAAACTTCAGGAGTTTCACAGATGGCTCTACTGAGGTTAATTTAAAATGCAGTTTCCAAATAGATGATACATTAAGTAAGTTTATTAGAAAACAGGCATGTCTTCAACACATTAAACCCTGGATGACACTTTTTCTGCTTTTAATTCAAACAAGACAGAACTTGTCATGTTTGGTACAGAACCTCTAAAAAACAAACTGCTTAGTCAGTAACACCCTGGGTGGCATTAACTTGGTCTCAAGTAATAATGTAAAGAACCTGGGTGTCATCTTTGATCATGTCATTTAAAATTTCATACTATTAAGTGAAGTGATCACTTCAATGAGTGTCTCAGAGTGACCCAAATCCATTAATTCAACAGAGTTTACTACCTCTATTAATCACAGGTAATTTATGGATTCAATTTATCAATGGGAATAAATACTTTTTCCCTTAATAAATTAAATAATAATTTGAAAACTGCTTTTTGTTTTTACTCATCTTATCTTCAACTTATAAAAATTTGTTCAATGATCTAAAACACTTTAGCCAAAGGTTTAACTCAAAAAATGGAAATGAAAGTTGTGGATGTTCCTATATCTGATGCATTTATTGAATGAAAAAAACATTGATTTTTCAGAACCTGGTCTGCCAGCCACTAACCTGAACATATAAAAAGCAAAGTTTGTTTCTATGGTTGATTTACCGGTGCTGATATGATCCTTAAGTGTTTGAGTTTTTGGATCCTTTTGTGTCTTTGCTTTCATAATTTCCCTGCTGTTTATGTTCTTTAAAGTGTTGGCATTTTAGTTCATCTCTCTTTTCTTAGTTCATTCATGTGTTCTTTGTATATTTCTAGGGTTTTATTTATCTCCATTCAGCTCCTCTGTGATTATTAGCCTCCCTCCCTCAGCTCCTCTGCTTCAGCTGTTCCTCATTTCCAGTTGATTGCTCACACCTGCTTGCCATGCCTTTCTCCACACTCCCTGTATGTAAGCTATCTGGTTGTCATTACTAGTTTCTTCCTTTGGACTGCCTCATGTTTCGCTGCTCTGTTATGTTCTCCATGCCTGTGCCACCTGTGTTCCACGACCTGCTCCTAGGAGTTCTTTGAACTTTCTCACTTTTCAACATTAATGCCTTGCCACAGCCTTGTTTGGTCCTGTTTTCACCCAACTTAAAAGAAAAAAAAAAACCTTTAGAAAAGACTTGTCTGGCTGATAAACCTTTACCAAACAGCAATGTTTAGGATAAAAATCTCCAACTGAAATATGTGAAATGGAAATAGAAAGAATAATCTAATAAAATGGGTTGCATAGCTATTTGCTTCGATGGACAGCTAGCAGAATAACTCCTCCACTGACTGCCTTTGTCATTGTTAGCAAAAGATGAAGCCCAACAAGTACAGACAAAGAAAGTGGCGGGCACATTGTCCAAGCAACAGAAGACAGCTGACCACAGATGATGCCCTGTGAGTCAAGAAAAACCACTGACAGTGTCTCGATAAGTGTTGCGCTATTTAAATAAACTCATATATCTGACGATCCCACCAATGCTTATTTATCAGAATCACTGGAATATAAGACAAACTGATCGGCTATTCAAACTAAAGAAGGAACTGAAGATCTCTAAAGCTGAATTTAGATGTTACTCCTCCAGAAATGTCCAGTTCTCTAGTGGTTTTGGTATTAAATCGTTTCAGTGAAAACAGTTACTTAAAATATGCTACAGCAAATTCAGTGTTTGGACCCACTTCTCTTATTCTTAACACAGTAGCTTATCCCAGTAACACAGAATCCCATTTAAGCAGCACAGTAACTGAGAAAATGTCTCCCTTTACTGTTAGAGATGCTTCATTGCACAGCTGACACTATGGAACTAAATATGCTTCAAATGCACAGATTAGCCTGCCACTGATAGAATCCAAAACATTAACAAATAAACAGGATGCAAACACAAGAGAAACATTTGACTGAATGCGCATTGGCATAATGAACATATAATGAATATAAATATCAGATGATAAGCGATTTAAAATTATTTTCATAAAAGAATGAGATTGAGAAAAACTATTATGACAGTTAATATAGCATTTGAAAACCCATTTATAACATAACTAAAATGAACGTAAAATCTCCACATATTTACAGTAGAATCCCTTCGGTGCTTCCCTGTTCCAATCTTTCTATTCAGTTTTATGATCAGTTCAGATGTGGATCGAATAGCTGTGTTTCAAAGGCAAATCTAGTTTAACTGTAAATCACAAATTTCCTAAAACAATGCACGCAAAGAGTTCAGAATGTGGGCAGTCAGGAGGAGTTGCCTAACTTACCCGACACTCCATAAGCGAACATCACAGCAACGTAAACTTGCATGATGCCCCTGCAAGTTCTTGGTTAAAATCGCGTAGGTGGAAGAAAGGAGTAGTAATTTTCTCGTCCCCTCTTTCCAGGTGTGAAAATCTCGCCAGACGTTTCTAACTAAAACGCCGTGCGGTAACAGCCGCGCTGACGGTGAAGATAAGATGGTCTAGTCCGGAGAGCAGCTGCAGCAGAGAACTGTGAACGCTTCGCAGGGTCGAAGCGATCTGCAGCTTCCTCCGGTGAGAGGGAAATGTTTAAAGAGTTGCCATGTTTTGACGCACGGGGAGAAGCAGGCGGCACAGGTGCAGCAGCGCGCACAGACACGCAGAGAGGAGGCTCAGCATTCATATATAACCACCACTGAGAGGGAGTTGCTCAATAACTCCTCTATTCAATTTGGAGACTAAATTCTCCCAGTGCAGTACTGCGTATCAGAGGACTGATTAATCCATTCCTTTTTATATTGTCTTCCTGATGACAGAATAAAGCAAGTATCAGATATACTTTTTTTCTTTATGCGCAATTGCACAGACTTTAAATTCGTGATTTTTCAGTCCGGGTTAAGGTATTCTCTGCTTCACAGGGAAGCTTCCTCGCAGTCAGGGATTTTTATGTGCCTCAGTGTCTCTGAGCTTTCATTTTGTCTCTCCTCCTGTACTACCTTAAATTTTTTCTGTTTTTCTTCTTGTTTTTAAAATCTTCTGTTTCATACCCAATTTTAGAGGTAATTTTTCCTTAGATTATTTTTAAAGCAAGACATGTGTTCAGTAAGCAAGTTTCTGTTATAGCTCTGCCAGCTCAATATTATTACAATATCAGCCAAAATATCAGTTGTATTAATTGGCTTTTGCTTTTATGATATTCTGGTGCAGCAACAGGAAAAAGAACCTGATCTAAAGTAATCCTCCTACTAAACTTCCTTACTATTTACCACTTTTACCATTTAAACCTAATTGATAGAAAGTGTCCTTGGGGTTTAACCAATTTTGGTATTGATGGGACTATGTGTGCCTTTAAAGACTCCGTGTGGAGAAAAGGAAGTGGGGGATATCTGTCAACATTATCATTTCCCATGGTTGAAATCAGTCAGTGAGAAATTCATCCTACCATAATAAATAGCCTCTGGCAATACTAACAAACTAAACTGCATTGGGATACCATCTCATCTGTCCCGTAATGTGTAGGAGGCAAAGCTTTGAGTCAGTGCAAGAATATCACGTACAACAGATCAGAAGGCTGGATACAATAATCAGAATCAGAATCAGCTTTATTGCCAAGTTTGTACATACAAACAAGGAATTTGACTCCGGTACACTTTGCTCTTTGGTTTTTGTTTTTGCACTACAGAATATACATATTTACAATGTACAAATATACACATATATAAATAAAAAGGTGCATTTGCAACATCTGTCTGCTGTTGTTTTGTACTCTATTGAATGTTCAACAGAGAAACAGCCTGGGGGAAGAAACTGTCTCTGTGGCGGCTGGTTTAGGTGAACAGTGCTCTGTAGCGTCGGCCTGAAGGCAGAACTCTAAACAGTTTATGTGCAGGGTGTGTGGGGTCTGCAGAGATTTTAGCAGCTCTTTTCCTGACCCTTGACCTGTATAAGTCCTGGATGGAGGGAAGGTCAGTCCTGATGATTCTCTCTGCAGTCCTGATTATTCGTTGCAATCTAGATCTGTCCTATTTTTTGGATGAACCAAACCACACTGAGATGGATGAAGACAGGACAGACTGAATGATGGCAGTGTAGAAGATGACCAGCAGCTCCTGTGGAAGGTTGTACTTCTTAAGTTGCCTCAGGAAGTACAGTCTCTGCTGGGCCTTCTTCCGAACAGTGTCTATGTGTGAAGACCATCTCAGGTCCTCAGAGATGGTGGTTCCTAAGAACCTGAAGTGATCCACAGCCGACACGGTGTTATTGAGGATGGTGAGGGGGCTGTATGGAGGTGGTGTTTTCTGAAAGTCCACCACCATCTCCACAGTCTTGAGTGGGTTTAGGTCCAGGCAGTTCTGACTACACCAGTGTATCAGGCGATCCACCTCTTGTCTGTATGCAGACTCATCAACGTCCTGGATCAGTCCAATGACAGTGGTGTCATCTGCAAACTTAAGGAGTTTCACGGACGAGTCCGCTGAGGTGCAGTCATTTGTGTACAGGGAGAAGAGGAGTGGGGATAGAACACACCCCTGGGGGGCACCAGTACTTATTGATCTGGTTCGGGAGAAGATGCTCCCCAGTCTCACCTGCTGCTGTCAGTCCGTCAGGAAGCTGTTGATCCACTGAAGGTGGAGGCTGGGACGTTTGAGCTGGGTGAGCTTCTGGTGGAGGATGTCTGGTATGATAGTGTTGAAGGCCGAGCTGAAGTCTACAAACAGGATCCTGTGTAGGTCCCTGGGCGGTCGAGGTGTTGCAGGATGGAAGTGTAGACCCAAGTTAACAGCATCATCTGCCGACCTGTTTGCTCGGTAAGCAAACTGCAGGGCGTCCAGTAGAGGGCCTGTGACGTCTTTCAGGTGCTTCAACACCAGCCGCTCAATAATGATTATCATTTCTCACATATTAATTTGGAGATATTATTGATGCCTTTAAAAAGTCTTTCTAATGTAGGTCAAAATATTTTTCACCCCACTTCTCAAATTTGGATATATTTCTCTTTCTCAATGTGTTTTTTTTTCAGCAAAAAGGATGTAATTTTCAAAGCAGCTGCACAGCCAAGAGCATTAAACTAAGTTACTTTGAGTGCCACCACGGCGTTATAATGTTGTAACCTTGTCATTAGGCCAACATGGCAGCCCCTTCTTCAAATTTTTAGATAACCAATCCACAAAGGTATGCAAGGCTCAAACCTCATGGGTAAGAAACCGCCACTGATACCAAACTACTCCATGTTGCAACCAGGACCTGGACCCTGATATGCTGACTCCATGACAATGAACAACCGCAATCTTAGCATGGAAGTTTATACAAATTTAAAACAGGAATCCTCATGATCCATATCGCATAACGGGGAGTGCATTTTTTTTTTTTTTTGATGAATTAGAAAATCTCCTCTAAACCCTAAAAAAAACCCATCCAAATGTTGGCTGGTTTTTAATGTTGTCATTAGCATAAAGAGGCGTGTAAAGTTAAAAGATTTCCAAATTACACTATATTATAAGAATAATTATCTTGTCTGCCATCACACAGAAATGAAATTGGGTCCCATCCTATTCTTTATCTAGGGTTTAATATGACGTTGGCCCACTGTCTGCAGTTATATCAGCTTCAGCTCTTCTGGGAACAGGGAAAATTCCTTTAGGTTACAAGTTATCTAGTAGTCCATGAAAGGGGCCACTAATATTTAAAGTATTTCCCCCTTAAGTATGTATTCCATCAACTGTGATTGTGTTATTTTACGGCTCTGATGCAACAATTACACACACAGAATGGTATATTAAGAAACATCAATGGAGGACTCAGGATTTCTGCACCGGATGTGGAAAATTATGAAAGTTTGCATGTGTCGCTTACGGTTTGTGGATAAAGGTGGAAATCTAGGGAAGGTAACTGAATCTGAGGTTGACAGGACTGGAGTGTCTGAGAGGCTTGTGCTGGCTGAGCATCAGTTTTGTATTTCTCCAGCATGAGACTGATGGAAGCACCACATCAGGCTGAGGGTGGACAGGCAGGTGAGCGATGGGTTGCCGAGCCACAGTGTGGCTAGATGGTGGGAGAGTTGAGGAGCAACGAGGAGACTAAGAGCAGCGGCCCGAGGAAAGGTCTTCTAGGAAATCCTCAAACTGGACACTGGACTCTGGGAGCAAGTAAGTAAAGATAAGACCTATAATATAATTCTCTATGAAGGAGGCAGCAAGACCTGGCCTGATTAACCACGCTGTGTGAGCAAACAATTTGGCATCTCTCTCAGGGATTCCTGCTCCTCTTAGCCACCTCCTGATGATCCTGATGAGCTACAGCTGTGGGGCCTGCCAGTCACACCCTGCTTGAGAACAGTGAGAAGACAACAGAGAAGCACCAGACAAACCTGCACACAGCTCAGAGTATAACATCAACTGAAACAGAAATTGTTTTAGATATTTGTTCGCAAAGAACGTTCACATTAATATTTATGCAGTTCCAGCACTGATCTCTGGATGCGTAATACAACACCATAGGTAGATCCTCTTTACCCTTGAGGCACTTTTATTTTGAACATACACTTTTTACCCTCAGGTCCTAAAACAAAGTACAAAAGTGTACTAAAAATTTATTTTTTAAATTTGTTTCTTTTCACTTTCACTGCATCAAACTTCAGATCTATCCATTGATGTAAAGTTGTCATATTTTTCTAATCCTTTTTATATTTTCATGTCCTTTTGTTACAAAAAACATGATTTTTTTTAAGGGGAAAAACGCAAAATATGCAATATTTTCCAAAAATAAACATCAAAGTGGTGTCGGTGTTACAGCCATGACTTGATTTTGATGCATTATTATTTTTGGAGCAATGAGAGTTTAATATAGAAACTTTTTTATAGAACACTTTTTACCTTTAGGTCCCACAATGGAAAATGTTTTGAAATTGTAACCCCCCCCCCCCAAAAAAAAACAAAAAAATGTTTTACATTCACAGCATAGAATCTTTTCAATAACTTCAGACTAAACCACATATATTAAAATATATAATTTTTTTCTTTTGTTTGTTTTAAGAAACTTTTGCCATGCATTCACGATTTAAAGCATAAAGAGTCAATGGGACCAAATTGGTAGCGAAGGTAAAGACTGTGCACAAAATACATATCTCTTGTGTTACATACCTTGTAATCAAAAGGATGAAGAAATTTTAAAAATAAAAAGCAAATCCTGACCAAGTTTCACGGAATTAACCTTTAAGCTGACTGACGTATTGAGAATCAAAAAAACAAATAAGCAGAATGTGCAGAATGTGAACAAGGTGCCTCGAGAGAAAAGGCTCTGCATGGCAAACTAGACCGTTTATTCAACCTCACGAACTTTCAAACTTTTTCCTCATTATTTAATTGGTTCCTCGCTATTACAAAATAAAATGACTTTGTGGCTTTTCTGAATTTTTTTGGACATGAGATGACTAGATCTGTAGATACATCAAACCCTGTGGGTGTTTCGCACAGAAACAATGCTGCAATATTTGGCAGCTGTTGAATAGAATGAATTCCACCTCTAAACACTCAAAAACACCCTCTAATCTTTTTTTTTCTTCATAGAAGATGAGATAGAAAATTTATTTTTAGGCTTTTCTGCTTGGCAAGCATGCAGCTTAAATGCTTGTTGCTGTGAAGGTCTGATTTCACAGATTCAAATCCAGATGGAGTAACAGAGACATGTGAAAAGAGGGGAAGAGTGTAGTTCTGCAGAGACTGAATGAATTGTTCCTGCTTAGTATCACTCAAATATAGTTTAAATTAGGATATAAAAGGGTCCATAGGTGTGCACTGCCTGGATCAATAGAGTTGCCTAGACCTGATAAAGCAAACAGGTTATCTCACTCAAATTGAAGAAGAAAATGGGGTTTCACCTGTTAAACAACAGGAGGGTTATTTAGGTAAGGAATTACAAGCAATGCTGATAGTAGGATCTGTTGGGCTTAACCAGCAAAGATTGGTTCAGGGAGCATGAGGATTAATTTCCACACTTCTATTGGCCACCCCGAAGTTTAGCCATTAACCCCACTGAGAGCCTATGAGATGGGCCAGATTGTACACAGTGATGAGTCTCGTATCGCCAAAGCAGAATATATGCAACTATGCAACTCGATGAAATTAAAAGTAAGGATAAAATAAGATTTAGATCATTTTCTGCCATGTCAAAGCCAAAAAGGACCTAGATGAGTATTCTTAATGTTTGGGCAGATTACAGTAATAAGAGGAGGTCCAATTCTTGTCTGCAGAAATCTTTTTGCGGCCTCGCACATTTTTTACCAGATTTTGTTCTGAACTCTGAGGAGAGCAATTCTGATAAATCAATTCTATCATTGATTCCCATTTATGCTTGAACTCACAGAGATGCTGAGATATAAAATCCCTCTTTTTCCCTCTTTACCTCTTATTAAAGGTATTCAAGAAGAGGTAATAAAAAATAACTGGTATTTAGAATTAGTCATGATTTTATCCACATGACGAAAAGTCGATTTCCAACCAAAAAAAAAAATCCCTTACCATGATGCTGCCACCATTCTGTTTCACTGTGGTCATGGTATTCTTGGTGGTGTGCTGTGTTATTTTTGTGTAAAATTTTACTTTTTGTAGCCCAAAGGTTCAACGTTTGTTTCATAGGACTCATATGAGATGATCCCACAAAACCCTTGAACCCTATACTGTAGTCCAGACATTTGGAGACTGGACCAATGTAGAACACAGCTAATACTAACCAGAAATATCTGCAGCTCCTTTAGCGTTATTGCCAGGCTATTTGCAGTCTCCCTGGCCAGTTTCCATCTTGTCTTTCTATTAATTTCAGAGAAATGTCTACTTTAAGTAATGTCCCCATTGTTCCATATTCTATTCACTAACTGGCTCTTTTCAGTGTGCCATAGTATATATAAAATGCTGTGGATGTTATTGTACTCTTCTCCTGGCTGATACCTTTGTACAATGAGATCATTCTGATCCATTGTAAGCTCTCTGCAAACTATGGCTTTAGCTAAATAACGCAAATGAGTGAGAGCTAAGGTGAAGAAAGCCCTACTAGGTCAGCTGAAATTTATTTTGGGTATATCAGATTCTCCATTATTCATGTTAGGTGTGTGCCCAAGAAGATTGAATGGATTTATTAGGGAAGGCCAACAAATATCACAACTTCATTTGGTTTGGTTCTCCTTTACACTGCACTTTTGAAAGTGGACCAAATCACCTAAACAATGCCACACAGTTACAAGAGTGGCATATTTGAGGTGCTATCACAGATGCTGCCCAGAATGAGCAGCAGGCAAGGTCGAGAGTTATCCAGCATATTGCTCTGTACATGAGATAATGCAGCTGTTGGGACCCCAGCCATGGGTTACAACATTAAAGGCCAGTAAGAACTTTTCCGGAACTTTCAAAGTAAATCGCATTAACCTACTTCCAGCACAGCCAGGACCAAGAAGGGAAAAACAGTGGACTTCCTGTGACGTCACTGTGGGAATAAAAACTCTGCGCGCCAACAAACAGATCTCTTCCACGCAGGTCCCCGACGGAACTGGATGGAAGGACACAGCACGCTAATGTCTCTTTGCTGGCAAACAGACATAACTCCTTAAACTGGATCGAAGAGTGTCATTCGATCACGCGATCATATACATTAAGTTAAGTAGGAATGAATTGCTGTTTGTGTATTTGGTATTCATTAATTCATGAATGGGGTAATTAAGGTGCAAGTATAGCTTGACTTTTCTCTCTGAGGTCTACAGAAGCAAACTGTGTTCCAGAGAGTTCCCAGCAGAGACCCTGTCTCTACAACGCCGAGTCGAGCAGTTTTCCCGGTCTGAAGGAAGGACAACGGGGCCGCATCACTGTGGCTACAGCAGTAACGTGCAGTTCAGCGGCCCGGCAGAACAAGTTGCCCCACCCCACAGCTAAGGAGGTTGGCTGTAAATTAACTCTTTGTTCACTGTGGATGCTTTCCTCAACTTCGTTGCCCCGGACAACTTTTCCTCAGCACGGTTCACGTAAGAGGTAGTGTTTTGGGCAAAGACAAGTAGTTTAGAATGAAATAATCTAAACAAGGTTCGTTTTTTTAGACGTTTGGTTTTGTTTGTGTTGAAAACTCAGCTATCTTAGTGCTAGCAGATTATCTGTTTGGCACATGTGCTCACTTTATGTGTTCTGTGTTTGTGTTTTTAAAGTTAAGACAGACTTGATTTAAAGGGTGATTTTAAACACAGAATATCGGCCATAACGTACTGTCCACACTTATGCATTTCAACCCATTTATTAATGGTATTTAAAGGTATGTGTTTGATTCTGATGATAAGCTACAAGTTTTTTTTTGTTAGCCTCAACCGCTAACAGCTAAGAACACGTGCTTGCCTACTATGAGTCAGCTAAAGATCATTTACCCAAAAAGGTGGTTAGTTTTCAATCTAGGAAATAATATTTCCCTAATATTATTTTACTAAACTTGATAACTAAGTAAACACCATTAAGCCCCATTTATCCAGAAAGATTTGGTTCTTATTCAAAATAATATTCCTTAAGTATTCTTTTACTATTTCCTTAATAATATTTATTTAAATATTATTTTAATAAATAAAGGCAGCTAAATAAACACGTTGAGAATTAGTCATTAGTCATTTGATTGAAATATGTTTGACTTTGAGTTGACTTATTTTTGTTAGTAAATTCTTGTATTTTAAGAAATTGTGTGAATTAATTCTGTGTGTGTACAGAGTTTTGCTGTTCAATAAGGCCAGAGCTTGGCTCATTCCTTTCAATTTTGTCGTAATACCACCGCCTTATTAGGCTGGTATTCACAGGACAACCTTTAACAGACCAAAATATTATTTAATAAAATATAAAAGTATTAATATTTTATATTAAATAATATATTCATAATCACAACAGAGTGGAAGAAAAAACGAAAGTTAACAGCAAGAGACTACACCATGCTGCAGGATTACAAAGAAGCCAAGTAAAGATGTAAACGTTTTCAGATCCCATATATGTCTGTAAACTATATAAGTGAGAGATGCCACTTTCTCTATTTAGTTATGTGGATACTTTGGCTGTTTCCCCAATGTCAGGGAACTACACCAGGGTTCACTTGCAAGCAAAGTAAGACCTACATTTTCTGGCTGACCAGTTTACTTGTTTGGTCCAAACCAGAGTTTGTATGAGCCTTCACACCTGCCCACACAAGCCAACACAGCTTTTTCTGCAGCTGCCACAGCACGAAGGCAGTTAGGGAGTCCTGCAGCCAACTTAGCAGAAAAATAAGCAACAGGTAGCTGTTTAGCTCAATGATCTTGGAGGAGAACTGATGTCATGCACCCATGCTTTTCATCAGCAGCCTGAAAAAAAGGTTTGTTAGGATTCGGTAATCCTAAAGTAGGAGCCTTCCGCAAAGCCAGCTTAAGTTGTATGAAAGCTGCTTCTGCTTCAGGTGTCCAAACAATATTGTCATGAGATTGAAGACCTTTACCATGCATGAGAGCACCCAACGGGGCTTCCATAAAGGAATAATTAGGAATAAAATTTCTGCAATATGAAGTCATGCCCAAAAATAACATCAACTGTTTTTTTGTAACAGGTTTGGGAATGTTTTGCACTGCATTGACACGCTTTGAGGAAAGAGTTTTACCTTCAGCAGAAATAACATGATCTAAAAAGGTTACTTGTAGCTGGACAAGCTGAAGTTTAGAAAGAGAGGCCTTGTGGCTTGTGATCATTTTCTGGGATCAACTGAACAGAGGTCTTTTAAATGCAGAAAATCTCTTATAAAACATAAGATTAGAATTTGTTGGTACCACAGTCCAATCAGATACTTTTTCACACTACAACACAAAATAGTTCACATCTGTCCACTTTTGTGTTACAGATTTTGCCAAAGCGATGTGTGGACAGTGTCTCTTTTTTTTGAAAAGCTGGCCTTTGGTGTGAGTTCAGACAAACAGCAAGCGCAGCTGTATTAGCATTCCAATACAGCATAGAACTGGTTAGTTTTTCACAAGAAATGCGAAACCAAGCTTTCTCATATTCTTTGTCAGAACCCGACATATGAGCAATACAGTTTAAATCAACAGCTTGCATAAAATCACAGGAGGGGTTACAACTGATCTAACCTCCTTCAGCTACTGCCGTGAAAACCAATGAATTTTGCACTTCCCCCCATAGGCATAGATTAATGCTTGTGGACTGAACTGTACTGCAGTAAACACTGTGTCAGCCTGAGTAGAGACCCTTACCCCCTTGGGGTGAACATTAGAATGATCCTTAGCTTGCCACATCAAATTCTACCCATCAAATTTTAAGGACACAATGATTGAAAGAGGAAACAATGTTTGAAAGTAAACCCATTAGGTGTTACACATGCAATGGGCTTTGTAACATGTCCCTTGGTCGTCTGCCCTGATGCTGACATAGAAAAAAAAAACATGGTTTCGCTGAGTTTTGGGGGATGTTGAAAATTTCCTCTGCCCTAACAACAGAAGAACTTGCTCCTGAGTCTACCATAAATTATATTTTCTTTCCTGAGACTATAAGATCAAAACATTGGGAAAGCTTTTTCTATCTCTGACGTAAAATGAGCATAAGTTGGTAAATATTTTCTCTCAACTTGTTTCCAAAACAACAAATAGCATGTGCACTTTAGTCAAGTCATCACAGTCATTGCAAAAGCAGCTCTTCATTGCGTGAAATAGGAAGAGAAGGAAAAGTGATTGAGCGTCTGTATAAATGTGTGTGTGTGCTGTGTGTGTCTAAAAGAGAAGGAAATAGGGATAGGTAGAAAAGAGTGTGGAGCAGTTGGGTGTGTGTTAAAGAGGTGTGGTGTGGTACCGCTTTGATGAGACGGCTGACACTGTGGTGGGTTGCGGTGGTGGTCGCTGCCTCCTCTGCCTCGGTTAGTCAATCAGCCTGGTAAGATGCGGCCTCAGCTGGTGTAGGGAAATTGCTCCCTCCAATGTCCCGTCTGCCACACTTGAAACAGGTGTCTGGATCACAAAAAACGTCTTCCCGGACCTCTCCATTGGCCTGCTTCGTTCGATATCCTGCCGTCCTATTCCTTCCCACATTTGGTACCTCGTAAACATGGCTAGATGCAGTTCTTTGTCAGATGCTTCCTTTTTACTCCGCTGCCGTTCTTCAAATATGAGTTGAGCATGTTTGGCATGTTTGCGAACATCGTCAAGGCGAAGGATGATCAGCCCAGCCCACATACGCCCCCTTAAGATGTTGTGCTAAATGTGGAAGCATTCCTTTTATGACCGCATCACAAACAAGGGTCTCCCAGACCCCTGCTTCTGTACCCACTTCTGTGGGCGTTTCTATCCCACTGTACTTGGTCACTGCTTCGATCACTCTGGTGATGAAATCGTTAGCGTCTTCATCACATTTCTGCTTGCAGGCATAGATGGACAGGACAGTAATGGCATTCATGTACTCCACATTTGAAACATTATCCCAAACCTCATGTTTCAGACGCAGGTTTGGAACAGGGAGCTTGTTATGGTTTTTTGCAATGTCAGACGCAGTTATTTTACGTGTCAGGATTCTGCGTATTTCAGCACCAGTAGGACGATATTCCTTGGAAAAATCAGAGAAACTTGTGGAAAAACCTTCGCCTGACTGAGATAGGTCAGGGAGAAGTTTTGCGCACTCCTCGATGTCATGAGAAGTGCAAGACCGGAAAACCAGGGTGGTCCATTTGGACCCATTATTTCCACCATAGGTGCAGTGAGAGTGTGTTCCTGAGCCTTCAGTCTGGTATGAGAAGATGGGGGGCTGGAGCTCAGACCTGGCCGTGAATCAGAAGGATCTGAGGAGCTGTGCAGCTGTGCAGATGTGATGTTGGAGCTGTCTTCCACCTTCAGTGGCTGCTGTTGCTGAGAGGCTGTAGATGTGGCTGGTTCTGCAGCTGGAGGTCTGGAGGTCACTGCTGCAGAGAAGGGGCTGTCAGGCTGCTGCTCATTTCCGATGGGTCGGAAAACATATGAGTCCAGATCCTGGTCCACCACAGCCGCCAGAGTCTTCAAAGCTCGTAGATCAGGGTATAGAGAGTGAGAAACAAGAGAAGAATTAACAGAAGTGTAAGACTTTACAGCTGGATTATAAGGGGGTGGGGTTATTTTCAAGAATCCTTCATGACGACTAATATATCGAGGCACGTGACATCGCCCGGTACGGCGGAGCCGGGGTCCCACCCTGGAGCCAGGCCTGGGTCGGGACTCGCCGGAGAGCGCCTGGTGGCCGGTTGCTCCTGCGGACCGGCCGGGCCAAGCCCGAACGAGAGACGCGAGGCCATCCCCAGGGCCCCCACACACCTGCAGGGGAACCATGCGGGGACCGGTGCAAAGAGGATTGGTGCGGACGAAGGCGGATGCTTTAGGCTGGCTCTAGGACGTGGAATGTCACCTAGCTGGAGGGAAGGAGCCTGAGCTTTTGCGGAGGTCCGAGGGATTATAGACTAGAAATAGTCGGCTCACCTCCACGCACAGCGTCAGGCCTCTGGAACCTAATCTCCGTGAGGGGGCTGGACTCTCTTCTACTCTCGGTGGGCCCCACGGGGAGAGGCCGGTGGGGCTGGTGTGGGTTTGCTTGTTGCCCCCCAGCTCAGCCCGTTCTCGTGTTGGGTTTACCCCAGTGGATGAAAGAGTCGCATCCTGAACTTTGTGTTGGAGATCAGGTCTCCGACTGTCGTTTCGGCCTACGGGCCGAGCGGTGTGTGGAGTACAGGCCTTCTTGGTGTCCCTCTCGGGGTGGCTGGATAGTGCCCCTCCCGGGGACTCCATATTCTAGCTGGGGACTTCAACGCCCATGGGGGAAACGACAGTGAAACCTGGAGAGGCTGTGATCGGGAGGAATGGCCTCCCCGATCTGAATCCGAGTTAGTGCTTTGTTATTGGACTTCTGTGCCTAGTCAGGGAAGTGTCCATAATGACAAACCATTGTTCAAACATAAGGGTGTCCACCAGTGCACTTGGCACAGGACACCCTAGGTAGAGAGGTCAATGATCGACTTTGTTGTCGTATCATCAGACTTCAGCCGCATGTTTTGGACACTCGGGGAAGAGAGGGGCTGAGCTGTCCACTGATCACCAACTGGTGGTGAGTTGGATCCGCCTGGAAGGAGGAGAAAGCCGGACAAACTTGGCAGGCCAAGAGCATAGTGGAGGGTCTGCTGGGAACGGCCTGGCGAAGCCCTCGGCCAGGGAATTATTCAACTGCCCCACCTCCGGGAGAGCTTTGACCAGAATTCCGGGGGATGTTGGAGACATAGAGTCCGAGGGACCATGTTCTACGCATCTATTGTCGATGCTGCTCTCCGTAGCTGCGGACGCAAGGTCTGCGGTGCCTGTTCGTGTCGGCCAATCCCAGAACCCAGTGTGGACACGGCCAGTAAGGGATGCTTCAAGCTGAAGGAGTCCCTATCGGCTGTGGTTAGCTTGTGTGACGCCTGAAGGCGGGGCTGACGGGTACCGTGAGGCCAAGCGTGCTGCGGCCCGGGCTGTGCAGAGGCCAAAACTCGGCCTGGAGGATTCGGTTGAGCCATGGAGAGGAACTACCGGTTGGCTCGAAGCGATTCTGGCCAAACCGTCCGGCGCCCTCAGGAGGGGGAAGCAGTGCTTCGCCCAACATGTTTATCGTGGGGTTTTGGTGGGATGCTGCTGACCTCGTACTGAGGACATTATCGGTCGGGTGTACTTATTACAGTTCTAGCCTACTTCCTTGTACCGCACCCGAGTGACATATACGTCACCTGTGTCACTTTATCCTGTCCCTCCGTGAGCACAATCACTGTTATTCCGCGGCTGTAGAAAAAAAGAGATCGGACTGGCAATACTCGCCCTTGAGTCGGAGGGTTTACGACTCCTTGTACGTCTACTCACACGACCAGTGAGAATGACACCGCTATTGCTCGTTAACACAAGCCCTACCACAGGTGGTAGGCAAGGCTTCGTTGGTGTGATGAGATCCGTCCCTTGAGTACCTCAAATCTCGGATGTTGTAGGCCTGTCATGGGTGACACGCCTCTTCAACACTGCATGGCAGTCGGGGACAGTGCTCTGGACCTGGCAGACGGGGTGGTTGGTCCCCCTTCATAAGAAGGTAACGGCGGGTGTGTTCC
Organism: Crenichthys baileyi; assembly: GCA_036173005.1. Taxonomy (NCBI): domain Eukaryota; kingdom Metazoa; phylum Chordata; class Actinopteri; order Cyprinodontiformes; family Goodeidae; genus Crenichthys; species Crenichthys baileyi. The sequence continues at coordinate 460,822 of JAHHUM010002897.1, forward strand.
AAACTACAGGGGGATCACACCCTGGTAAGCCTAGGCCAGGGTAATTTGAGAGGAGAGTCCCGGCCTGATAGTCGAACCTCGCTTCAGAGGGCAGGGGGGTTTTCCTCCCGGCCGTGAGAACACGGACCAGCTCTCTACCCTCTACATGGGTACTCGAGGGTTAATGGGAGTTTGCCCAAACCGCGTCCATGGGACAAAAAGGGGAGTAAAGGGAAAGCCCCCGTTCCCCAAGGCCCGAAGGATTTTTATCGGCTGTGGTTAGCTTTGTGAAAAGCCTGAAAGGGGGCTGAACCCCGGGGGCCCCTGGGGGCCAAAAGGGCTGCGGGGCCCCGGGGCCCGTGGGGAAAGGCCCAAAAAAAATCCCGGGGGTGGGAGGAGTTTTTCCCGGTTTAGGGGCCCTGGAGGAAAAAATAACCGGTTTTTGGGCCCCGAGGCCCAATTTTCCCCCGGGAAACCCCTCCCCGGCCCCCTTTTAGGGGGGGGAAACCCGTGCCGCCAAAAACTGTTTTTTTTTGGGGGGGGGGAGGCTGCTGGGAAACCCCGAAATGAGGACATTTAAACGGGGGGGGTTGAAGGAGTAAAATTCGGGATCTCCCCCAATTCCGGGGCCCTCAAAGTTAAAATTCCCCCCGGGGGGAAAAAAAAGAGGCCCCGGGGACTCCCCCGGGTTTTCTTCCCTTTTATCAACCCAAGGGCCCGGGGAAATTCCCCCCCAAAGGAGTTTTAAAAAACCCACGGGGCAAAGGGTTCCCCGGGGGGGTGAGATTCCCCCCCCTGAAAGGACCTTTAAAATTTTCTGGATTTTTTTAAGGCCCCTTTTATTTTTTTTTTGACCCAAAACCCCCTTCAACATTGGGCCCTGGGGAAATCCCCCGGGGGGAAATGGCCCCTTTGGGAAAATGGGAGGGCCCGGGGGGTGGGGCCCCCCCCCTTTATAAGAAAGGGGTTAAAAACCCGGGGGGTGGTGGGGTTTCCAAAATACAGGGGGAAACCCCACCCCCGGTTTAAAGGCCCCCAAAGCCCGGGGGTTTTTGGGGAGGGAAAAAGTTCCCCCCCCTTTAAAAGTTCCCAAAACCCCGGCTTAGGGGGAAACAAATGTGGGTTTTTTTTTTCCCCCCCGGCCGTGGAAACCAAAATGGGGGCCCCCGCTCCCCAATTTCCCCTCTACAGGGTAAAAAACCCAGGGGTTTTTAGGGGGGTTTTTTCCCAACCGGTCCCCCCATGGTTTTTTTTTGGACCTTTGGGAAAAAAACCCTTTTGACTTTTTTCCCCCCACGTGAAACCCTGTGGGGGGGGGCTCCAGGGGTTAAAGGGAATTTGGGGGCCCCCCTTTTTTTAGGGGCCCCTCCCCGGGCCCCCCGTTAAAAGCCGGAAAAAAAAAAGGAAAAAAAAAGGTTTTGGGACGCTTTTTTCCCCCGGGAAAATAAAAAAAAAAACCCCGGACCTGGTTTTTTTTTCCCCTTGGGATGTTGGGGGCCCCCGGCAAAGGGGCCCCTTTTTTTCCCCCCCCGGCCCCGTTTAAAAAACTTTTTTTTGGAAAAGGAAAATTTCCCCCCCACGCAGCCAAGGGCCCCGGGGGGGGTCCCCCGGTTTTTTGGGGGCCAGTGGGGTTTTTTTTGTCTCTTTTTTTTTTGCAGAGGGGCGTGTTTTTTGCTTTGGCCCCCCCTAAACCCCAAAACCTAAGCAAAGCCCCCTTGGGGGGAAGGTTTTGCCCCCGATTTTGAAAACGGTTTTTGGGAAAAGAAGGGTCAGCCCCCTCCCAAGTCCCCCGAGGGCCCCTGGTACTTGGAAAAGGAAAAAAAAAAAGGTTGGGTTTTCCCTTCCTTTGGTTTTGGAGGAGAAATTTTTCCCGCCTTAAGTTGGGGGGAAATTTTTAAGTATCTCGGGGTCTTGTTCACGAGTGAGGGAAAAGAATGGAGCGGGAGATGGGGACAGACGGATCGGTGAGGCTGCTGCAGTAAGGGGGGGCACTGTGCCGGTCCGTTGTGGGTAAAAGAGGAGCTGAGCAAAAGCGAAGCTTCCGATTTAAAGGGTCGGTCTACTTCCTCCCCACCTATGGCCATGAACTTTGGGTCATGACCGAAAGAACGAGATCCCCGGTACAAGCGGCTGAAATGAGCTTCCTCCGTAGAACTTCCCCCGGGGCACTCCCTTAGAGATGGGTGAGGAGCTCGTCCATCCAGTAGGGGCTCGGAGTAAGGCTGCTCCCCCTAAATATAAAGGGGGAGCCAGATGAGGTGGCTCGGGCATCTATTTGGGATCCCTCTGGCCCCCTTCCTCGGGAGGTGTTGGGGCACGTCCCCCCCGGGAGGAGGCCCCGGGGGGACGGCCCCAAGGACACGCTGGAGGGACTATTCCCCGGGTGGCCTGGGAAACCTTGGGCTCCCCCCGGGGGAGCTGGAGGAGGTTCTGGGGAGGGGGACGTCTGGGTTTCTGCTTAGTCTGCCCCCCCGGGGGGGGCCCCCCCCGGCCCCGGATAAGCCGGTGAGACGAGTACGAGGGGTTATTTTGTGTATGTTTGCATCAGTATTAGGACCAAAGTTGGTAAGAACAGGTAAAGAGCTTTTATTTTGTCGCCCACCCATATCTTTACTGTAATCCTGATTCCCTGGCATCAATTTAGAGGTTTTTTCTTTTGGCGTCCCTTAGCTTCCTCTTTCCAACATTTTAAGCATGCCTTTTTTCATATCCTGGTAATCTTTTTGTTTCTATCTATTTTCTTTTGTCCCTCAAATTTTTTTCCTTTTTTTTTTTATAGCTTCTTCCACCCTCTGTAAAAATAAAAGACTGTATGACCCCCCTGCAGGAAAAAGTTAAATACTTTAACCCCCCATTTATTTATGCACTCAGTGCTTTGTGGGACCATATTTTTTTTTTACCAAAAAATCGAACGTTTCTCCCAGTGGAGGAGGAGGTAATCCCTTAGCTGTCCCATACTGACAGCCTTGCCACACCCCTTACTTACTGGTAATGGGGGGAATATTCCTTTAAAATCTGCAGACGTCTCCACAAGAGTTTAAAATTTCGGCCCCCCTAAGCCTTCCCCCTAACTTACTGGTTAGGGGAGCCTCACTCAACCGTACAGGGAGGGGACTCTACTGGTGAAGTACGGGTGAACAACCCCTGCGCATCGTGGCATCAACCGCGCCAGCGAAGTCCGTACACCTCGCTCCTGTTCCAAGGCGGGAAAAATCCCAGACCCCTTTGTCCCCAGTAGAAAACTGTTAGTTTTAACCTTTTAGTTAAAAGTTAAGAAGCCAATATTATTTATTATTTTCTCTATTTTTGCTTTTTTTTATTTATATTCTGCAATTTAATTTATAGGCCTTTTGTTATAATTTGTTTTTGGTTTCTTTTCCCAATACAACCTAATGATAATAATTATTAAATTGTGCTGATTCAAAATCTCACCATCTCTGGGAAAAATCAGGTTCTTTCTGGATTCCAGTGCTGAGTCTCCCAGGAACCTCGACGCAGAAGTCCTCCATCCTGTAACACTAAGTGGGGTAAAGGCAAGGAATCTCTTCCGCGGCTCGCGCCTGGCACTTCTTCGGTGATGTCCCCAGAGTAAATCAGTCAAGGAATCCCACCGCTGCCACCAAATTGTTGTAGAAAAATTTGTATCCAGAGACTGATGATTGTCACTCAGAATCAGCTTTATTTTAATCTTGCAAGAGAGAAAGATTTTACAGCATTAGTGAGATGTGCTCAGTAGTGCTGCCAAATCATTCTGACTAGACAAAGCGAAGGTTCTCCTTATAAAGTACAACAGTTTTCAAGGTAACTCTCATGACACCCAGAGAGACGAGGGGAAACCTGTTGTCCTAGACATAATCTTAACAGTGTGGCATACATATTATCTCACACAGGTGCAAGCAGAAGGCTGAGAAACCATTACTCTAAGACTAAATAAGAGAAGAATGGAACAACACTGAGGGGTTCTAATACTTTTGTCCGTTCTTGTAGAGTATCAAGGAGCAAATCAAGCAAGGCACTAAAATTTTCAATAACAGAGGGGCATAATGTATTTCACTACGGGTGGCCAGTCCCTGAGAGGTCTATAGGGAGGGACACCAACCAGAGCCCAGCGCAGTCCCCGTGGCCCTCAACCAGCCCAACACATCTACGGGAGCCGTAAGCAACCTGACAGGGGCCCACCACTCTGGACATGGCCTGTACAGCCACACAGACAACACCTCTTGCTTGGGTTGCTGATAAATTATACATTTTGTTTTTTATAAATCCAATGATTTGTCAAAAGGCCAGTAATTCATAGGCACGTAAATACTAAGGGACAGTTAAGTGACAAGAAAAAAAAGCTCTTAGAAAAAATTCTGTGGTTGTGTGAATGTATTTTGGGATCATAAATGTTATAATCTCTGGATGTTATGGTTTTTATTTGTGTGTTGACCAACTCTGAGTTCATTATTGTTTAACGGGACTTACCTAATTCAGTTCCTTCCTTTGTATTTGGTTTCATGGTCTGCTTTTGTGCATTTGGATTCATTTTGCTTATTCCAGTGTTAGCATACTTTCCCTTGGTTTGTAGTTTGTATTATTCACCTTCTCCCAGTCTGCCTGTTTGCTCTCCTCCACAGCTGAGGAGGTCCAATGTCATTCTCCACTCCTCCCTCAGTATTTAAGCTCAGTGGTTTTCATTGTTTTTTACTGGTTCCTCCTGTTACTCTGTCCATGCTCCATGTCCTGTTAGTCTTGTTCCTGTTCTTGTATGTTTTCTGTGTATTTACTGAATCCTTCACCAAGCTCATTCCAAATTTCATCTTTGCATTTTGGTCCTACTCACATCCTTCAAACCACGACAGAATATTTCAGTTAAGTCACAGATTTTATTTCCTTTAAGATGGATTTATTGTTCAAGGTTGTCTGGTTGAATTTCTTAATAATTATACACGTATTTGGTTTCAAGATTTCTAAATCAAAATGCTTATTTATTGTTAATTTGCATGTGAAGTCATACATGCATTAATGTTATTGCAAAAAATGCTAATTTTTCAGAGCTTAGTTATTTTAAAGCTGAGGCACACTTTTAAATAATGCAAAATGATCATAGAAGGCCATGGATAATAAAAACAGCTATGGTGAAGAGCATATGTATATACAGTAGTAATCATTGTGTAAAATCTACATGGGCTTCAGTGTCTTAAACATTCTGTTATCATATTTGTCCATTTAATAGGATCCTGAACAAACAGGGATGTTTTTAATCATTGCTGAGGGTGAAATATTAACCCATCAGTGCACACTGTAACAAGTTACCGTAGTTATTGTGTCCTTTGTAGCGCATTAGAGAAAATAATGAAGAACTACTCATTCAATTTGCAGTAATGTCCATTTTTTATTCAGTAACTCAAGAATACAGTGAAAAATCATAAAACCAAAACATAAAGCATTTTTAAATTAGGTTGTTTGTGGTGGGGGGATGGAATTTCTGACCCGAACAGAACATATTTAAAACAGGAAATTAAATTCTGCATTTACATCTTGTAGAACATTTCACCCTAAAAGCATGCTTAACCCTGGTTGTAGAAAATAATTTGTTCCAGATGTACTGTTTAAGCAAACATTCAAACTTTAATTAATCAGATTTGGAATTTCCTGTATAATGTCCCATTACACAGTTATGTAGGTCCCATAGTCAGTAGGTGATGTACATAAATATTTAGAAAGAAATCTTGCTTCTAAATATAGAGGAATTACTTTCTATAGAGAAACATTTACAAACATACTTCAAACTGAGTTTTTTTTATCAAAAAACTTTATCAATCAAGTAATATGCTTGGATGTTCTACAAAATTAACAACTAAATTTTAACAGGAGTTCGGAGCAACATATTTGAAGTGCCTTGCCAAAGTGTGCATAGTCTTTACATTTTTCTACTTTTTGCCACATTACACGACTACTGGTAGTAACAGAGCTGCAGTTGACATTGATGTAGTAAGAAAGTTCAGAGGAAGATCTTTCACTGGGAAGTTTGTTGATGTATGAGAAGAATGAGAACATGGGGGCTTGACCTTACCAACAAGATTGATCATCAGATGAAGGGTGGTCATTCTGGAGCTCCTTAAATCCCCAGCAGACTGATGATGAAAATACAGACAGGTGTGTAGTCTGCAGCAGTCCTGCCAATCCCCCTGACCAGGGATGTTCTGTTCAAAAAGAAGACTCACACATACACAAAAACACACTCACACACCAGGATCATGGCAATGCCACCGCTACCATGAAACATGGTGGTAGCAACATCATGCTGTGGGGATGCTTTTAAGGAAATCTGTCAGAGCTGATGGCAAGATATTTGGAGCAATATACAGGGTAATCCTGTAAAAAAAAACTTGTAAGAGGCTGGAAATGACTTGAGACTGCAACACCAACCCTAAACAAACAACCAGAGCTAAAATGGAAACATTTTGAACAACGCATATTCATGTGGTTAAATGGCCCAGTCAAAGTCTGGACCTAAATCCAGAAAATTGTCTCTAGATGTGTAAAGTTGGTAGATATTTATCCCCAAAGACGTGCCGTCTAACTGCAGTAAAAGATGGTTGTTCAAAGTGTTAACTGAGAGCATACTGAATACAAATACATGCCAGACTTTTCAGATTTTTGTTAGTAAAACATTTTGAAAACATTGCTTATCTTTTCTTCTACTTCACAATATGTTCCACCTTATGTGGAAAAATTCAATTAAAATATCGTTGTAATATAACAAAATGTGAAAAAGTTGGAGGGGTCGATTACAAGACACTGCACATCAACAAGTAAAACACAAATTGAAATATCAGCATGTATTAGAATATTATTTAGACTCCTTCTGAAATTAGCCTTGAGATGGCACCAGCTGGCTGCCACATTTAATAATGTGTTCAGTAAGAACTAAATAAAAAACATCCCAGGTTTTATTAAGACCTGCCACAGCTCAGTCACACTGCTTGCAGGATGGCATTCCACTGATCAAAGCTGACGTAACAGCTACCTTAGCTTGGAGCTTCAGTGCCACAGGAAACCTTATCAAAAGGTGGTTCTTAAAGTTGTGTGCTGAAACCCTTTTTCCTCTTTTATGCCCAATCTGAAGCCCCTGTTGACATTTGTGTTTTGTCTAAAAAAGATCTACAAAATTGAAGGTTCTCATGTATCTGTGCAAGCTCAATATTCTTATCATATATTCTTTCATTAGTTATCTAATGTAAATGATGGAAGATGTACGTTAGCATGCAGACAACGACCAGCAGAATATAAAACTGCATCAATCTCATAAATGACCAAACCAGACCTTTTTCATCCTACAGGCTGCATTTGTAGTTAAAGAGTTAGTGGTGGGACATTGTTCACTGGAGAGAAAAAATATTGAGTAGAAGGGATTTTAATGGATAAGTAGGTGAAAGGAATAGAGACAATAAAGTGGCGCGAGGTACGTAGGTATTGTGCTAAGGTAAGAAATATGGAAAAACAGATGGCAGTAACTTTTATCAAGAGAATGGAAATGGTTGTGGTGAAGACTTCAAGAAGAAAGAGGAAGTGAAGGTGAAGGATTGGAGCTGAGTAAGGTGATCTACATGGACCAAATGCTATAGAGTAGATACAGTTTGACAGGGATAGACTGAAAAGCGGTTTGTGGGAAGAATTTAGCTCAGCAGCATCTGATAGTGGCCTGTGGCATTACTTTGGAAATAAAGAGGAGGAAGTGAGTGAAGGCAAACACATGGGTTAAAAGTTGAAAGTTTATGAAGAGAGAATGCTGCTCATGGTTCAGGGAGGAGTAGAGAATGCTCAAAATGCTAGAGTCATTAGGTCTATCCTCAGAGGAAATTTGGTATTTGCATTTCATGCTGCTGGAAAGCAACCAGGTTGCAAGTTGAGTTTCATAATGTAAAACCAAGAAGCAGTAGCAAAAATTAATGTATTGAAAATTATATTTAGACTTAATTCATCAACTCACTAAATGTTTAAAACAATAAGCCTAAAAACGAACAATAAAACAGACTTTAAGTGTCAGTAAAATACCCAGCAATGTGTGAAAAGAACACCGTTCTGGTTTATAACTGAAAATGTTTAGATATGCTGAATGTGACCGTTTTTCTGGGCTGGTGGGAAAAGTTGCTCCATGTGGTGAACGTGGCTTCATGAAGGGCATCCATGGTCTCGAGCTGATGTCTGAAGCAGCGTGGTCCTGTTGTCCTGAAAGACCTGGTCATAACTGCACAGACGAGGACACCCAGTCAAGCGAGACGCACGCTACATCATCTCCACACAGCCAGGTACAGTTTGATACACAGCATTCCTAGTATATTTATTTGCAAATAAAGCTCTAACTTTCTGCCTTCATTCTGATACAACTGCTGCTGATCATAGCTCAAACTGTGTGTTTTGGTTGAGTCATGTAGCTCAAAGAAATTAGTAAGCATTTCTTTCTTTCTTTCTTTTTCCATTTTTCATTCAGACAAGACATTTTCTTGCCTCCTGCACCTCTGGCTTTCTGAATACTCTATACATAACTCAGTTGAATCAAATGGGTGCACATGTGGACTAAATCATTTAGACCTTTTGAAAGGGGTAATGGGGGATCAGAGAACATCTGTCCGCATTAATAGTGGAAAATTCAGCCGCTTTGGCCAAAAGAAAGTTTCTTATAACAATAATTAATTTCAAATAAGAATAGCAAAACAAAAAACTGTGTTAACATGAAAAACCCTCTTTGTTCCAGGTTTTTGAAGGAAACCCTCCATGCAGTGGGCCCTGGGTAAATGATACCTTAACTCCCAATCAGGATACACTTTCTGGTTTGCAGGGTAAACAAAGTGCAATTCAGTGCTGTTCCATTTGAATCAATGTGACAAGACGATGCCATGAAATGACACTTTGCAATAACCTTTCCCAAACAGGTCCACCAATTCTAGTGCACTTTTATAAAACCTCAGAAAGAACAAAAACATTGAGGCCAACTGCAAACTAGCCCAGTATCGCTTCTGAAAGTTAACTGTAATGACCGTGAGGTAGCTCAGCTGAGCTGAGTATTTTGTTCATAGGCCCTTAGACATGGATAGACAAAAATCAAAATAGATATAAAATAAGGAAGATGTATTGAAATCCCTGTTCTCAGTAACACTGCAAGGCTGGGTATCTTTAAGAAAGGAGATAACTTTTGTAACTGCATTTCAATGAGCAGAGCTGTTCCAAAAATGGTGGTTCAGACTTTTGGAGCTTCTGGCCCAAAACAAGTGTGAAGCTGAGTCAGGTAAAGCTGGGTTACAGGTTTACCTACACATCCACAGCATGTTGCTTTCTTAAATATGTAATAGGGTTAGTTGTGCTAATTTATCGTTAGCTGGTATGTTGTTAAATCAGATCACAGCTCAGTACCTTGATTAATGTCAAGATGTAGCATAATTCATATTTAAATGTTTTTATGGCAGAAACATTCATGCTTATGTGAATTTACTAATGGCTGAACACACATAGATATTTTTGACTTTCAAAGGAGATTGGAATAATCTACTTTTGTTTGTGACTGTCTACATAGCAGTACCTGTGAATCCAGCAGGATAAATGATTTGAGCTTGAAGCCCAGATAGGTAATGGAAGTGATCATGACTGCCACCATAAATCAGCCAGCACAGCAGTTAGTCGCCACCGAGACTCTGGACGCAGGCTTAGGCAGAGACTTTTCTAACCAAGAAGTCACACATATTTCTGAAACCTGCTTTCCTACTTGAAGGCTGCCAATAAATTTAACAGGTGCTGCTCCTCCCCCAAATGCTGTTTTATCACCTACACCTGAAGGAAGACACTACAGTGGCTTGCGAAAGTACTCGGCCCCCTTGAACTGCTCAACCTCTTGCCACATTTCAGGCTTCAAACATAAAGATATAAAATTCTAATTTTTTGTGAAGAATCACCAACAAGTGGGACACAATCATGAAGTGGAATGAAATTTATTGGATGTGTCAAACTTTTTTAACAAATAAGTGAGGCGTGCAATATTATTCGGCCCCTTTACTTTCAGCGCAGCAAACTCACTCCAGAAGTTCAGTGAGGATCTCTGAATGATCCAGTGTTGTCCCAAATGACTGATGATGATACATAGAATCCACCTGTGTGGAATCAAGTCTCCGTATAAATGCACCTGCTCTGTGATAGTCTCAGGGTTTGTTCAAAGCGCAGAGAGCATCATGAAGACCAAGGAACACACCAGGCAGGTCCGAGATACTGTTGTGGAAACGTTTAAAGCTGGATTTGGATACAAAAAGATTTCCCAAGCTTTAAACATCCCAAGGAGCACTGTGCAAGCAATCATAATGAAATGGAAGGAGTATCAGACCACTGACAAATCTACCCAGACCCGGCCGTCCCTCTAAACTCTCATCTCGAACAAGGGGAAGACTGATCAGAGATGCAGCCAAGAGGCCCATGATCACTCTGGATGAACTGCAGAGATCTACAGCTGAGGTGGGAGAGTCTGTCCATAGGACAACAATCAGTCGTACACTGCACAAATCTGGCCTTTATGGAAGAGTGGCAAGAAGAAACCCATTACTCAAAGATATTCATAAAAAGTCTCGTTTAAAGTTTGTGCTCTGGTCAGATGAAACCAAAATCGAACTGTTTGGCCACAATACAAAATGATATGTTTGGCGTAAAAGCAACACAGCTCATCACCGTGAACACACCATCCCCACGGTCAAACATGGTGGTGGCAGCATCATGGTTTGGGCCTGCTTTTTGTCAGCAGGGACAGGGAAGATGGTCAAAATTGATGGGAAGACGGATGTGGCCAAATACAGGACCATTCTGGAAGAAAACCTGTTGGACTCTGCAAGAGACCTGAGACTGGGACGGAGATTTATCTTTCAACAAGACAATGATCCAAAACATAAAGCCAAATCTACAATGGAATGGTTCACAAATAAACGTATCCAGGTGTTGGAATGGCCAAGTCAAAGTCCAGACATGAATCCAATCGAGAATCTGTGGAAGGAGCTGAAGACTGCTGTTCACGAACGCTCTCCATCCAACCTCACTGAGCTCAAGCTGTTTTGCAAGGAAGAATAGGCAAGAATTTCAGTCTCTCGATGTGCAAAACTGATAGAGACATACCCCAAGCGACTTGCATGTGTAATTGCAGCAAAGGGTGGCGCTACAAAGTATTAACGCAAGGGGGCCGAATAATATTGCACGCCCCACTTTTCAGTTTTTTTATTTGTTAAAAAAGTTTGACACATCCAATAAATTTCATTCCACTTCACAATTGTGTCCCACTTGTTGATTCTTCACAAAAAAATTGAATTTTATATCTTTATGTTTGAAGCCTGAAATGTGGCAAGAGGTTGAGCAGTTCAAGGGGGCCGAGTACTTTCGCAAAACACTGTAGGTTATCGATGTCCTCTGCACACTTTTCTTACAGTAAATATAACATTAGGAATGCCAGAAATATTACATCATTCTTGCTGTGAGACACACCATTATACAGTAATGCTCACTGATAAATATTGAATGATTTTGGATATATAGGTCACACCGTGAGCCCGGAAACATAAATCCACCTGCCTGATCTTATATAAAGCTCCCTGAGCAGCCACAAGAACCCTCTCATCAAAGAAGTGGCCTCCTTAAGCTGCTGGATACTACAGGGAGAAAAGCAAATAGATGGAACTGAAGTTTGTTTCTATGCAATATTTGGATAATAATTGTGTTATTGATTCTTTTTATGTTTGTAAACCACACCTGTGTCCCTAATAAAACAGCAGAAACTTCTAGCAGACAGTGTAACCAGTCAATATAATAAAAATGATCCACTTGATAGGTAGCAGTTATTGAAACAGTTATATAGTCATCTAAAAAATAATGTCACACATATTAAACCTTGTCGTGCTCGTTGAGCCACACCTCAGTAGCCTTCACAGCATGGTGGTGCACATTGTCCTGCTGAGGGACTACTGTTGCCATGCCACCACTGACTTCATCTGTTACTTTCAATGTTGTAACCACTCAGTGTGTATCTAATATTCAACAGGGGGTATTTGATGTGCAAAACTCACTTTTCCTATCATGCTTCTCTCCAGTTCTTGATCTCCCTGAGTCTCTTCGTCTTCTTTCTTTCTAAGCTTTAAAATCATCTTTTTAATCTGACTTGTTTGGGGTTACATGTATTAATCAAACTAAGTGGATTTTGTTTTTGAGATTTACAACAAAAACAACTCGATACAAAAATGAACAAGACAATAATAATTAATTAAAGCTATTTTCAAAGAAATTACGTTAAATCAACCTAGTAGTTAGATTGTAGGCATGTGCCATGCCTTTTTTACAGCGAAGCTCTTGGCAGGTTGTTATTTGTTGATCTGGGACCCCTCCTGTTAAGAACATCACCAACACTATCAGTGTTTCAATAGAGATGTGGTGTAATCTGAGAGAGGAGGCTAGGTTTAATTGGCTGACTTTGAAGACAATCACAAATACTTGAAGACGTATTTGTGAACAAACCGAGCTCAAACACAAAGAAAAGATTAAACTTGTAGCATCAGACTGTAACTATGTTAATGCAACAATTAAACAATGAAGGGTAGTTTTTGCACCTTTACAAAGTACACTTGCCAGTTCCTGTAAATCTTACATTTTAATTTAAAATCTTTTGATTTATCTATGAGGAACTTGTCAATTTCAATGTAATATTATCTCACTCTCAATAAACAAAAATTCCGATCTATGGTCTGTTTTAAAATTCAAGTACTCTTGGGAGGCCCCTGATGGTTTGAGGACCATTTGCAGTTTCATAGTTCGCTTCTGCCTTGGGCCGGCTCTGGCTGGGAAGTTGAAAAGTGAAAACACTAGTTAATGGCTGGTTTACAGCCTGGATTAGGAAGGTTGTCGTGTTTTTAAGGGCCCTGTCTGGTATTTATATTAAATGTCAAAGGACATATGCAATGCCATATTGTTAATAATGTCACAACTTTATAGTGTCCCACAGAGTAAACATCTGGTGGTAAACACTGAGTTTTATAGTGAGGACTGATATCTTTAAGCAGGAGCTATGAGGGTGGAAATATATATATATATATATATATATATATATATTATATGACAAAAATAAGTCAAACAGTTATAATTAATTTTAGAACTATTAGAAAATTAGCTGGTGGACATGCAAAATAGGATATTTACATGTGCTGTAAAAAAATATATTTTTTTCCATACTGTCTGATCATCTTTAACCTTGTTTTGGATCTGTTAGAATTGCAAAAGCTATCTGCTATCTCTATTTGCCAAATGCCAAAATAATATATGCTTCAGAAGTGTGTGTGGGGCAAAAAAACTTTAGAAAATGCGAGTATTTCAGCATAGGTTTGCTGAACAGAGACAAAATATAGATTATGCTATTGCCAACCAAGGCTGTGAAGCATCTTTGCCTTTTTAAGGAAAATAAATAAATCTCATGCTGTACCTTATATTTGCACTACAAAATCTAAAAAAGGCCCCACTCTGTATCTTCAGAGTTCATAATATATGGAGTACAGACCCTTCAAAAAATTTTATTAAAAGGACATAGAAGATTAAAAAGACACAGAGCAGGCCTGGTCTTCATTACATATCTGTGATGAGATATTTGACTGACAATTTTAATTCTACTGAACACCATGTTGACACACAAATAAAAAAGAGAATTAAAATAAAAATCCTTGTTAAGTGAATTAGGTATTTTTTGCTTGTGAAGATCCTGTTTCAGATTGACATTTTGTCAAAATGCAAAGTGCATATACAATAATATAATTAATAAAAAGAAGGTTGCATGACCATGCATCATTTCCTGAAATCTGCCTCCCGGAGTGAAAATCTGCTTCTCTGAGTGAAAGAAACTATAAAAGAACAACAACTTTCTGGAGATGTTTGTTTTGGTGAAGTGCAGCTGCAACCTCTTTTCTTCTACAAAGGTTCAGCACAACTCTGCTGGTAGTAGCATGTGATGAGTACAAAAACACTTCAGCAAAGTAGTTAAGCTTAGATAAATGAGTGAACAGCCAAGAAAAAAACACTCTCAAAATTCAGGAAATTGAATTTAATCACTTATAACTTGATTAATTTAAGCAGGAAATTGTTGGTTCACTGAACTAGACGGTTTGTGTGCTTAGCAAAAAAGTATGGAAGTATTGCCTTGCAATATTAGTTATACCACTTTAACCTGTTTACATTTTTTCATGTTACAACCACAAACTTTCATGTATTTTATGGAATTTTGTTCTATTGAACAACACATAGCACATAATGGTGATATGGAATGAAAAGGATATGTAGTTTTTTCATTTGTTAGAAGACTAAAGATCTGAACATTGCTGCATTCAGTCAATTAAACCTCTGAGTAGATACTTTGCAGAACCACCATTTGCTACAATTAGAGCTGTAAATATTTTGCATGTCCTTACTAGTTTTGCAAAGAATTTGAGATATTTGCCAATTCTTCTCTGCAAAATAGCTTCACCTCAGTCATCCTGGATGAAGAGCATCTGTAAACAAGTTATGCCACAGATTCTTAATTGGATTTACTGATTTTATTTAGGGGTATCAGCATAAAGAGGTGCGAATACAAATACACATTAATCTTTTATTTGTAAAATAAATTAAAACAAAACAAAGCATTCTGTTGGTCTATTACAACTTACTCAACCATTTTAAACACTAGCTGCACATGAACCAGGTGTCATACCCAGCCATTGACTGAGTTTTGTGTTTTTTTTTTATTTCTCCTGGTCTGCTCCTTAGTTTACCCTTAGTTCTGTGTTTTTGTCTTGTTAATTGATTGCATTCTCTGCAGTCTGACCCACACCTGTTCCTTGTTCCCCTTGATTACCTGGTCCATCTATTCATTGGTTCACCCTGCTTTCCATTTTGTATTTAGGCTCCTTAGTTGCCAGTGTTCCCCGCTGGTTCCTTGCTGTTTGATATCATGTGTAATGTTACGTCTGGTTTCTGGTGTCCTGGTCTGGTTCTGTTTTCACTGCCTGGTTCTGTGAGTGAGGAAATATAAAACTCAACTTACCTTCATTCATTTGGTCCTTCCACAACCCGCAAAATGACATCAGGGTGTTCTAGTGTAAACATGCAGATTTCTATTTGTCCTCGTGATTACAAAATGTAATGTTGGATTAATACAAATTATGCAACTGATTCCCTTATAAATGGGCTAATCTGAGCCGAATACATTGGATGATTAGAAATGTGTTGCTCAAATATCTTAAGACCTTTTCTCTTTGTAACAGGCTAAAAATGTCACTTGTAAATGGAGTAGAACATTTAAAAAGAAAGTCAATGTCCATCCCTGTATAGAAATATGTTAATTTACTTCCTTTAAAATGATTTTGGGGTGAATATAACATTTGGTTGAACAGTTTTTGCTACAGATAGTTAGCATTTCAATTAATATTAATGTGGAGCGGCAGAACGTTTTATATCCAAGCCAGCGGTAAGCTTTCTGAAAATCTATGGTTGTCTGAATATGATAAAATGTTTTTATAGGAATGATCAACTATACGTTGAAGAGCCATTGAATTTCTAAGTAAGCATTCATCTCAGTTTTGACTACTGGAAGGCAGATGTCAGAATGCTTAATGAAGACTAGCTATGAATGAGTTGTTGAGGATCCTAGCTTGGATCAATGTCTAGATATCCAAAAGCGCAATAGAAGTCTATTGTGGCCTAGCTAAGGTGAGAACAATCCAACTTGGTCAGCAATTTGAAGACAAACGAAATCATAAAAGAAGGCTGACCATGGCACAAGGCTGTTGATAATCTGGCAGAACAGAGACTGGAGAGATCTTATGTGATGCTGCACACAGGTGAGACAGAAACAATTAGACATGTCCCATGTGGGCTAAATGACACTGACTGCTCAAGTCTTGGCTTGAATGACATGGTGATGAAATGTAAACACTAACTATACACAGACATGGCATGGCAGAAACATCTATCATGGCAAGATGCAGTCATTTTAGCACAAAATCTAAGCTAAGAAGTGGGTGTAACAGGACAGTACAAAACAGCCTGTCCCAAAAATATTTGACTTTGTTTGGATAAGACATAAAGTTTAAGCAATGTTTGTAGTCATGAAAAACAGGATTTGATATGATGTTATATTGTAATTCTGCTGTTTCATGAACTAAGGAATTGAAGGGGCAAAAATACTATAGGTGCCATGATCTGGTTGTGTCAGGTGTTTGAGTTTCATTTCTAGTCTAGCTACTTATTTCCTAGACCATTCTTGTACATTTAGATATCTCTGCTAGATTCTTTCCAGTGTTTATGTTCTGCTCCTGTGTTCATTCTCTTCCCTCCCTCAGCTGTCTCCTACTTCATTGGTTTTGGCTGCTACTCATTCCCTTCTGATTAATCTCACCTGCTTGTCATGTCTTTTTTCACTCTCTCCCAGTATTTAAACTGTTGGTTTTATTGCTCTCTGCTGGTTTGTCCTGTGACTCTGTCTCATGCCCTATTGCCTCTGTTGTTTTGCTCCGGATTTGACTACTTCCCACTTTCATGTTCTGTTCCTGCAAGTGTTTTCTTTGTACGTTTTTGGCTTTATTATTAAATCTTTTTACTCACCATGCTGCTCCCTAGTTCCAGTCTGCATTGTGGCCCAGCTCCAACCTCCACAAAAATAAAAAGGAAAATTGTAGGTTTTTTAAAGATTGCAGAGTTCTGAAGTCAACCAATAAACACATTTAATACATGGTCACAAAGAGGACAGTAAAACCTTTAGTTACAAGAATTATTTTTTTGAAATGACAAATACCTGTTGCCCCACACCCTTAATTTTTAATAACACAACTCATTTTCCAACAGACACATTAAACAATTATGAAATTAATGTTCCAGGAAAAAAGTCCTTTCTTTTCTCTCTATTTAACCTTTTTTTCTTCTTTTTTTTAATGTGTCCTATCCAGCAGAGTAGCAGTCACAAATGTTGTCTCAGTGCCAAAAAGAAACAGTTTTACTTTCACAAGTGGAAAATTACAGCTTTCGTTATAATGCTCCTCTTGATATATATAACACCTTAATTAGAAACTGCTTTAGGATTATTTCAATTGCATTGGACACAGAGATGGACATGACAGGGATATGTGGGGCAAAAATGTTAAAAGGGAGAGAAGGAAATAAGAATAGAGGAGAGAAGAAAGGATATGGAGAATACACGATAATACCCCAGACGACTGCTGTTACACCTGCAGAAAGAGAAAACCACAAGGACAGAACAAATGCATTCGTGAGCATGCAAAAAGCGTCTATAAAAGATTTCTCTATAACAATATTCAATAGGGGGTGTGAAAAGCCACAGACCTCCCCCAGGACCCAAGGTAGACACAGAGGAGATTAGAGCCACAGATAGCCAAAGGCCCCCACATAACGGGAGTCACGGGAGAACCTATGCCCCAAAGAGCTGCAGTGACGAGACCACAGAGCCCATCGGTAGCCAGCTATGCCGCAGCAGATCCAGCAATGGACCCAGAGACCCAAGACCCAAGAGCACACCCCACCAGCACACGCCCGACAGAGCCAGGGGGCCAAGAGGCCACCGTGAGTGGGTGGGCACACACCCGAGAACCTAGCCTTGGACACTAAGAACCACCAACGCACCGGTGGGTAGAGGCCCCAGCAATCGGATGGGAGTGTGACAGGGGGGAAAAAGGGCCCATATTTGATAGGGGGCCTAAGATGATCCAAGATAGCAAGTAGCCCAAGACCCAACCTGACAGAAAAACAGACACAGACAGTCACAATCTCACGTTCCCATCCTCGTGCACATACATACAAACACTCACACACCCAACCTAAAGGCACACAAGAATGGATACTTTACTCACAGGTCCAGATACCGATATCCCAGAGGAGCAACAGGCCACTGGACCCAGGAGGTGGTCCCCTTCATTCTGGGGTGGAGACAGGTACCAGGCAGTCTCTAGCATAAGCATCACTTGGCGAGGTTTAAGTACGTTACTGTTCAGTCATTCATCGTATCCTAGCTTGGTCTGCAGCACACCACATGGTCCAAGGGTTCCCCTAAGGCTCAATAGTGGGACCTCTTCTCTTTGCCTTTCACACAACCTTACTGGGTCAGATTATCTGATCACATTGTACCAATATCTGCCATTCCCATCTTATAACCATGAATATGACTGTCTTTCTGGCATAATGACATGGATGAAAGCCCATCCCCTCCAACTAGTCCTTTCTTAAACTAAACAGCTTGTCTTCCCAGCCAAACTGACCACACAACACAATATTGGCATCCAAACAGAATCCATATATTTTGCTCCATCAAAGTTTACAAGAAACTTGTGCCATGATCAATGAACAACTCACCTCGCTTCATTGTGCCGCTTCACATCAGTAAACATAAGAAAAATCAGGCTGTATATAACTCATCAAACCACCCAGCTTCCGGTGCAGTCAAGGGTCATCTCCTGCCGGGACTACTGCAATGCCCTCCTAACTGGTCCCACAGCCTGTCCTGTGAAACGCCTATGGATGGCAGCAGGGCATCTTCTTTTTAATCAGCCCAAAAGAGCACACATCACCCCAAATGCATAAACATATACAAGATCATGACACTATAGAACAGAGTGTGACAGAAACCTTTCCTATTTTACTGTGATTTTAAGTAATTACAGCTCCCTCTTTGTTTACATTCTATTGTTGTTTGTGCAGACAGACAGGGATAGAAGGGACATTAATTAGGCATAAAATTAAGACCACCTGCCTAATAGTATGTTAGTCCCCTCTTCCCCTGTTCATCAGACCACTGGGCTCCATCAGACCACGAAGGTGGAGTATTGCAAGCTGCAAATTAGTAGGTGGATGGAAATGAGATGCTCAATAGGAATGAGATCTAAGAAATTTAGGGGCCAAGTTAACACCTAAACTAGCTGTTTTACTCCTCAAATCATTTATGGAGGACAGTGCTAAGGCTCACAGTAAGTATGAAAGCAACATATTTATGGATGGCAGGACCCCAGGGAACATCCCACTAGAGCTGTTTTTGGGATGCTCTGTCCCATTTGTTTATCACATTTTGCCCCTTGTCAAACTCACTGAAATTCTTATGCTTAAGTATTTTTCCTGCTTTTAACACATCAACTTTAGAGAGAAGATGTTCACTTGCTACCTAATAGGTTCTCTCAAGAAGAGGGTGATTAGTGATTAGTGTTATTTACTTCATCTGTCAGTTAGTGGTCATAATGTGTTGTCTGGCTGATGTTTTAAGCAAGGTCCTATGGACAGAGAATCCATCCATCCATCCATCCATCCATCCATCCATCCATCCATGTCTTCCGCATATCCGGGGTCGGGTCGCGGGGGCAGCAGCCTAAGCAGAGAGACCCAGACTTCCCTCTCCTCAGCCACTTGGGCCAGCTCGTCCGGGGGAATCCCAAGGCGTTCCCAGGCCAGCCGAGAAACATAGTCCCTCCTGCGTGTCTTAGGTCTTCCTCTGGGCCTCCTCCAGAATGTATTAATCAAAACGTTTATGCATTATGAGAAATTAGCATGATCAGACTAAATAATATTTAAGCCAGAGTTCCTCCATATACTACCAAAAGACTGAACACTTTCTTTAGTTAGACAGTGGCATTATGCTATTGAAAGGTTTTCAGTTAGTGGCCCCTTGGATGCTCACGAGTGTTCATTCCTCATTTTGTATTAATTGTAGTTTCATATGTTAAATACACCGTTGTCTATTCAATGTAAGAAACCGCTTGTAAGGATACAACATGATCCTGCTTAAGACTGATTTATTTAAACTGACATACAGTTGTGATGATTAAAAGTGTGATAAATAATGGCAACCTTGAAGTTGACAGTAAATGTTTAGATACCATGATCTTAGTTGTATAAATCAAGCACACTAAAGTACACATCTTGCTCTCCTGTCTCTGATTTAGCACATTTAGACTTCACCTAGTGATGCAGATGGAAAATGCCCCTCTTATTCATAAAGACAATATTATAAGTTTGCCCTGATGATGTGCTCTATAACAATCTAAGAGCGAGACATATGGCCTGTCAAGGTTGATGTTTCTTTTCTGCTTCTGTTAAAAAGAAGATGAAGTTAATCTATTCATTGTGCCAGAAGCTCCAACTGTGTCCCTTAATTAAGCTCTTTCTATCATTCTGATTATGTAATATACAAAAACAAATGGGTTTTCTTTTTGAGTTTTAAAAGACATCCGTTTCCTCTGTTAATTATTTCAGAAAATGTTTTTGAAGCAGTAGGTGGAAGAAATTCAAGTCTCTTGGTCACCTGTTTACAACTGACGGTGAGATGGACAATGTGATGGACAGACAGAGTAGGTCTCGGACTGCAGTAATATGGCTACTACTCCAGTCTACTAAAGTAAGGATCGAACAGAACCAAAATCAATGCTCTCAATTGACTATTCCATCTGCTATTGTGTAGTGATGATGTATACATTATACAAGGAAATCAGATTTGTATCTGGGGTAAGGTGTGAGCAGAGCAGTTGCCCTTTAACATCAAAAACAGGAGATTGTCATCAAGGGTGTGCTGCAATCAAGAGTAACTGTGGGATCATGTCATATTGATTTAGACCTGAATCTCTAAAGAGATATTTCTGATGCTTTATTGATCTATGGCACTAAGAATTAAGGCAGCTCTCGGAATAAAAGGTGGTCCATGCCAGTGCAGGAAGGTGTACCTAATAAAGTGGAGTATAAGTGTAAATCAACTCTGGAGAGGAAAGCCTGCTCCAAAAGGAGCCTTCAACCACAGCAGCTGAACATCAGAAAAGAGTTTCATTTGTAGAGGTAAAATCTTGCCATTTCAGAGAGCAATGAAAAATAATCATCCTGACAAAAAAGTCTCTTTGATCTTCCCCACAAAGAAGTCCACACCTCCTCTGGAGGACTTTCCACTATCAGCATCCACACGCCTGCTGTAAAAATCCAGCAGAGAGAGAATAAGAGTAAAGTTGCTGAGCCTGATAACATCCTTGGTTGTGCTCTGAAAACATGCATCACTCAACTTAATGATGTTGTTACGGGAAATGTTAACATGATACTGGGGCCACATTTCAAGACAGCCACCATGGTCCCGGAAGTTAGAAATCAGACAGTTTCTGACCTAAATGGCTTCAGTCCTGTGACATTGACTCTTTTTGTCAGCCGGTGCTTTTGTACATCAAAAGCTACACACAAACCTGCCTGGGGCCTAACTAGTTTGCATTTAAAGCCAAGCCTGCAGATAATAGGATCTGTACTGACTTTCTTTCTGTTTTCACTCACTAGAAAAAAGACCAGCACACACAAACAAGCTCTGCATTCAGGACTACCCTCCACCATGAAACGTGCAGGCACACGGTACCATGTGAGTTGAGGTGCTATTCCTTGAAGACAGATATAACACTGATAAAAATGTTTGATGCCGTAGACCATGCAATGCCTCCAGAAGATGACCTGTATCTGCCAAGCGGCAAAAGAACATACAAAAAAATAAGAGCAAAAATGACAAGGAAGAAAGGTCAAGTTTTGCAGCCATTGTAATCTAAAGCTGTATTCTAGGGATGAAACTGCTTGGAGTGTCAGATCTGAGATTTGGGTATTTTTAAAATGTGTTTAATGGATATTGTGTGAAAACAACATACAGTTTGTTAAGAGAATGGCACCAACAGACTATGTGCTGATTGTACAAGCAGATGTTAGTGAAATGAGTCAAGCTACATAAATAAAGGTTATAGAAATGCTGACAAATGTCATGTAATTTATTTTTGCACCTGCTTTTCTTTGAGATTTTGAATGAAAAGTCTTTAGCAGCAAAGATAGTACTTTCACCTTTCAGTGTCATCATATTGAACCAATAATCCTCCAAGATCCTGCAATGATATTAAAACTATCATGACATGTGAGGATGCATACAGTTCAGTAAAAAAATAACCTTTTGAACATTTATCTTTACACAGTGATCCGTAGCGTTTCAGTATGCTCGACGAACAGACCACACTTCGATAAAGAAGCTCCTTGATTATAGAAGTTCATTAAAGGTGACATTTAACCAGGACTTTAGTATTATGTTCTTTTTAAAAGAAAGTATCAAGTGTAGACAAAATTTCTACCTTTAAAAATCAAAGGAGGATAATTAATTTTCAGTAAAATGAAGAAAACAAAAATATCATGACCTCCAGGAAGATAGAAGAAAAATGTTTTCAAATTAAATTAATATTTGATTATTAATGAATTAAATATAAAGAGCAGGGTACAAACACTTATGGCTCTTCTTTAAAGCTAATTTGAATGATGTGTTAATACTTTTGCAGGCACAAGTAAAGACAATGAATTGGAGAGACAGTTCTTAATACCTGCTCCTAAAATCTCAACTTACAATGAGAAATTCAGATTGAGAGAGGGAAACACGTATATCCTGTTTTGGTTAATAGTTTTAACACTTTTGAATCTGTTTGTTTTAATTTCTAGTCTCTCCATATTTCTATTAAATGTTCTTTCTAGGATACAATATTCCTCTCCTTCTCAGAAATCAAGCCCTTTTGCAATGACGCATCATCCCTCTTCTGGTTTCAATATCTCAGAACCTGCAAATCAAAGTGTATTTTTAAGTAGAGTATTGTTGTAAATTGTTCTAGATCTAAATTGGATACACCTTTTTATTATTCATACACTTCAGACCAGATATGTGGTCTTTTTCGGAACAGTATTTGGCAAATGATGCTGAGGACATCCATTTTAATAGCAGCCACTGCAGGATATCTTGGTCAAAGAGCCTCTTTCCACGAACACAGTGGACATTAGTGATGATGTTATTCACGTCATGTCCTTTTCATTTGTTTAATTAAATGATTTTCTGAACCCATCGACTTAATTTCCTTCAGAGAAAAAACATACTCAACATCCTGGTGGTATTCGTCATAAATTGAGACTACAGGAACATCAGAACCAGCTTTGTCTTCTTGAAAATAAAAGTTTAGAATACAAAGATAAATACAAAATGAATTTAAGGGAAAAAGTAAAGTTAGTGTGGTTTTAACACACAACTGTTTTAAATGCATTCATTCTGAATATTTAATTAAAGTTCACTGTATGGCAGCTGTGGACAAGCTCCTCAAACTGATTTTAATCCAAGTATAAAACATAGTTTGAACTGTAAGGTCTTAACAAATGGTGCATATTGTTTGTACATTAAGCCTACAGTTGACAAATTACAGTTTTTACACAATTTGGTTGAGCAACGGTACACAGAGACAACTGGCTTCAAATAAAACATGTTTTTCATTTTCTCTCGTAAAATAATGCATAAAAACATTTTTTCATCACGGTATTCAATCTGAATGGACGACCTCCTATCACAATGCTTCAAAATAAGGACAATTAACGATACATCAATCATGCATTAAATGTTTTTTTTTCTTTTCAAATAAAAAAAAAATCTAAAAAATTTAAATTACAGATGTAATCTATTCAAGCTATTAATAGCAATAATAGTATATAAAAAGCTATAAAACATAAAAAAACTATAAACTTCAAATCCATATTATTATCATACTTGAATGTTAAACTTGTTTTTTATGTTTCTGTTATTGACAACTAGATTTTGTTTAAGCTAAATTGGCTTTGACAGCATATTATATGGAGTGTGCCACTGAGAATACATTGGTGCATGGAATGATTAAAAACGAATTATGAATGATGAAATGAAACTGCAATATGTCAATGTACCTGCATGTCGAATTCAATCTCAAAAATGGGAAAAACCTTTTTTAATTAAATTATTAAAATTACTTCTTTTTTTGTGATTTGCCAAACCGAAAATGAAAAGTCTCATATTCAAGTACTCACATTTCTCGTTGCTGCCTGAAGGAAAGGAATCTTCTTCCTGCACAATTTGCCAAATTAGGCCTCAGTGGGTTTATGCAACAACTTTTCAAGTTTGATATCAAGTCAAAGTAAAGGCCTGCATCTTCTTAAAAAACATTGAAATGGAAGTTTAGAAGGTTTCTTATAAAAATAGGTGAAGCTCTGGGGAAGTTATTTGTCATGGTAAGGAAATAAGGAAATCCCCACTAGACATTGAGTCCATATGTATCTACAGTGCCTTGCGAAAGTATTCGGTCCCCTTGAACTTTTCAACCTCTTGCCACATTTCAGGCTTCAAACATAAAGATATAAAATTCAAATTTTTTGTGAAGAATCAACAACAAGTGGGACACAATCGTGAAGTGGAATGAAATTTATTGGATGTGTCAAACTTTTTTAACAAATAAAAAACTGAAAAGTGGGGTGTGCAATAATATTCGGCCCCTTTACTTTCAGTGCTGCAAACTCACTGCAGAAGTTCAGTGAGGATCTCTGAATGATCCAATATTGTCCCAAATGACTGATGATGATAAATAAAATCCACCTGTGTGTAATCAAGTCTCCGTATAAATGCACCTGCTCTGTGATAGTCTCAGGGTTTGTTCAAAGCGCAGAGAGCATCATGAAGACCAAGGAACACACCAGGCAGGTCCGAGATACTGTTGTGGAAACGTTTAAAGCTGGATTTGGATACAAAAAGATTTCCCAAGCTTTAAACATCCCAAGGAGCACTGTGCAAGCAATCATATTGAAATGGAAGGAGTATCAGACCACTGACATATCTACCAAGACCTGGCCGTCCCTCTAAACTTTCATCTCGAACAAGGAGAAGACTGATCAGAGATGCAGCCAAGAGGCCCATGATCACTCTGGATGAACTGCAGAGATCTACAGCTGAGGTGGGAGAGTCTGTCCATAGGACAACAATCAGTCGTACACTGCACAAATCTGGCCTTTATGGAAGAGTGGCAAGAAGAAAGCCATTACTCAAAGATATTCATAAAAAGTCTCATTTAGAGTTTGCCACAAGCCACCTGGGAGACACACCAAACATGTGGAAGAAGGTGCTCTGGTCAGATGAAACCAAAATCGATCTGTTTGGCCACAATGCAAAACGATATGTTTGGCGTAAAAGCAACACAGCTCATCACCCTGAACACACCATCCCCACTGTCAAACATGGTGGTGGCAGCATCATGGTTTGGGCCTGCTTTTCGTCAGGAGGGACAGGGAAGATGGTCAAAATTGATGGGAAGATGGATGGGGCCAAATACAGGACCATTCTGGAAGACAACCTGTTGGAGTCTGCAAGAGACCTGAGACTGGGACGGAGATTTATCTTCCAACAAGACAATGATCCAAAACATAAAGCCAAATCTACAATGGAATGGTTCACAAATAAATGTATCCAGGTGTTGGAATGGCCAAGTCAAAGTCCAGACCTGAATCCAATCGAGAATCTGTGGAAAGAGCTGAAGACTGCTGTTCACGAACGCTCTCCATTCAACCTCACTGAGCTTGAGCTGTTTTGCAAGGAAGAATAGGCAAGAATTTCAGTCTCTCGATGTGCAAAACTGATAGAGACATACCCCAAGCGACTTGCAGCTGTAATTGCAGCAAAGGGTGGCACTACAAAGTATTAACGCAAGGGGGCCGAATAATATTGCATGCCCCACTTTTCAGTTTTTTATTTGTTAAAAAAGTTTGACACATCCAATAAATTTCATTCCACTTCACAATTGTGTCCCACTTGTTGTTGATTCTTCACAAAAAATTTGAATTTATATCTTTATGTTTGAAGCCTGAAATGTGGCAAGAGGTTGGAAAGTTCAAGAGGGCCGAGTACTTTCGCAAAGCATTGCATTTTGTATTGCGTCTAGTGAATGACTGTAGAAATGAGGAGAGACACTGACTTAAAAACCTTTGGCTTTGAGGTTTCAAGTAGCTGTTATAATCCACTTCGATCTGAGCTCCCCTACATATATGGACATAACACAATTAAAAAATAAACCATCAAACAAAAGAAACTGCTCAGTACAGCATGACAATATGGTGGTTCATATATGCTACCTTGAACTATATTGATTTATATTGTATAAACAATCAGTGCCAATTAAACTAGTCTATGCCATAAAATCTATTTTAAAAATCTAAAGGACGGATTCTCTACCTATTCCATTTGAGCATTTTTCATCAAACATGTTAAGAAGCTGTACAATTCTCAGGTTCAGGATTTATTTACCATTGATCAAATTAATTCCCATTAATCGAAGATTATGTTTATTATTAATGACACTATGCAGTATTGCCTATTGTAATGGGGTAAAAGAAACACAAAAACAAACAAATATATAAATACACAACCGGTCAAGTTTTAGATACACTTTCTCACTTAATGGGTCTCTTTATTTTCATGACTATTTACATTGTAGATTCTCATCAAAGGCAACAAAACTGTAAATAAACACACATGGAATTATGCAGTAAACAAAAAAAAACTGTGAAATAACTCTAAACATTTTTATATTTTAGGTTATTACAAAATAGCCACCCTTTGCCTTGAGGACTGCTTAGATCTCTTGGCGTTCTCTCCATGAGCTTTCATGAGATGGTCACCTAAAATGGTTTTCCAGAGAGTCTTGAAAGAATTTCCCAAAGGTTCATTGAGAGACGGCCAAAATTAATATTTCAGTCATCACAGCAATCGACGGCTACTTTAAGGAATCTAAAATATAAACATATTTATAGTTCTTTTACAATTTTTCGCTTGCTACATAATTCTATATGTGTTCATTCACAGTTTTGATGCCTTCAGTGAGAATCTATGTACAATGGAAATAGTCATAAACATGAAGAAAACCATTAAATGAGAAAGTGTATCTAAAACAAGTAACGTTCATTTTCTACATGCCGAAATGTGCATTAAAAAATATTGCGCTGCAAGGGTTTTGTGTATACCTATGCTTCATACAGGAGGCCTTAGATTTCGTTAAGTCACCTTTCAGTGAACCAACCATAAAATTGTTTTGCAGAAGAAGGGAGCAAGTGGTTTTTCAGGTCGTTGGGTGTTTGCATGGCTTCCCTCTTTAGATCACTCTGTAACCAAACAGGAAAATAAGGAAAAATACTTTTAGAGAAAGCCACTAAGAGTTACTGAGGACAAGAGGAGAAACAAAAAAACTTCACACATGAACTTCAAACAAAACTTAGATGAAAACAGCAAAGGAAGACCAAAGAAACATTTATCACGAGCAAATCTGATAAATCAATCAGGCTCGGCTCTGACTGAGATGGCAGTGATAGGAAATACACTATATTATCAAAAGCATTGGGTCAGACCCCCAGATCAATGAATGTCTGTGTTCCAATCACTTCAAGGGCTGCAGGTGTAAAAAGTTTGGTGTGGTGAAACTTGACTGTCCTGCACAGAGTCAGCCTTCTTGAACACATTTGGGATGAAAGAGCGGAGGCTGCAATGCTGGTTTTCTCATCTATGAAAACACTTTTGAACCTTGTAGAAAATGTTTAAGAAGTAGTTAAAGCTGGTATTGCTGGCAACAGGGTGGCCATCAACAAATTGGAATTGGAATTATGTGGTTTATAGATAAAGAATAGGATGTCATCAAAGTTCATGTACATGTAGAAGTAGACAGACAAATACGTTTGGCTATATAGTATACATCGTCTGTTGTTCCAGCAACGAGCTCAATGTAATCAACAACCCAAACACCAATCATGATCCCCTAACAACTTATTTCAATTGCTAGAGTTGTAATTTCTGAAAATTAGCCAGTTGGTTTTAATGTTGTGGATTATATGTAGTCTCAGAAATTTGTTTTTTACATTACAGTAAAGGACACTCAAACCGACAAAACATCCAGTTTGCAAATGTTTTCTTGCTACCTGACACCCTTGGTGCTATGATGATCTGCTCCAAAGATCTGTTCCAAATTTTTGGTTTATCACAATTAGCAACAATAGCGATAAGTTACTTTGTGACAGGATCATGTGAAGAAGGAATTAGGTGCATTTTAGAGATAGTTCTTTATATTTGTCCTAAAATATATTAAAAATCATTATTTTCAGGCTTTTTGGCTAGAAACTGTCTTTTAAAATTGTTATTATTTCTGTATTTCTATTTAATTGATGGACAAGAAGGCCACGGAAAGCCAAAGGATGAGATTTCCTTTGTATAGCCAAAAAACGAATTAAGTTCCATACATTAAGTTGGTCTTATTTTTTATTTTTTAATTAACTTTTGGGGAAAATTTTTAAAGAATAGACATCCAGGAATTAAATTTAATTGTAAGTGCTATTTTACAAAACTATAAAAATACAATTATTCGAATACGTTTCTATAATATTCTTATATAAAAGGTGTTTTCAAATATGCATTTTAATAATTTCAGCCAAGTTTTCTATTTTCTTCTCTTTGAAGTACAAGCTGCACCTTTTTCTAACAGCTCAAAGAAAGTACAGAAAATGCGCCTTGAACTAAAATGTCACCATTGTCAAGCGGCAAAAGATTAAATGTGTCAAACTGTGTCAGTGTCAACAAAAGAATAAAAGGTAGGGACAGTTGTGCCGTCAGTTGTCAGGCAAGTCAACAGACCATCATAGACATGTTTGTTTATATCCTGCACCTGTGGGAGGGAATTCTGCGTGATGGCATGAAATTAGGAAAATCCAGTCACTACTGAAGAGTTTATGAAGTGATAACAAATATACACTGTTTATTACTGCATCAGCCACAGATTAAATTTTGGTTCCTCACATCAGTTTATAATTACCATGTGTTAACATGTCTGAGGTACATTAACATGTTTCCTGCCATTTACTGTATGTTTTGATCCTGTCCCTTTGTGATTGCTTGTTTAAGGTAAAGAAAATCAAACTAAATGCACAAACTTTAGACTTTTCTTGAAGGATCTTAAAGGGTTGAGTTTCTTAAACTTTCTAAAGCAGTGACTTTTTATTTCCAAAGAGGGTTAAGTTCATTAAATGGAACAGGACAGATGTCTCACCAGTGTGTGTCAAACCTGATTCTTTCAAGGTTTTCCAGCCATCTCACTGATTAATACTGGACTCGCAGTCCATCTCTCTCTCTGTCTTGCTCTTGCCCTCGCTCTATGTCTCTTTCTATTTAGTGCCCATCACATTTTTTATCAACCCTGCTTCTGCATGGGTTCAGTTAAGTCTCTCTGTAGGGACTTGAGCGGAGTTCATACTAGAGCAGGAATCGATTTGCCTTTTTAGGGTATAAAGAGAAATGCAAGTATGACAAAGAAGTGGAAAAAAACGGTTTCATCCCACTAGGAAGTCTGTTTCTTTTAGGAAATGATAGTGATAGAAAGGAACCAATAGATGTGGTGTTTGAAGCTTTGGTTGGTCATCCAGCTAAAACTAGTTTCTTCACATAGGATCAACATTTTTCCTAAAGTTCAAAAGGCTTTTTTTTTAAGTAAGGATGAACAGTGTGCTCAAATTCTAAGACTGAACACTGTAAGCTTTCAAATCAGTAGTTCTGATTATGGGCTGGATTTTATTTTAAACAAATATAGAACTAGCGCTGCACGGTGGCGCAATTGATAGCACTGTTGCCTTGCAGCAAGGAGGTCCTGGGTTCAATTCCCGACCGGTGGTCTTTCTGCATGGAGTTTGCATGTTCTCCCCGTGCATGCGTGGGTTCTCACCGGGTACTCCGGCTTCCTCCCACAGTCCAAAGACATGCCTGTTAGGTTAATTGGTCACTCTAAAATTGGTGTATGAATGAGTGTGTGCATGGTTGTTTGTGTGTTGCCCTGCGATGGCCTGGCAACCTGTCCAGGGTGTACCCCGCCTCTCGCCCATAGACTGCTGGAGATAGGCACCCCCACGACCCACTATGGACTAAGCGGTAGAAAATGACTGACTGACAAATATAGAACTACTGTAGCAAATGTAGAACAAAAAACACTTGTAAATCAAGCCATTTAAAAGATACAAACAAGAAAAAAAAGCATTCCTATTAATTGGTCATTTGTTGAAGTCGCTTTTCATTCACTTTCAGCATTTGGTCATTGGAATTCAGTTTTATTTATATAGTGCCAATTCACAACACATGTCATCTCAAGGCACTTCACAAAGTTGATTCAATTGAATCATACAGATTTCAAGTCAGGTACAAACATGTCAATTAATCCTAACTATCGAACAGTGCATTCAGATTCAGTTATTTACTCAAATTGGTTAAAAAAAATTTCTATCTAAGGAGACCAAGCAGATTGCATTAAGTCTGTGACTTGCAACATTCACTCCTCGTGGATGAGCATGTCAGTGGACCGTCACTGGCGTTGACTTTGCAGCAATCCCTCATACTGAGCATGCATGTAGCGACAGTGGAGAGGAAAAACTCCCTTTTAACAGGAAGAAACCTCCAGCAGAACCAGGCTCAGTGTGAGCGGACATCTGCCACGACTGACTGGGGGTTTGAGAGAACAGAGCAGAGACACAAAAAGAACACAGAAGCACTGATCCAGGAGTACTTTCTGTGCCAAGGAAAAGTAAATGTTAATGGTTGTGGCTCTTTTAGTGGCTTCATCTAGAAAGAAAAAACAGATAAACTTTGAGCCAGTTTTCAAGTTTAGAGTATGAAAGAGAGCACATAAAGTTAGTCACAGTAAAAGCTGAGTTAGTAGCCATGTCTGGGAGAAAAATAGGGTTAAACACTGAAAGACAGGGCCAAGTGTATCATCGGTAGAAGGTGAGCATAAAGTTGTTGGCAGCAGAAGCTTGGAAGATGCCCCCCTCCAAGAAGGTGTCACAGGTAGATACAGAGTCAGGGCAGGTGTAGCTTCTAGAAAGAGAAAAGAGAGAGAACATGAAGTTAAAAGCTGAAATAACAGCAAATAATGCAAAATTGGAGAGTAGTATGACAATTTAGCAGAGAGAGTGAAAGTGGTCATTATGTCCTCCAGCAGCCTAAGCCTATAGCAGCATAACTTCAGAGATAGCTCAGGATAACCTAAGCCACTCTAACTGTAAGCTTTATCAAAAAGGAAAGTTTCAAGCCTAGTCTTAAAAGTAGACAGGGTTAACACCTGCCATCAGTTAGGATGACCTGAGGAGTGTGAAATATACTTATTGTTATATGACATATTATGCCCGCTTTTTCTGACATGCAAATCCTTTACCTTATCCCAGTTTTGGAAAAAAATTGAAAAAGATTAAAAATATGTCATTATCAGTATATTGGACAGGAAAAAAAAGAAAGCGCGCAGCATTATGGCAAAGTGAAGACAATCATCAATAACTGTAGAAAATATGGAGCAACAGTGAGATAAAAAAACAAAAAACTGGTAGTTTCTCCAAAAAAGGATAAACAGAACTGCAACTGGTCGGGTAGACAGTCAAGAGGCAGATAGCAGCACTGAAGGCCATGAAGGCAGTTTTGGCAAATACTTGGATGTGTTCTATATGAGACAGACTCTTTAATTCTGAATATTTCTGGAGTAAGTTTTGTCCCAAAAAAAATATCTAAGCCTCACTGAAAACATACCTAAACCTTATGGAAGAATGGTCTGATGAACCAGATTTGAACCTTTGGGTTACAGTTTTATCAAGGTAGGTTTGGAACCTAAACAACACAGCACATCGGCAGACGGACATTATAAAGTAAAACACAGAGGTGGTTGCATCATGTTTTGGTTTTATTTATCTTCAGGTGGAACAGGGGTTTTTGTGAAGCAGGAAGAAATTCTGAACAATTCATACCAGTCAAACACCAGTCACTGGGAGTCCAAGCATATATTCAAATCTACTAAACAATGGCCACATGCAGAGAAAATTAAAGATTTGGAATGGCCTAGCAAGAGCCCAAAAATAAATTTGAAGGTTTGGTGGGCGCATATTGCCATGTCAAGACGTAGCTTGCTACTACATGATAACATGTGGCAGTACATGTTGTGACCTTTTTTTCATGGACACAGCAGCACCAAACTCTTGAATTGTATGGCACAAACCTACATTTGCTAATCTGACTCAGTGTGAGCTTCCCCTTTGTTGAGATAGACCTGGGTCCCTCCCAGGATAAGGGCATTATTCTCCTGCTAATCATTTACTAATTTAATCTAATACATAAATAAATCTAGAAACAAGATCAGTCAGCATAAATTATATTTCTAAAATTTACCTTTATGGAAGAGGATGGAAATGTAGTCACAGTCTGGAGGTAATAAGGTGTGAAAATTATTTATTTTAGACAATACTTGAATGCAATGATGCTTGAAAATGACATATATATAGGGTGCAAGGCTACACATCGCTTAATTGCCTGGCAGCTTCAAATAGACATTTAAATCCATGGGACGAGTTTACAGCACAATTTTAATGTTGTGAAATGGCGGTCAATTCAATTCAATTCAATTCAGTTTTATTTATATAGGGCCAATTCACAACACATGTCGTCTCAAGGCACTTCATAAAAGTCAGGTACATACATTCCAATTAGTCCCAACCATTGAACAGTGCAGTCAGATTCTGTTATTTATTCAAATTGGATAAAAAGTTTTTCTATCTAAGGAAACCCAGCAGATTGCATCCAGTCAGTGACTTGCAGCATTCCCTCCTCCCGGATGAGCATGTAGAGACAGTGGACAGTCACTGGTCAATTATATAAAAAAACCAAAATACAAAAAACATGAACATTTAAACTTAATGTGAATACAACTACTTGTATTTTAGGGTATCAAAATGGCTGACTTAACAGCAGGGGAAGGTTTTCTTTTGACTAACAGAATAAACAACAGAAGAAAAAAATGCATTTTTCATCCGCATTTTATATTATGGATATAAACAGTGCTATGTGTTATAAATCTAATTTGTTTCCTGTAAGCCTGTTATGATCCACAATGATTTTTTTTCTTATTTTCTCTCTCATTTATAATTTTCTTTGAGGTGTTATACTTTCTGCAAATACCTGTTGGGGAAAAACGTTTTATAAATCAAGGTCCCTGCTTTGCTATGTGAATCTGTTTTGTTCTCCACAGAATAAAAAACAGATCTATTTATTGTAAAATATTTGATGAAACAACATGATATTTCTACGTAAATAAGGTCAGTGACTTTCAGAGAAGAAATATACCAAGTTAAGAGTTTTTTGTAAATATTGCAAATATAATAGATATAATTGTCAGAGATAAGTAAGTAGCATAACTCATGAGGCTATAACATGAGTAGCTTGCAGCAGCTGGTGGCATGTTCACATCATACATCAAACGCATGCCTATTCCTTTAAATCTGGTTGTTTCAGCCTTTGATGGAAGTTCTCTGGGGTTCTCAACTGGACAGATTTCATGTATATTTTACATTCTGGCAACATCTGTTTCACCTTTTAACAGAGGAGAAATTCTGTTTCATGACATCACCTTGTAATCAATATAAATATGGAAATATGATATATATTGATGCTGTACAAGCATTTTTAAGAAATTACATAATTAAGGGATAAAACACATTTGAAATGTGATATTTCAATAAGTGTTATACACTGACTGACCACTTTATTAGGTACACCTTGCTAGTCTTGTCATATATCGATATAGTTAAAGAACTAAATGCAGAGATGAAGACTGGAGGTGCATGATGAGAGGTTAGCTTAATGGTATCTGATCTCAGAAAACCATATTGGTGACCACAATAAAGGATCTAAAAACAATAGAGA
This sequence comes from Crenichthys baileyi, assembly GCA_036173005.1. Lineage (NCBI taxonomy): Eukaryota > Metazoa > Chordata > Actinopteri > Cyprinodontiformes > Goodeidae > Crenichthys > Crenichthys baileyi. Next base: position 494,402 of record JAHHUM010002897.1, read on the forward strand.
ACCAGAAATATTTATGCTGGGGATAACTGGAATGCTAGAAAGGTGAGTTAATGAACAGATAAGCGACAGCTGGGGAGTGCAGAGAGATACACTTAGGGAAGGTACTGGATAAATCAGAGAACACAGAAAACAATCACTACACAGAAATCCAGAATACTAAACATTATGACACTTGTCTTCAGCACAGTCTTAATTCTTAATGGAATATATTTAACACAGTGTTGAAGACATTCCTCAGAGATTTTGGTTCATGTTGAAATGGAGTTTAACGAAAATTCAGAATGAAAGAGTCACCCTCGCCCTCTCACCGTCCAATGACTTCCTTGTGCGTCTCCCGGCCTTCCAATCAGCATCCTGTCCGCCTGATTCATCATCCAATCGCCTTCCGACGCCTTGTTTTTAAAGGACCTTCGGCTGTGTTCCTCCTCGCTTGTCAGCTGAGCTAATCTATGACTCCGACGCCTCCTCGCGCTGTTCGTAACGGATTCTCATAATCCTTCCTCCCCTACCGCTCGTAGGAGCGCTCGCCTTACTACTTGGCTCATTTCTTCCTTGTCTCAGCTCTGGGCAAGTGGAAAGAGCATCAAGAATTCCTACACTCCTCCTGCTAAGGTCACCGAGGTAGCCCTGCCTCCTCACTGGCTCCCGCCGCTGTTACCCGGCCTTGTTTCTCCAGCAGTTTCTCCATCCATCTTAATCCCTCAAACCGATCATCCTACAAATTTCCCTGCTTCATTCATCTCGTTCATGGATTCTCTCCAGCGTTCCACGTCATCGATTACTCACCTGCTCTGTGACTTTGCCGCCATCTCTGCCACATCAGCATTTCCTCTTTCCCTCTCCATCGGAGCTGCCTGCTCCTCGGCTCCTTCCACCGCCGTTCGCCATTGCTAACGCTCGGCCTAGCTTGTCTCTAGGTAAGATGTATCACTCCACTCTCTTCTCTCTATCCTTTTCATTAATGTGCTCTTCAAACGTGCGGTGTTTCCCACGCCTCTTTTCATTCAGGCTGATCATTTACTCCCATGTATTTTACCATCTCGTTCAGGCTCAGCTCTTAATCCTACGGAGGCAGCTCATTGATCTGGTTTCTCTCATTTTTACCATCTCCCGAGGCTGTCTAAATGTATCACTTCCTCTAATAACTTTCTGCTTCGTTTTAATCATCTCCTCCCCGGCTTTCTGTCCAAACAACCGCACCCTGCTGCCGGTCAGACCTCTCGGAGTTTCTCCGGTCCTTGGTCCTCAGAAGTGATCACACTCTCTAAAACAGACTCATAAAGGAACGACTCTCAAACAGCTTCTAACATTCTGCTCTTTTATTCTAAGTTAAGCAGAGGAATGATTATAGAGATCAGCGCTGAGGCTCCTGTCGTGGATCATTGCTGTATGTGAAAGGTTGACAAAGAGCCCCGAAAGAAGGTCACATGTGGGTTTTTATCTGGCACTCCAAAGCAATATATGTGCACTTCCCTAGTGTTTATCAGTAGATTACGTGTCACCATTGCAGTGTCTGTCTAATAGGTTGTGTAGTAGCTGGTGTCCATTTTTAATCCAAGTGTGCTGTGGCATTCTAATCAATCAGTTATCGGCTACTCCCTTTAAAAAAGTGCCCCAGCCACAGGTCATTATGTCAAACCTTAGGCCATTTATCCCTGTATGTGTGTCGATGTGTATTATCTTTATGGGATGTATAGTCGAAATCAGCTATGCTTGATATTATTAAAGATTCTCCCTAACATTTCTTAGGATCCTCTTCTGGCGCTCAGCCGTCTCTAGGCATTCAGAGTCGCCAGCTGCATAGTTTCACCCGAACATAGATAATTCAATACTTTCCGTCCCTCATCGTTGTCCTATTTCTAATATGGCTGCTCGTTTTTCATCAGTATCTCTGGGCCTTCTCAGCCTTAGCTGCTTCCATCCTTGCTCAATCAAGAGCCCGCTTAGACTTTGCTGTTCTTTCCACTGACAATTTATATTGCAGCCACCTTCTGGTTTCCAGCGGCTTAGTCGGCCATCAGAGCGCTTTGCTCTTCTCTTCCATTTCCAGAACTTCTGCACATTCACAAATTGCCAGGCTTACCGCTCCAGTCTCCTTTCTAACTGGAACGGTATCTCCTTCTCTTCCAGCGTTGTCGTTCGCTCGGCTGACTCGTTTTAAGTTTTACACTCTGTAGCGTCTCGGTTTAAAAGGTCTCTCAGCGGATGGTTCACAGTCCTTTGGTTGAAAGAGCCTTGTATGTGATCACATTGTAAGATCTAAGGATATGCAGAATGTAATACCTTTAATAACTCAATCTATATGCTGCTTTTAACCTCTTTACCTCATTACCTTTCCGTACAAGACTTGCTTATCTTAAATTATTACAACCCTTTTACAACCCCATTTCACCATATATTTGTTAAACATCTCACCTCCCTATATTTCTCAGTGCCATGAAATGATATAAAAAACATATTTCAACTGTCTGTGACTTTACTTAGTTTATGATATTGAACCTAATAAACGTTCGTATTGCAATTAAGCGTGCATAACGTACTAAGAATATTGGCACCTTCTACTAAAAATTAAATAATTAATGTAACTTGGTATTCACATGTCAAATAAGCTCAGCACATGACCTTGCTGCACTCCTTCTCTTCTGTTTGTTTCCCTTTTAAACACAGAGTTGTGAAGGAAGAGCCTGTGTCTGCTTCTTTGTGACTCTCAACAAAAAGGAAATTGTACTTGAGCGACAAATCTTTATCCTCGACGCAGCATTATGAAGCAGTTTATGAACAGTCAATATTAGTATGTCATTTACACGGACATAGCTCCGTCCGTAGGTTTTGGGGGGTTTCTCAGGGCAATTCATTTCCGATGTAAGGCTTCCTTTTTTTCCCGATCTGAATCCCCAGCTTTCTATGAGATCATCCCATCACTATAGCCTGCTGCATTTGGGCATTTCTGGAAGAAGCGCATCGCTGCTTTTCTGATAATGCAGCAGTGGTCAATCCCGTTAGTCAAAGCCGATCGTCCTCTAAGGCATTATGCCTTACCTCCGGTGCATCCTGGCAAGTCATAACTCATAACTTCACCATTCCTGCCCATCTGTTCCAGGTTATTCTATTTAGTTCCTAGGTCTTCTGTTTCTCCCCATCAGTCTTCTTCAATTTCTCCTTTTTTAAAGTCCTAAGGTTGATTGAATCCATCTCTTCATCCTTGCTTATATCAACCCGCATTCTATTATTTATCAGGTTTAACCTTTTTCTACTTTCAAATCCTTTTTCTTCGCATGCCCCATTTCTCACGCTAGGAGCCCCATGTCCGCATCCTGGTTCCTCAAATATTATAGGCATGTCCCCGTTCAATGCATTACGCTCCATCTAGTTTTCATGCCATTCCTTCAGAATAGGAGCAGCCACTACTGCAGCGATCCAAGGTCTCTCCCTCAGCCGCTCTCCAGCATTGGGTCTTTAGTCTTCTTCATCCTTCTCTTCCTATGTTCGCCCAGATTTCCACTCCATTCTATCTGCTCAATGTTTTATCAGCTCTCAGTTAAGAGCTCCCCACAATTCCTGGTGGTGGTTGGCCTTTATCCATCATTGGCTTTGTTCAATCGTCTTGTTACTGTTTTGCAGGACTCTTCCCCTCAGCACCTGCCAGTCTTGTCTAATTTTCTCCCTCACTCTAGCTCACCTATGTTCTTCGAAAAGTACTTCTATTCGTTTCGCCCGTACTTAATTGGAGGCCGATTATTCCTTGTCTTCTCATGCTTTCTGCAATTACTTTACTTATTTTCATGCATTTACCTTGACGTTCATTAATTACTAAACTCGACTCATAGATCTTTATTTTAACCTTATTTCTTAACTTCATCTGCATTTCTTTTATGCATTTTCAGCACTCCATAGGATTTCTGTAATTTCTTCATCTCTACCTCTAATCACATTTTGCCAACACGGCATATCTATCACCTTGCTCTGCTATTCAAGCATCTATCACCATGCATTGCCAAGCGGCATGACTATCGCCTTACTCTGTTCTCAAAGTTTGAAATAATCATGCATTGCCAAGCGGCATATCTATCACCTTACTCTGCTCTCTAAACTTTTTATCAAGTGTTGCATCACCTAAACGGCATATCTATCACTTCGTATTGCCCTTTCGGCATATCTCTCATCTCCTCTGCTTCTCAATAATTTTCTTATTTCATACCATATTTACAACTTCTCTTATCTGATTTAATCTTTCCTGCGGCTTCCAGTAATAAACAATCAAAAAAAGCCATAACTGTCAGATACAACCAGACACAGAGTTAACATCAGCAACTAAGTCGTATAAACTGGCTTTATTGAACATTAGATCTGTCAGGAAAATCATTTTTAATCAATGACTTCATTACTGACCAGGATCTTGATGTTATGTTTTTAACAGAAACATGGTTACATGAATTTAATGAAGCTCCCATTCTGATAGAGTCGACGCCTCCGAACTACAATTTTCTTTGTGAGAGCAGACAGCAAAGGAAAGGTGGAGGGGTGGTCACATTGTTTAAAGATTTACTAAAGTGTAAAAAAGTATTTCTGGGCAAATTTTAATCTTTTGAATATTTGGCTCTCCAGGTAAAGACCCCGATCCGAACCATGTTCTTGAATATTTACAGGCCTCCTAAGTCCAACACACACTTTTTCAGTGATTTAATGAGCTTTTATCTGTGATATGTGTTGATTATGACTGTTTAATTATTGTGGGAGACTTCAACATTCATACTGACAATCCTGAAGACAGAAGTACAATAGATCTATGCGACACGCTAAGAAATTTTGGTTTGACTCAACATTTTAAACAGCAAACGCACAAACAGGGACATATTTTGGACTTGATCATCACTAAGGGTCTAAACATTTCCAAGGTGTCTGTAACCGATGTTGCCCTATCTCACCACTTTTCTGTTATTTTTGAAAGCATCTTCTCCAATGGCTCAGTTTGCCAAAGAGACATTATAAGAAAATGCATCTTTAAGGACGGTGCTGCTGAAACCTTTAACCAGATTTACTCTTCTACCTTCACTTTGCCCTGTAACACTGTAGATGAGCTGGTAGACAACTTTCATTCTAAAATCTCGGACATCATTGATTCAATTGCTCCAATTTCTGGGTAGAAAATGTCTTCGTGGAGAAGTGCTCCACCAGTCAGAAGTGAAAAAAAGGAATGTCGAAAAGCTGAACGCAGGTGGCAAAAGACTGGACTCCAGGTTCACTATATTATCTATAAAGAGAGACTATACAGATATAACCTACAACTGAAAAATGCGAGGGAATCTTTCTTTTCTGAGATCATTAGCAAAAACATTAACAATGCTCGTGCATTATTTGCCACGGTCGACAGGTTAACAAACCCTCCTGTAACTGTAGATTCTGAACTCCACTCCACCAGGGCCTGCAATGAATTTGCTAACTTCTTCACTGAAAAAACCCAAAAGATCAGAGGGGCAGTCAGCACATCCACATCAACTCCAGTACCAAAGTTGTCTCCAACTAGAACTGATTTTGACAACATTTCCCAATTTCACCAAATAACTACAAAAAAAGATATCGTACACCAACTAAGCTCCTCTTCCTGCTGTCTCGATGTTTTAGCCACAGCTTTCCTTAAGAAAGCTTTGCCTGTCATAACATCTGATTTAACGCAAATAATAAACATGTCCCTTTTGTCAGGTGTTTTCCCCCAGGCCCTGAAAACAGCAATTATCAAACCTCTATTGAAAAAGAGCAACTTGGACAAGCTGCTACTACAGAACTACAGGCCTATATCAAACCTCCCTTTCATCAGCAAGATTATTGAAAAAGCTGTGTTTCAGCAGCTAAACAACTTCCTAACTGACCAACCGGTTCGATGTCATCCAGTCAGGCTTCCGTGCTCACCACAGTACAGAGATTGCTCTTGTCAAGGTATTCAATGACATTTGTGTAAATGCAGACTGTGGAAGAACCACAGTGCTGGTATTATTGGACCTTAGTGCAGCATTCAACACTGTTGATCACTCCATTTTATTAGAGCGCCTGGAAAACTGGGTCGGCCATTCTGGTACAGCACTCGATTGATTTAAATCCTACTTGAAGGACAGGGACTTTTTTGTGTCAGTAGGTAACTTTACATCAGAAACCAAAAAAATCACATGTGGTGTTCCCCAAGGGTCCATCTTAGGGCCCCTCCTGTTCATTATCTACATGCTCCCCCTGACTCAGATTTTAATAAACAACAAAGGAAGTTATCATAACTATGCAGACGACACACAGCTATACATAACAATGTCACCAGGTGACTATGAACCCATTCAAGCGCTGGCTAAATGCTTTGAAGAAATCAACACTTGGATCTGCCAAAATTTTCTTCAGCTAAATCAAAACAAAAGTGAAGTAATAATCTTTGGACAAAAGGAAGAGCGTTTAAACGTTAGCACAAAGCTTCAGTTAATACAACTAGAAACCACCAATCAGGCTCAAAATCTGGGTGTAGTGATGGACTCTGACCTGAACCTTCAGAGGCACATGAGGACAGTAACAAGGTCAGCCTTCTATCACCTAAAGAACATCTCCAGGATTAAAGGACTAATGTCTTAGCAGGACCTTGAAAAACTAATTCATGCGTTCATCTTTAGTAGAATTGATTACTGCAACGGTGTCTTCACAGGTCTGCCTAAAAAGTCGATCAGACAGCTGCAGTTGATCCAGAATGCTGCTGCCCGCGTCCTCACTAGAACTAAGAAAGTGGAGCAGATCACCCAGGTTCTAAAGTCCTTACACTGGCTCTCCGTATCTCAAAGAATAGACTTTAAAATACTTTAGAATACTTTAAAATACTTTCAGTGATTTATAGACTGTTAGTCTATAAATCACTGAATGGCTTAGCACCAAAATACATTACAGACTTGTTGTCAGTGTAACAACCACCCAGACCTCTCAGGTCTTCTGGCTCAAATCATTGTATCATTGTAATGTTTTTCCTTAGGTACAGTGCTTTGAGTGCCTTGTTGCTGAAAAGCGCTATATAAATAAACTTGACTTGACTTGACTAGGTTGTGGGGTTTTGTGGTGTCAGGAGCAATTTTAGGAGGTTATACGGATAGACATTTGGATGGTGTTGACACAGTTTGGAAAACATTCAGTGACCAAGAAAAGAGCACAAGCTATGTTTGATTTGGAGAGGAACTGTAGAACCGGACTAAGGACATTTGTGGTTTATGGAAGGAGCACTCTGAGGTATTGTCCATGTGGCTCCATGTGGACACAGAGAAGGCAGAGTCCGGGTACTCTGGAGATCATAGTGGCATGCACCATCATAGTGGCAAAGTTCACTGAGGTAGTTGAAAAGCAGACTGGCTGCAGGGTGCCAACAGTGGACAAGATTCATCCTGTGATGCTGAAGGCTCTGGACATTGGAGCGCTGTTGGGGTCGACATGCCTCTGAAATGTCAGGTAAACGGCCAGGACAACATTTTTAAAGTGGCAGACTGGGCTGAGATTTTAGACAAGCATTCCTCACACCAAAATCTGTAATTGTGTACAAAATATGTCTGTGTTAAACTGTACAAATGTTGTTCTGACAAGATACAGATATGCTGTTTTCTATACAAATGATCAACTCATTCAATATTATAATGAATTGTAACATCCAGTTTATTTGACATTGCATTTAGCATAAATGATTTGTGTATTATGTTGTGAACATTAGAATTTAAAATTTTAATGGGGTAGGTGCGATATAAACTTTTTCATTGGCCTGCACTTTTTAGTTTTCTTTCTTTCACTTGGCTTTTTTCCTCTTAATTTTGAACATTACTAAATCAACTAAACTTTCACCCAAAAAGAAAAATAATAATCAGAAAGGGGACTGGAGAGTATGTGGGAAATTGCAAATGCAAACCATGGATACAGGGCAGTGTGGTTTTCATCCTGACGGTGGAACAAATATTTAAACTCACCAAGGATGAGGTCATCGGAGCTTAATTGTCTAACAAATAAAGTACTAATAAAAGCAACAAGGAGAGATGTTTCAGTGCTGCCCAGTGATAATTTCTGAGAAATCTGAATTACAGCAAATAGTTACTATCACAGAGATTTAGAAAAATAATAATAATAATAAAAATGACACCAAAACCAGACCCAATTTTAAACATAAAACTAGACGCAATAATTTCAGGTACGTACCTAACGTCTTGATTGATTAAGGTGGTTTTGGCTCAGCAGCATGGCAGGAGACAGATCAGAGTTTTTCACGAAACAGTGACTGAAATACCGTTTGGCATAAATGGGACACACTTCTCCTGTTGTCTTTGTCTGCAGCCTGCGGAGAGCCTACTCATCCACATGCCAGTCAGCCTGATCAGATGCTAAGCAGCAGGTCTTTTTTTATGGCCAGTTGTTTAGAATGCTATTCTAGCTGGGAGGCAGTGAACCAGACCATACTCTCTGGGATTTAAATCAATTGTTTAGCAATTGAAATAAAAATTGTAATTAAGGCTTTATATTTGAATTAAGTCTTTATCTGTTACCTTGGTCTTCCTGGGGTTCTGTGAGATATATATATATATATATTTAATTTATTTTTTTTTTTTACACCTGTATAAAAATATTCTAGTTAAAGTAAAGAAAAACTGTTTTCTATAGTTAATGATATACAGTGATAAAAGCTGTTCATTTAAGGAATGTTAATTTTATTATGTAGATCAACCAACATGAATCTTTGTTTATGGACCCAACTTTTTACATAATATGTAAACAGTGCCTTTATCATCCCCACTGTTTCTCCTTATTATCTATGTTCCATTTGTCCTTCTGATAACCTACCTAAAATTAGTGTGTTAATAAAGCTAAGAAAAACAGCCTCGTGTTTAATTTTCTCTCCATCTTTTCAGCTCACCTGCTGTTGATGATTCTATTTATCCTCCACAGTTGCACCCATAATAAAAAAAAAAAATAAACAAAACATGTTATATGGCCTGTGTGAGGTTAGCTTTGAGTGAAACTGAAACACACACACACACACACACACACACACACACACACACACACAGACAGTGGCAGCTGGTGAATAAAATTCTTGGTTGGGCTGATGTAACAATACATTTCTCTACCTACTCCAATATATGGAATGGAATCAACAGCATTCATTTCATCATGCCCGCCCAATGCCACTTCAAAAGCACCAAAAAACTTAATACAGTCAATGAGTTTAGATAAAATATGATTCTTATCAACCTCTTCATTGTGCCTTCTTCATATGAACTCTTGATTGTTCATGTTTCTTAATGCATTCGGAGAGATGCTTCAAGTCGGTTTGTCCTGACTGTGTCCACGTTAAATCACATTTGGCACTTTTAAAAAGAATGCAGGGAAAACAGAAAAGTTCATTGGCATTTCCACAGCAGGTCGGCCTCGACTTAAACCAGCTCTTGCAAAAACTCCGGTTGTAGCCTTTTTCTCCTAAGACTGATAATGTCGGGCTTGTCCCTCCTTAACCCGGATTTTCTCCTCCACTGTCCTTTTTGCGAAAGGGTAGATAAATAAGGATCTCACCGAATTCAGTGGAAGCTGCACCTCGCTCGTTAAGTCTGCCATCATTCCTCTGATTCACTGAACTGCACAAGCAGTTTTTTTAACCTGCGAGGGGTGATATTTTCAGTGCCCCAAGGCCATTAAATTCTGCAATACTGATTGGACATATATTCAATTGCCCTAGCCCTAGACATATAACAGAATTATTAAAAATACTCCATACTCCATACTCCATTTGCTGAAAAAAACTTTTATACCTGCAATTTAAAGCAAAGTGTTACAAACATCTAGAATACATTATCATCATAATAGATTTTCATTGTCCCTAGCATAACAATGCTTTTAAGCACAGACTGTGTGTTTCTGTTTTATCTCTCCCCTTTGTTTTCTGATGTTCCTTAGGTACACAGAATGCAGGCTGGAGCCAATTAGAAAACTTCAGCTCTGGTTGGATAGGGGAGAATTTGAAAGGACCAACCGGGAGCCCTGTAAAGAACGCCCACCTGTATGGGTGTTGTCTTCATTCTAGCTCAGTACTTGCTTCTATTGAATCAGAGGTTTATCATAAAGGTCTACTGCATGAAATCTGTCATGTTTACTCTAGGGTGGTGGGCAAGGGAAAAACAATTTTCACTTACTGTGTTTATATGGGAACCTTCTCATTTGGGTATAATGGGGAATGAAAGGGCGGATAGGATGGAAATGGAGGCGGTTATGGCACCAATACAAGAGCACATCAGATAAAGGTGGGCGTTTATTCAGGGTTCAAGAAAAGGTGAGTGTGGTTAAACACAAGGGTGTGGGCGAAAAAGAACAGCTGGTTTGTAGCAGGTTAGGAATTAGACACTGCTGACTAAATCACTGCATTTAATTGGGAAGCACCAGACTGGCCACTGTAGTTTTTGTCACAAGAATGAAACTGGAGCACACATTGATTAGATGTGGGAGGTGTGAGAAGCAGAGGATAATTAAGATCAGAATGCTAGGAAAACAGGGAAGTCCGTCTGTATCAGAGATCAGGAGGTGCGGAGAAGAGTAGGGTGGGTGGAGAGTAATTGCGTTATTGGGTGACTAGTTTATTTTATAGAATCTGAAACGTAGGCATGAGGTTCAGTCTGTTAGACACAGAAGATAAGTAGGGTTGAGCTACACATATAATGATGTGGGAGAGACTTTTCCAACAACATGGATATCACAGTTTTTATGTTTGTGTCCACTTAAAAAAGGATTTCAGATAGGCCCTTGTTTGTTTTGTTTTTTGACACACACATACACACACTTTGTTCTGTGAAAGTATGTTACCCTCCATCTTTCCTATCAGGGGTTTTACCAATACAAGAATGAGATATTTGTATGTCAAATTAAAGGTTGCAGGTAAAGTCATGACAGCAGGGCACGGAGAAGCAATGACAAATACCAATTAAACAAGAAGCTTGAAAAGTGTGTTAAAAAATAATTTCACGGTTTCTAATAAAAAGTTCATGGTTCACTACTGAATTAACAACCGTATTTCAGTAAAAGAAAGGCAGAATTTCTTTTAAAGAATGATATTTTGTTTTGCATTTTATAACAAATACAATCTCCACAAATCATTGGCAAAGTTAATACGTATCATGATGTTCCTATATAGTAACATATCATGGCAAATATTTTGGCTTTAGGTAGAACTGGGAATGCAGTATCAATGTTGACTGATGGTTGGAGATTAGTAGTGAAAAAAGCCAATCTCTTGATTATCCTTACCTCCCAGTACATCAGAATATCATCTAAAAGGTGATTTATTTCACTAATTCAATTCATAAGGTGAATCTCATTTAGATTCATTATAAACAAAGTCGTACATTTCAAGCAATAATTTATGTTTATTTTGATGATTATGGCTCATATCAAATAAAAAAACAAAATTCAGGCTCTCAAAAAATTGTATTATTACAAGAGATACAAAAGGACTTTTAGTAAAGAAATGTTATGTTCAATCATGGGAATGATAGGAAAGACTGCTGACTTGACAAATGTCCAGAAGACATTGTAATTGTGATTAAGTCATTGACACCCTCCACAGGGAGGGTGAGCCACAAAAGGTCATTGTTAAAGAAGCTGGTTATTCATAGAGCGCTGTATCCAAGAAGGAAAAAGGTCTGTTGCTTAATGCTCCAAAGTCATTTTTTCAGATAAAGGTCATTTTTGCATTTCATTTAGAATTAGAATTTGAGTCTGGAGGAATAGTTGAGATGCACAGAATCCAAGTTGCAGATTTAGGTACATTGTTAAGTTTTCACAGTCTGCAATGATTTGTGGAGTCATGACATCTGCTGGTATAAGTCCACTGAGTTTTTATTAAGTCTGATGTCTGATGCAGGCATTACTAGTAATTTTGACATCAATTCATGCTGATTTTATTTCCTGCAGCACTTGGTAACTGCTCACACTGCCAAAAGTATAACTACGTAGTATAAATAAGTTCTTAATAAGGACCATGGTACCACTACTTGATTGGCCAGATAACTGGACTGACCACAACCCCATACACATGTAGTATTCTCAAGAGAAAGATGAGAGACACTGTCAGGGTCCATGCAGTAAGGCAAAGGTTTACAAAAAATATCCTCAATTTATTTTTCCCAAAAAATATTAACAAAAATCCATCAAAACCAGTCACAATTTGGAAAAATGGGCCCAAAAGAAACTATCAACTAAGACAAACCTAACTAAGGATAACAAACAGGAACTGACCTCTCACAATGAGCAAACAAGAATTTATACACACAGGCTAGCCTGCAAGCATAAAATAGGGGAGGGGAGAGAGGATATATAGGGGATTATATATATATATATATATATATATATATTATATAATATATATATACACCACCTCTCTCTATATATATAGCTTCATGCCCAATCTGCTGCACCCTAACTACTATGAAATTTGCAGTGCATAGTAGTAAGGGTGCAGCAGATTGGGCATGAAGCTATATATATAGAGAGAGGTGTATATATATATAAGTTGGACAAAATAGCAGAAATAAAGCTGGACTACTTTAACTATGCTCAGACCTGTTTTTTTATTTTTTTGAAAGCAGAGGATAAAATAGCCTACACTTCTTACATTGTCAACTATCAAACTGTCATTTTTATTTCATTGGGGTCTTTTTTGTGGTTAAATACAAATAATATTGTGTTTAATATTTTCAACTAAACAACTTTTATAAAATATTTCAGGTCAGTTATTCTATTTTTATTGGAGCACTTTGTTGCCAAAGTAGGCAAATCAGAAGGTGAAGGTAAGAATTTTGTATGATTATAGAAACCTAAAAAAATATGGAGGAAAGAGTTTAATAGTCCTACAGCAGTCTAATTGACTGTGCAACATGTACTCTTTCAATAATAAAATGAAAGAAAATATGTATTCATGCTTGACTATATTGATTGTATTCATGGTTTGGGAGTCTGATCAGGATGCCTCCTTGTTTCCTCCCTGTTGAGGTTTTCTGGGCATGTCTCACATGGAAGAGACCCTGGGGAACGCAGAACTCGCTGGAGGGACTAGGTGACTTTCCACCAAATTTCTAGTGTCCACAAGCTTGGGGCATGTAACCAAAGTTAAAATGTATGTTTATATTTGAGGCTGTACTTATAATTTTGCTCCTGCATGAATTATCATAACACACAATAATGTCAAACCCGTGCACAAAATTGCTGCTTTTAAAAGTCATTGAAGTTGAATCTTGCTTAATCGCCCCACACAGGAAACATCATTAAAAAGCCCAACATTAACATGGTGTCCATGCCTGAGATAATTATGTAAACTTATCACAACATTCTGTGGTAATACTGAGCTTTCCATGTCTGAACATCATAACCATTTTACTCTCAGTCTTATAGAGTAAGGAGTGTATGTGTCTTCCGTAGATGAAAGGAGACAGAAACTGCTTTGCTGCTGTCAGCCTTATGCAGAGAAAGCTTTAAAGCTTTCAGCCTCAGGCTCTGAAGTCATGGCTGGGGGTCACTTTCTAAAAATATTATACAAAATAATTCAACCCCACCTGATGCTGACTGACATTTGCTTCTGAACTTAAAGTTATTGCGACTAAGCTACTCAAGCCAAAAGCACCAAAGGATACATCCAACCAGGCTTTAGCAAAAGTCATAAAACACATTGTGTAATCAATTTTGAAGGCAAGAACAGAGACGCTATATTTTATGCTGAGCCACAGAGGACGCAGAATTATTTGCAATGATGGAAATAATGTGGTAGAGAGACCTGAGAGCAGCTTAATTGGAATTAAGCCCTTAGATGTCTGGAAGCCCTATTAATAATGAACGCGGATACTATTGGTAATGGTGTAGAAGTGAGGAATATTGTAATAAACTACACTAATACCCGTCATCTTTCAACAGGAGGTAATTTTACACCTAAAATGACCGAAGACTGTAATCATCGTTTAAAGACATGTCGAAGCCAGAAGAAGAATACACTGTGTACAGATCGCTTGCTGATCACAGAGCCAACACTGAAGCACATTAAACAACCTCTGGTCCAGGTCAGTGTACATATACATCTTTTTAGCATGTGGGAAGAAAGCACACAAAGAATGGTCCATAATTATCTAAGATTCATTCACTCACTTTAGGTCTCTGGTTTATCACCCTAAGATCCATCCATCCATTCTCTATACCCACTTCTTCCGTACAGGGTCACGGGGAGCTGGTGCCTATCTCTCTATGTTGCAGCATAGCTTTCGCTGATAGGCCCATTTACAATTGTTTTAAACACTCTTTAAATGGTGCTTTTCTACAATTTTATTTTTAAATTAAATGTTCTTATTAAATAGTTATAAATTAAATAGTTAGGGTTAGGGTTAACACTAAGTATACTTATCTTCAAACATAATTGAAATATACAGAAGATTAGTCTCACTGCAAGTACTCAATAATGTCAAAGTTTAATATGTTTGGTTCTCTATTTTCACCAGCGAAGAACGCTGCCCCTTTATACAGATTAGGTTTGAGGAGGAGTGGAGGAGCTAGAGTAATATTGCTTAGAAATATTTTAATTTCTGAAAATAATCTGAGAAAAAAATTCCCTGAAACTATTTTCATGTTAAAGAGAATAACCTAACATGATGTGGGTTTGCATCACAGGTATGTTAGTTAGGAGCTCCAACGGTACTATGTGAAGATAGCACCAGAGAGTTGTTTTCACCTCAAAAGAACAATTTCAGGGAAGTGTCTCTACCAATAAAAATATAAAGATTCTTGATAAAAAAAAAAAAGGTCCTCGTTTGGAAATTTGACAGAAAATTTTAATTTAAAAAGGTCAAGCATCACAGACATGCAATGCAAGATACGATCTTAACCTTTATAGGATGAGCTGTAATATGCACAGAATATGCTGTTTATACAATAAAATTATTTCGTTTTCAGTTTGAAATTTACACCTTAAGTTATAATAAATGTTTTAACATGTAACATTCCATATAACCACTCAGTTTTTAGGAAGCATCTGACCATGCAAGAGACCTAGTTTCAGCTGTGTCCTTGGTAAGAAATGTCTGCAGGACATCAGTGAGGGATTGCAGTTGAAATTATCTGGAAAATTAAAATGTAGAGGATATGACAGAAAGGAGCAGGGACCAGAATGATATTAATGAACTCTTACATAGAGAAGCTTTTTTCTCTCTTGAAGGCAGGTACATCAACAAATCTATTGAAAATAATGTTGGTTCTTTTGAAGAACTAAATGAACAAGAACAAAGCTTGTAAAAAACATTTTATCTAACAAACATAATTTCAAAAAATTAAAACCTGTAATATAAAATCTATATACTGCTGTGATATAAGAACAGATATGAGGAAAACTGGCCACTTTTACACAACGCCCAGGTTTTACAACATTTCACCCATTCCTCCTGCGGCTGATTAAAGCAACAGACCAATACTGGTGAAATCTCAACAAAAATGCTTAGGGCGAAAATAGAAAGCTTTGGCCATATATGTGACCGCAGCTGCTGCACTCTGCTGCAACTAATAAAATTTTTATATCCAAGTGCTTCGGAGGGAGCAATCACATCGCATATATAAAATCAGCTGTCAGTTGCAAACTAAAGGGGTAGTTATGAACTAAATAATGCCTGACACATACAGAAAACGACCAGAGCAGCATCAATCATTTTTTTTACTGCTTGATGACTTGCTAAAATTTTAACGTTTAATTGCCTTTCTTGGTAAATGGTACATGCCTGTACTTATATAGTGCTTTATCAAGTCAGAAGACTCCAAACGTCACACTGCAATCAGTCATCCACCCATTCATACAAACAGTCACACACTGACTGTGGTAGACTGCATTGTAGCCAAAGCTGCCATACAATTGGTGCCACCGGGCCCTCTGACCACCATCAGCATGCAAGGCGGGTGAAGTGTCTTGCCCAAGGACACAACGACGGAGGCGGAGATGGAGCAGGGGTTCAAAGCGGCAGCCCACCGGTTACAGGAAAAACCACCACCATGAATCAGCTTAGTTGCTTTTTGTAATTGTTTTCACACTAGATTAGTTTGCCGAGGTTTTTTTGGCAGCTTGCAGTACAATCTACCAAAGCTACTTTATTAATGAGAATAACTAGTCAACAGAAAGACATATACTATATAAAGTTTTGGGAAAAAGTGCAGAGAGGTGATTTCAGGGTTTTATCAGAGAAATTATCTGGTTATTATTAAGTTCCAAAATTATTCATCTAACTTTCAGTGTACAAAACCACACACCACAGATGCCTATCACTGAAGAAATATTAACAAAAATGGGAAAAGAGTGTGAAAAGCTAAGGACACACCAAAACCCTTGACCTATGTAAAATCTGTGACCAACTAAAGTCTTTTACCATGCTTGTACAGTTCTAGTCAGAAGGTAGAATAAACAGCATATTGTTTGGAGGCTTTGAAAGACTGGGTTGATTGGTGGTTCCGGGGCAGAATCTTTAAAACAATTGGTTGTACAGGGTGGAATTTGTCTCCACCCGGTGTCATTATTACACATACAAACTTTCGTTGTCCGATGAGCTAACCCCTCCCTCCTACTTCCCTATGTCTAAGGGGATTGCTCAATCCAGCTCTCCATCCAACGGGTCCGGACTTCCCTAAACCTGAAAGATCTTACTAAGCAGGTTTACTGAAAGTTCTGTTTAAGCTGGTGTCGGGAAATGACTCGCCTAGCCTCTGACAGCCTTCATACAAAAGTCTTGCCCTTCTTCAACTGGAGGTCTGGACGACTGAGTAGCCCACAGCAGTTATTCACACTTCAACAGTCTTCTGTCACGGCTGCTCATTCCCTAATATTACAACTGGCTCTTGGTATATGGGTTAGATTAATTTTAGTGACTCGGCACGAGCCCCAAGGGCGCTGTTTTAACAAACTTGGCCAAGGCAACCTATAAAAACCTCCTATTATTTCTTAGAACCAGGCAACAAGACTTTTTATCACTAATGAAAAACTAAAAACAAGGTGACTTAAATTATTGAATGTCCACAATTTAACTAGAATTTTATATGCTTTCTTTAATTAGTAACGCTTTAGCAGGGGTCAGTAACAGCTTAAATTCGGCAACACATAATTTCAATAATAGAGATGAATCAATCAACTCAACCTGTCTTTCCCTGATGCTGAAACTAGTGAGTTTGGAGAGGCTTTGAAGACGGAGGCTCATCCATGCACCCGATGGGGATGTTTCTTCAGGTAACGAGTGATTTCTTGAAGGAAATATGACTTGATCTTCAGTTTTCTTGCTCTAAGTGGACAGGCACTGATGCTCCAGGTTTCAGTGGTTAAACAGGAACTTTGTTGTCATATGTCTCAGAAGACAGTAGCTTCCAGAGGCTGAAGTGTTGAAGGAAAGCCCGGAGGTATAAATGAGGTTGATTCAGGACTTCCAGAAGCCTGAAACTTAGAGCAATCAGCTGTTCACCGATCAAGTTCAATTCAATTCAATTCAATTCAATTCAGTTTATTTATATAGCGCCAATTCACAACACATGTCGTCTCAAGGCACTTCACAAAAGTCAGGTACATGCATTACAATTAATCCAAATCATTGAACAGTGCAGTCAGATTCTGTTATTTATTCAAATTGGATAAAAAGTTTGTATATCTAAGGAAACCCAGCAGATTGCATCCAGTCAAGTGACTTGCAGCATTCACTCCTCCTGGATGAGCATGTAGAGACAGTGGACAGTCACTGGCGTTGACTTTGCAGCAATCCCTCATGATACTGAGCATGCACTGTAGCGACAGTGTGAGGAGGAAAAACTCCCTTTAAACCAGGAAGAAACCTCTAGCAGAACCAGGCTCAGTGTGAGCGGCCATCTGCCAACTGCCACGACCGACTGGGGTTAGAGAGAACAGCAGCAGAGACCCAAAGAGAACAAAGAAGCACTGATCCAGGAGTCCTTTCTATGGGAAGGAAAAATTAAATGTTAATGGATGTAGCTCCTTTAGTCGTTTTCCACCTAGAAAGAAGAAACAGATAAACTCTGAGCCGTTTTCAAGGTAGAGTCTGAAAGAGAGCACATAGAGTTAGTTACAGTAAAGCTCCGTCAGTAGCTATGTCTAGGAGAAGAGAAAGGGTTAAACACTGAAAGACAGAGGCCATGTTGATCATCGTTAGAGGTGAGCACCAAGTGTTGCCAGCAGAAGCTCGACGATGCCCCTCTCCAGACGTTGTCACAGTAGACACAGAGTCAGGCCGGTGTTAGCTTCTAGGAAGAGAGAAGAGAGAGAACAAAGTTAAAAGCTGAAATAAACAGCAAATAATACAAAATTGAAGAGTAGTGTGAGAAAGTAGCGAAGAGGGTGAAAGTGTTCCTTATGTCCTTCCAGCAGCCTAAGCCTATAAGCACATAACTACAGAGATAGCTCAGGATAACCTAAGCCACTCTAAACTATAAGCTTTATCAAAAAGGAAAGTTTTTAAGCCTAGCCTTAAAAGTAGACAGGGTGTCCGCCTCACGGATTAAAACTGGGAGCTGGTTCCACAGGAGAGGGCCTGATAACTAAAGGATCTGCCTCCCATTCTACTTCTAGAGACTTTTAGGAGACAACCACCAGTAAACCTGCAGTCTGAGAACGAAGTGCTCTGTTAGAACATATGGGACAATCAGCTCTCTGATGTATGATGGAGCTAAATCATTAAGGCGTTATATGTGAGGAGAGAATTTTAAATTCTATCTTGGATTTAAAAACAGGAGCCATGAAGGGGAAGCTAAAGTAGGGGAAATATGATCTCTCTTTTTTAATTTTCATCAGAACTCTTGCTGCAGCATTTTTTTGAATCAGCTGAAGGCTTTGAACTGCATTTTGGGGGGGGGTACATCCTGATAGTAAAGAATTACAATAGTCCAGCCTTGAAGTAACAAATGCATGGACTAGTTTTTTTCAGCATCAATCCTGGACAGGATTTTTCTAATTTTAGGCAATGTTCCGGAGATGAAAGAAGGAAATCCTGGAAACCTGTTTTAATATGGGATTTAAAATACATGTCCTGGTCAAAATAACACCAAGGTTTTTTCATTATTATCGGAGGTCAATTTAAATGCCATCCAGGTTAAGTGATTGACTAAGCATTTTTTTTCTTTTTTTAAAAATCCGGTCCAAAGACGACAACTTCTGTCTTGTCTGAATTTAGAAAGCAGAAAATTTAAAGTCATCCAAGTTTTTATGTCTTCAAGACATGCTTGGTAGTCTATCTAACTGGTGGGCTCATCAGGATTTATGGATAAGTAAAGCTGAGTGTCATCAGCGTAACAGTGAAAATTTATTCTATATGCTGGCCTGATAATTTTACTATTGGAAGCATATATATAGTAAAGAGAATTGGCCACAAGTACTGAACCCCTGTGGTACTCCACAATTAACCCTGGAGTTTAAAGATGATTTAATCATTTACATCAACAACTGGAATCTGTCAGACAAATAAGATTTAAACCAGCCTAGTGCTGTTCCCCTGATCCCTACAGCATAATTCCAGCCTTTCTAAGAGAAATATTATGATCGACTGTATCAAGCTCAGCACTGAGATCTAACAAGAACCAGTACAGACACAAGTCCATTATCTGAGGCAATAAGAATAATCATTAGTGATTTTCAGCAGAGCTGTTTCAGTGCTATGATGAGCTCTGAAACCTAGACTGAAACTCTTCAAACCAGGTCATTGCTGTGTAAATGCTCCCACATTTGATTAGGCAACTATTTTCTCAAGATTTTTTAGATAAGAACGGAAGATTGGATATCGGTCTGTAATTTTATTAAGTCATCTCGATCAAGCCGAAGTTTTCTTAAGCAAAGGTTTAATTACAGCTACCTTAAAAGCTTGTGTTACATAACCATTTAAATAAGGATAAATTAATCATATCTAAAATGGGGCTGGTAATCAGAGGAACACTTCCTTAAATAATTTGTTGGGATTTGGTCTAACATACAAGTTGAAGGTTTTAGGATGAAGCTAATATTTCTGATTACTCAGGAGCTCCACAGGATCAAAACAGTCCAAACACAGATCCGTTCTACAGTTATTTCCATGTTGTCTCACTTGTTGAGGATGAAGTAATCATCTCTAGGAGATTGTCAAAGATTTTCTTCTTAATAGAATCAATTTTATTTGGAAGAATCCCATAAAATCATGACTGCTGAGAGCTAAGGGAATGGATGGCTCACAGAGCTATGACTCTGTGTAAGTTTTAAGCAACTGTACTAAAGATAAAACCTAGGATTTTTCTTGTTCTCCTCTACATTAAGGATGAGAAATAAAGCTGTTCTAGCTTGGTGAAGTGTCTTTTTATACAACAGTAGGCTATTTTTCCAGATTAAGTAGGAATCCTCTAGGTGTGTAGAGCGCCATTTTCGCTCCAATTTTTCTAACATTGTGCTTTAAAGTACGCAGCTCTGATTAAAACCGGGGGAGCCTGCCTCCTATGAAAAATTTCCTTCTTTTTCAAGGGGGCTGCATTGTCTAATGCACCACGCAATGATGAAGTAACACTCTGAAAAAGAGAATCAATTTGTGAAGGGAAGAAACAAAATTTTCCCCCCTGTGTTTTCTGTGATAAAGAGCAAATTAAAAGTGGAACAGATTCTTTAAAAGGGTTTTACAGCATCGTCTGAAAATGATCTACTATAATGAAATTTTTTTTTCGGGGTTGGGTACTCGCTTAAAAATTAAAACCAAAGGTTATTAAAAAATGGTCGGACAGCACAGGGTTGTGAGAAATATTGTAAGGGTCTGTACACTCAATTCCATATGTCACAAAAAGGTCCAGAGAATGAAGACAAACGGGGGGTAGTTGGGTTAATGTTTTTTGAGAAAAGCCAATTGAGTCTAAGATACCATTAAAGGCTATATTTAAGCTATCACTTTCAGTGTCAACAAAAATTTTTTAAAACCCCCCCACTATAAAAATTTATCTGTATTTAACACTAAATCAGATAAAAGGTCTGAAAACTGATCTAAAAATTGAGAGAAGGGGCCTGGTGGACGGTACAAAACAACAAAAAAAAGTGGTTTTTAGTGCTTTGCAATTTTGGTGAGGAAAACTGAGGATTAAATTTTAAAAAGAGTTGTAGCTTTGATTGGTCGGGGGACTAGTCAAAAAATCGGACTGAAAGATGGTTGCTCCCTCCCCCCTCCTCGCCCAGTTTTTCGAGGAATGTGAAAATTTAAATAATTAGTGGGGGTTGACTCATTTATAGAAACATAATCCTCTTGCTGCAGCCAGGTTTCTGTGAGGCAAAAAAATAAATCTGATTGTCACAAATTAGGTCACTAACTAGAAAAGTCTTTGAAGAGAGAGATCTTATGTTCAGTAAGCCACATTTAATTGTTTTTTTTTTTATTTTTAGTCTGAGTTGTGTTTTTTTTATGAGATTTTCCTGATTTCCTTTTTTTTAGATTATTTTTTAACTATTCTTTTTTGGCCGTGGGCGAGACACTGTCTTAATAGGGTAAATGGGGTGGGTAGCAGTACAGAAGCTGCAGAGAGGATTAAACTACGACCCTGCTTCCTGGTCTGAACCCTGGGTGTCAGAGTTTGGAGAACTAATAAATTCGGCCAGATTCCTAGAAAAGAAGAGCTGCTCCATCCAAAGTGGGATGGATGCCGTCTCTCCGGATCAGACCAGGTTTTCCCCAAAATGTTCGCCAATTATCAATCAATGATTGATAATTGGCGATAATTGGCGATAATATCAATCAAGTTCACTTCTGTTGTCTGGATAAAAGGGCTGTAGATGAAATCAGATTCTTAATTTTGAGGCAAAGTCCTTCCAGGCCACACGGGTTGATCCTCTTGTTAATGCAGTCGATCAGCTGGGCTGTGTCTCTGGTCCTCTGCTTCATCTTTAGCGTCTTTCTCTGTCCGATCTTGTTCGCTGGTCTTCTGCGAAGAAACAACCACAGTTCTCTTTTTTTGGCATTGCTTTTATAGTGCAGATGCTCTCACTGGTCAGCCCTTTGTTAGTCTTCTCAGTTATGCGCAACATACTTTTGCCCAGTACGTTATTGCACAATACTTAGTCATGGTCATCGTGACTTTCTGGTGCTGTTTTTTGGCCTTGAAGATTCCAGTAATAGCCACGCAGCTGGCTGTAGTCTCATCCTCCCTTCTTTGCGTTGGTCTTCAAAAGATTCACTGTCAGCATGCAGCTGGCTCTCGTCACTCCTAGTCATCCTACAGTTCTCTCCCTAATCTGCTCAGTCTTAAACTTTACACAGTATTACACATTCCATTCTCAGTTTTCTAAATTTACTTTAAAACACAGTTACAAAACCATCACTTAATTCTTTTTCATACATCACAAATGATCAACATTATATCTCTTTCATATATAGCGGATTGAGAATTTTAAACCTTTGTTTTTTATTTTAATTATCAGTTCTCAATTATATTTCAATCATACGTCTTTTAACTTGATAATCAAAGATTACTCATTTCATTTAATACTTGTAGAAAATGGAAAATCATTATACTTCATTTCCTTGGTTACACTTCAAAAGATAAGAGTTAATATGTGGCTCCACACAGGCCTCTCTAGTCTTTCAGTCCCAGAACATGAGAATATGCTTGTTTCACTTTCTACTGCATCAACTGTGTATTTTAATAATTATTGCATGGATTACACAAAATGATATTTATTGTAATTTTTATGGATTTAACTGTGAGCAGTTAATAAATGTTGCATGGACGACATGGAAACAAAACTGTGTTTTTAATAAAATAGATGACTGAATCAACTGTTAAACATGGTGGTTTTACTGATATTGATACTGATACTGATATTGGTAAAGGTGCATAGGATAATGTGCATGTAATATGAAGGGGGAGGACTACTTCCCATTTTTTCCAACTTCTCAGATCAACTCGATGGTCGGGAACTTGGACCTAATTAAATTTTTTAACAACACAATGATGGCTTTTAACTGGTTTAAACAGGCTAACAGTCTCCTGCAATGGTCTTCCTGAAGACCCAACCTCAACATTTTATAAATATGTGGACTGTGCAAATATCAGTGCTAGCAACCCAAAATTACAAATACTAAATATTATGTGGTTGAGGAAGTTGCCATGGGACAACTAAGCAAGAATAAGTAAGGTTGTTTTTAATGCAGTGTGTCAGTCTTATGTAAAATTTACACTCTGTGGGGTCTTGAATTTACATTCACTAAGACTTTATATTAGGGTTTAATTTTATCATTTTCAGAAAAAGCACACTTTGAATAATATAAGCTTTGTCATTGTGTAACCATATATAGTATATGTAGTAATTTTTGAGCTCCCGTTATTTTTCCTAGTTTTAAACACAGCACTACATTCATATGTATCTCTTGATCTAAATACATTGTGAAACATTCAGATACATATTAG
Organism: Crenichthys baileyi; assembly: GCA_036173005.1. NCBI lineage: Eukaryota > Metazoa > Chordata > Actinopteri > Cyprinodontiformes > Goodeidae > Crenichthys > Crenichthys baileyi. Next base: position 517,850 of record JAHHUM010002897.1, read on the forward strand.
GGAAAAGCCTTGAGAGCTCAGTTTCTGCAGTACATATGCCCCTCATGCCTAAATTCTTGTCTGAAGCCGACATTCTATCACGTTCTTTCTTAGCTCCTACATGACCGGGAGTTCTGTTTTTTTTAAATGTGTGCCATATCAGGTAGATGATTTCTTTTTAACATGTCTTCAGGTAATCTCAGCCTGGTATTTTCCTTTATTTTTCCTACTGAGATTTACAGAAGAAAAACAAACATTACATCTGGCAGGAGATTTATGATCATCTCAAGATGTCAAAACAAACTACTAACGATTCAGACTATAGATTGTAGACTGTGTCCGACCAACTTTTATCTGACTAGTCCACCCAGCAGGTGAACTCTCCTGCTGAGCTGAGCGAGACTCAATGAATGACTTGTCAGAAATCTCTCTCAGTTTGTAAATATTAAATGTTCTATTTGTCTGCACATTTTGTCTGAAGTTTGTGTCCATTTGGCATAATACGTCTTTGCTCCTCTTAATTTAGGTTGTGTTCCACTTCATATTATCAATCCTCTTCTGTCGTTAACCAAATCATACAGAAATCCATTGCCCTGCGCCAGAGGAAGCACCACCATCTTTGGAGCGATCCCAGACCAAGTAGACAGCTATTTGTTTCAATATTTGACATTCAAACTTGGAGAGAGGGGTCAGTACCACACATCCAGAGACCCAGGTACATTCCATGAGCAACAAATCAATCATCAGCTAAAGCATACTAGTCTGCTCAGCTGTGGCCGCTTTCTGGCACATCTGACCAATCCCAATGCTGGTCTAAGAACTGACTAAATCTGCTTTTCTTACTTTTCCTAGATCAAAGTTTGTTATCAGTTTCTCAAAGGAATGAATGAATTTCATGGCTTTATTCTGATAAGATCCTGTTAGGTTTTTAATCCAATTTATTTTGGGTGTCTATTTAATTGGAAAATATTTGACAAGTTGTGTGCAGGGAGCTGATTTGATTTTGTCTGTTAGTTGTTTAGGTTTTATGACCTGTCACAAAGGCCCATTCATGTCTAGCTACTTCTCTGGAAACATCTTGTCACAATGCACAGTGGTATCCTACCATCACAAATGTACTGCAGGGTGAGGCGTGTTGAAGCCGAAACATTTAAAAGTTACAGGGCATCAGCCCGAGGACTGGAGTTTAAAACGCCTAATGCACTGGGACTTCAACCAGAACCATTTGCTTTGGTCAGAAGAAACCAAAGTTAGGCATTTCACTAACATTTCAGATAAGTTTGGTGTAAAACATTGGATGAATCTGTTCAGGTGAACTCCTGCAGAAAACCCAAAACAAAGCCAACACATTCCAGTTTAAGGTTGGATTATTCTCTTCATTTTTGCATAGTGAGATTATGCTGCTATAATAAATGGATAGCTTATTTTAAAGGTTCCACATAACCAGTTGGGTAACAAATGCATCTTTGTCTGTACATGTCATGTATGTTATTCCTTTAAGGATTATTATGAATAAACTAAACAGACGCGTATTTAAAACTGAAAGGCCCACAACTTCCATTCCAACCTTTGAAAAGTTATCAGATAAAGAGCATTGCTGAGACAGACTACAATCACTGTAAACTATCCTGGAGAAATGTCAGCCACCTCAGTAAAAGCCTGGCTTGTCCAGGACACCTGTGCCCCCTCCATTTTCATTGTTTTCACCGTGGCCATCAACTGAAGCATAAATGCTAAATACTAGTCACTAAAAAGCATGCATCAAGGTGATCTGTGGGAAGTACTCTTTAGTACTCTTTGTTTACCTGTGACAACTTTCTGGAGAGGGGCATCGTCCAAGCTTCTACTGGCAACAACTTAATGCTCATCCTCTACCGATGATCCACATGGCCCTTTCTTTCAGTGTTTAACCCTTTCTACATTGCTACTGGCTGAGCTTTTATTGTGACTAACTCTATGTGCTCTCTTTCAGACTCTAAAAAACTTGAAAACTGGCTCAGAGTTTCTGTTCTTTCTTTCTAGGTGAAACGACTAAAGGAGCTACATCCATTAACCTTTTTCCTTTTCCCTTTCCCATAGAAAGTACTCCTGGATCGTTTCTTCTTGTTCTCTTTGTGTCTTGCCCTTTTTCTCTAACCCCCAGTCGGTCGTGGCAAATGGCCGCCTCACACTGAGCCTGGTTCTGCTGGAGGTTTCTTCCTTTAAGGGAGTTTTTTCCCTCTCCCCTGTCGCTACATGCATGCTCCGTATGAGGGATTGCTGCCAAAAGTCAAACCCCGTGACTGTCCACTTCCCCCTACCCGTCAAACCAGTAGATTTAAATGCTGCCAAGTCACTGACTGGATGCAATCTGCTGGGTTTTCCTTAGACAAATTTTTTATCCAATTTTGAATAAATAACCGAATCTGACTGCCACTGTTCAATGATTCCCCGGTTAATTGTAATGCATGTACCTGACTTTTATGAAGTTCCTTGAGACGACGTGTTTGGAATTGGCGCTATTTTATATTATATAAAATATAATATATAAATATATATATATAATATATATATTATATAAAATATATATATATATAGATATAAATATATATATATATATTATATATATATATATTATATATTATATATATATATATATATTATATATAAATAAACTGAATTAGTATATATAAATAAACTGAATTAGTAATATAAATAAACTGAATTGAATTAGTATATATGAATGAACTGAATTAAATTAGTATATATAAATAAACTGAATTGAATTTAGTCTACAGCAAAAGTCAGATTTTCAAATGGGATAAATTTAATCACTTTCATGAATGTTTTCTGTACTGTACATCAAGACCAACGCCTAAAATCTCAGTCCTTAAATGAGATCTGATAGCTTAACAGATACAATTTTAGAAACGGAATATTTTGAGCACGCTCTTATCAACTAATAAACACATTACTCCACCTACTAAACACACCCTCCATTTCTGCTACCTGTATGACCCCTTCTCTTTTCCAATGGTTATAATCAGTCTGACAGAGAGAGGTATCCCAATCCTTGTGGTTTTTAGTATAACAGTGACCATCAGTGGGACCCTTTGTGGGGTGCCTTGAGACGACATGTATTGTGAGTTGGCGCTATATAAATAAAACTGAATTGAATTACTATACTAGGCAACTGCACACTAAACATGATTCTAAGTTAAAATGACTACAGGACCAAAAAGAGCATTTTAATGTCATTTATATTTTAATAGACATTACAGAAAAAACAAGTATCTAGTGTTGATGCAAAAACCACCACCGGGTTGTAACAATTTAAATAGATGTGAAATATTTTAGTACAACAGCCCTTAATAGGGTGTGAATAAAGTGTCAAAATGTGGGTTTTGTAGGTAAGAAACTAAGTGGCTAAAATCCATTTTCTGTTACAAATATGTCTTAATCTCACCAGTAAGCTACATTTATCTTATTGAGGCTTTAAAATGAATTCAGAGATTTTATTTTAAAACAGTCCAATTCTGATTCAATGAAAGAAAAATATAAGTCGATAGAAACCATTTATAGTGGGTTATTCTAGCTTTGAAATGGCAGTCAGCATAGAGCCAGTCAAAACTACACAGGATGCAAAGAAGAAGATGATGCCATTAACCAAACCCTGCAGGAAAAAGGAATTTGTCACAACTTAACCCTCTTTAAAAAAAAAAAAAAAAAAAAAAAAAAAAAAGTAATCAAGGCATTTCTTCCAAGTGTTTCACACCTTACCTTAATCTCCCTGAAAACCAAGGATCCCCAAAGTGCTGCAACCAGACCGTAGCCCTACAGAAAAAAAAAAAAAAAAAATTATACAATCAGACCTTCATTTGTATATAGTAGTGTTGGCTGTGAAGGGGAAGGGTTGGGGATCAGGAAAAGAAGGTTCTGAAGCTCTTTCCACAAATATCACTAAGCATTTTATTATAGACTAATATGTCAGACCTCTGAAGTAAGATTAAAGCAGATAAAAATGTTTAGAAAAAGGTGGTGAGACCAAAAAAATAAATAAATAAACAAACAGTGAGGGAATACACAAGGTGGCAATTGTCCAAGTATAAGAAAAAAAGCTTGCATACTTTGTAAATATAAAACTTAAGCTCAAGCAAATTGTTATAGAATTAACTGGTTTCCCTTTCAGTTTATTGGCCCTACAGTCAGCCAACTATACAAGTTGTACTAATGCATACACAAAGATGACTCTAACTGAAAGAATTCATCTATAGGGGTGCAGACAACAAATTTTAATGCTTTATTGCAACTGTACTTAGTAAGGAGATTAAGCCAAATATGACATGATTCACTTACTGCAGTGACAATAGGATAGGTAACAACAGCACTCAAGTAGCTGTTAGCCAGGAACCAGCAGTATGTGCCTGTTGTCCACATCAGTCCAGACAGAAACCCTGGAGCACAAATTTGTACAAAACAAAAAAAATAATAATTTTGAAGCCAAGAAAAAAAAAAGTTTAAATTACAAAACCATACATCAACATTGGTAAAATGTCAGCAACAAACAAATGGCCTAAACTCGAAGTAACACTGAACCCTAGTAGGACTAAATGCCACTAGACAACAGGATGTTTGCATGACATTTTCAGCAGCCGATTCTGTCTTAGGGTCAAACTGAAATTACTAGATCCTTTAGTGGTCTTCTTGGGTACCACGTTTCCTTGGTTCTCAGAAATAAATATGCTGATGGTAAAATGGAGAGCCCAACTCAACACTGGTTACACTGAATTGCAATATGCTTTACCCCAATTGGTTTCAGCTTGACCAATATTTATGTTTCCTTTATTCTGCAAGCTACAGGTCAATTACAAATATGACTAAACAGAATTCTATGCATTTAAAGGAGCAGTCTGATTATGTGGGTATTTGCAAGTCAGTCATTTGTTTCAAAGACATTTTTACCTTCAACCAGGGAGAAGATATTTTAGGAATAACCCTGGTGAGAGACCATTAAAAAAAAAAGCTTCTACCTGGTAGGATGGCTCTGGGGTAAACCCTAGGCTTGTTTTTCATCACAGCGCAGTAGATGGTGAAGTACACAGAGCTTGCAAGGAAAACACCAGAGGTCTGTGCATGAACATAGTCAAGATCTGCCAAAAAAAAATTAAACGACTTCTGTTAAACGAAGTTCTCAGCTGGGGGAGGGAATCGCTTTCCTTTCATGTGTAGATCAAGAGTGGGAGCAAACCAGATAGCCAAAATGACATTTAGATTTTTCCCTTCTCATTTGTAAATAATAGCAAATTGAAGGTTCAACATAAAGAGCCTTATCAAAGACTGAAAACCTACCGTAGACACTGGCTCCATAAAAAATGCTGTCACGGCACAATGAATGGTTCTTTATGTAGAGAATAGGTATAAATGAAGAGCCGTACAGCAAACCAGCCATAACAGCAAGCAGGCAACCACTGATGAAAAGGATACAAGACAGGATGAAGAACTGAATGAAAGATGCATTTTTAATCTCCTTCGAGACCTTATTCAATTTGTATGTTAATTTCAACATTTTTCCACAAAGCTTATAAACAGATCAGCAGCATAAAGGGTGCCATGCCTATTCACAATTTAACAAAGTGAATACTAAGCATTCACTTCTGTTGTTATTTAAGTACCAAACATTAGAAGTAACCAACCATTTTATGTCTGTTGCTTCATGTCATTTTTCTGCATTCCTCTTTTACTTATAAATCTGATCTCACTTTGATAACTGTTAATGAAATATGTAGTCTTAGAGGGTAGAGCTAAAAACAAAGTCTTTACCGTTTAAAAACTAAGACCATCTAAACCCTCTAGGATTCATTGGAGCAGGTGAACATTGTGTTTAGAAGTATTTATAATTATTGTGGAATAATTCCCAGAATTACCCTATTAGCCCGACCAAGTGGTTGTGATTCATTAAATGACAAATTTGTCCAAATACAATAAGGCTGTGAAACAACTCAGTAGCCATGTTTAATCTCACATGATTCGCCTTGTCTTTGGTCCAACGGCGTCAATCCAGTATGCAGAGGATCGTTGTATAAAACTGCCTGAAATAGACCTCTGCAAAAAAGAGAAAAGTTTCTTAAAAGGTTTAGTAACAGACAAAATAAATAAATAAAAAATTACCCACCCTGTCAATTAGTAAAGGGATTGTTTCTGACTCTGGATGGAGTTTAACATCACTTCTGACAAAGAAAAAGACCAGACCACTAAAGAGGGATAAAAAAAAAAAAAAAGATCACCAATCTCATAATAAAAAAGCTCCATTAAAAAAAAAAGCGCACAAGACCAGACACTTAAAGTTGACTAACATTGCGTAGCTTACCTGAGCAGACACAAGCCAGCACCACAGTAATTCAGAAGTGGCCTAGAAACATCCTGAGCATCAATCCCAAACCACCCAAATCTGTTTCAAAACAGTCACATCCATTTTAATGTGTTGCTCTACACATCTGCTATCATTCGTATTGTTTTTAAAAGAGTTTTTTTTTTTTAAAGTTCTCCACCAAAAGGCAGAAAACTTATTATCCATTCAGAGGTTGATGCAATCGCTTTGCTTACCTTGAACTGGCCCAGCCCATCAACAAACTGGCAGATCCCCAAATTAAAATTCCAAGACCAAGGCCAATTGCTTTAACAATGGTAACAGCTGCTACACTTCCTGCAAATGAAGGAGGATGTTAATGTGAACCAAGTTAATCCTTGCAAAATAACTTGAATAAAAAAAAAGGTAAACATTGTTAAAAAAAACAAACTAAGAAACTTTTTTTAAAGCAATTATGCATCTTGGGAAGATTTAAAAACCAAAACGCAATCAGTAAATCTGACATACACTGAACCAGAGAAAATTACTGAATATCAGAGACTTTTGCCCCAGATTTTAAGAGGTCTTCCCTTTTAATCTGCAAAACTTTGCACCAACCCAAGAGCATGCCTAATGAAGCTCAAAAGTGACATTTAAAACCTTCCATAAATAGACATTTCTAGCAAATATAATGGATCCTGTAGTGATTTATTGTGAAATTGGCTGTACTCAAAGCTGGCCATCTCTCTCAGAAACTATTATTTTTAGATGGACTGCAGTAAAAAAGGAGTCTCGTTTAAAGTTCCTAGCCCATTTTCAGCACCATATGATACAAAACTGCAGACAAACAGGGATTTTTGCTTGAAGTTATGGTTTCAAGAGACAATACCTGTGGCCCAGATCGCACCTCCGAGCATTGCAAGAGGGTGGAATTTGGGTGTTCGCAGCAACAGATCTCCAAAAAGAGACACAACCCATATTGATGCACAGCTCACAAAATGATAGAACATACCTTGAAAAAAAAAAATGCATTATTAATGTTACACTAGATAAAATACAGTTTTTTACATAAGGATCATTATGCTTACCATCCCCTGTCTCTATTCTTTTGACTGGAACAAATGTGCTTCCATACAGCACCACAGCAGCCATGTTTGCAGTTAATCCATAAACGAAATTAGTGATATTTGTGGAATTACTGAAGAGGATAACAGATTCCTGAGAGCAAACTCCCATAGTCTCGTCACATCCTGTAGTATATGGACTTTTTTCAGGTCACACAATGAAAAATGAAAGTGTGCAAAATAAGCTATAACACAAAGCACATTGTGCTCCACATTTATCACAGAGCAATTCAAAGGCTCGTTAACCCACCGTCAGTGCTGTGGCAGCTCACAATCAATAACGACGCGACAAATAAAAGCAGAGGCAAACATTTTACCAAAGGCATCATAAAAATGAATGTTTTCTTCCCGACACAACCGTTCCACAACCTTAAAACACCGCAAGAGGCCACGCGTATGTGTCTGCAGCGTGGAAGCTTGAAGAGCAAGCAGGTGCTGCTAGTTTTCCAATCACTGAACCTGGCACCTTAAATAAAGCTGCGGAGGAGCCAGGGAGGCCCATAACGCTAACAGTAATAAATGACAGGTCCAATTTAATTTGTGTAATGAGTTTTCATGTAATTGAACTGATATCTAATTATTTATAATTTCGATTTATTTATCAACGCTTTAAAACTTCACTCACGTTTTGTACAGAAGATACTATTTTTGTCTTAAAGCTCTGCAAGATTACATCCCTTATAAGACCCCTACTCTTGTTTGATGAGTCATTCTCCTGGCATAACGACAGAGAAACGCCAGGAGACAATAATCCTATATTTAGACTTGTTTTGAGTTCAGCAGGAAATCCTTTGTCTGAGCTGTTGCGCCCTGACAGTGTGCTGCTTACAAGGGAAGGCTTTTTTGTTTCCTCCCTTTAAGAGTTTTTCGTGTCTCTGTTATTTATTCCCACTATGAGCATACTGCACTGAGCTGTTAAAACAAAAGAATGTAAACCAGCAGATGTCGCCTAAAACGCGTGAAAGTACCCTTACCTGTTAATGATTCAATTTTAAAAATCCTAACTGGAAATATGCAGCTTCTCAGTTCACACTTGAAGTGAAACTGCTATTTTCATGAAACACTAATTACCTTCAAAATGTGCATCAGACAGACTTTCCTAAGTGTCGTACTAAAATCATAAATTACATTCTAATTCATAAACTGATATGTTATAATGGCAGCCTATAAAATATATAGGCAGCCTATTCTATTATATATATATATATATATATATTATATATATTATATATATATATATATATATTATATATATATATGTACACAAATGACTGCACCTCAGCAGACTCGTCCGTGAAAAACCTCCTGAAGTTTGCAGATGACCCCACTGTCTTTGGACTGATCCAGGACGGTGATGAGTCTGCATACAGACAGGGGTGGATCGGCTGGTACACTGGTGTAGTCAGAACTGCCTGGAAAAACTAAACCCACTCAAGACTGTGGAGATGGTGGTGGATTTTTCGGAAAACACCACCCCTAAAAACCCCCTCATCATCCTCAACAACACCGTGTCGCTTTGGATCACTTCAGGTTCTTAGGAACCACCATCTCTGAGGACCTGAGATGGTCTTCACACATAGACACTGTTTAAAGAAGGCGCAGCAGAGACTGTACTTCCTGAGGCAACTTAAGAAGTACAACCTTTACGGAGTTGCTGGGCATCTTCTACACTGCCATCATTCAGTCTGTCCTGTCTTCATCCATCTTCGTGTGGGGGGTTCTCACAAAAAACAGGACAGGTCCAGACTGCAACAAATTTTAATCAGGACTGCAGAGAGAATCATCAGGACTGACCTTCCCTCCATCCAGGACTTATACAGGTCAAAAGGGTCAGGAAAAGGGCTGCTAAAATCTCTGGAACCCCCACACCCTGCACATAAAAAGGTTTAGAGTTCTGCCTTCAGGCCGACGCTACAGAGCGGTTCACCTAAACCAGCCGCCACAGAGACAGTTTCTTCCCCCAGCTGTTTCTCTGTTTAAACATTCAATAAAATACAAAAAAAACAGCATACAGATGTTTCAAATGCACCTTTTTTTTTTTATGTGTATATTGTACATTTTAATATGTATATTCTGTAGTGCAAAAAAAAAAAAACCCCAAAGAGCAAAGGTACCGGAGTCAAATTCCTTGTTTTTATGTACAAACTTGGCAATAAAGCTGATTTTGATTCTGATTTGAATATATATAAATATTATATATTTTATATTATATATTATATATATTATATATAATATATATAAATATACATAAAAAGACAAATTAACAGTAAGTAAACTAATTTTTTAACCAATAGGTGAAATTATCATATGTACTATTGCACGACAACCCAGTTATACATTTTGAATTTATATTTGGGGTGGGGCGTCTGTCTATCCTTGCTGTCTCTGAACATTCAGAAAGCCTCTCCTCCAAACTGACTTTCAAAATTGCGCTCCTCCCCACTTTGAACTTGGTGAAAAAACACATTCAACTGTAATGATGACATGAGTTACAATGGGGAAGAGTCGCGTACACCGGCTGTGTTCCGCCTTTCTAAAACTGACCCGCAGCTTGAGGAGAGGCTCTCCCTCCAAAAGAACTTTGATTATTGCGATTCTTTGTTTGATCAACTTGTTTTTGTTTTTTTTCAAAGTTGGGCATTTAGAGCAACACTGGCGCAAGAGGAGTACTGAGGAACAGAAGCGGCACATCATTGGGGAGCATAATTTGGACGGAGAGCTACCGGACACCTTTGACCTGCAGACCCCAGCTAGTTTGGAGGTCCCTACCCGATCTAATGTGGTGTACATAACGCTAAAATTCAAGCGTCTTCAACCAGCACATATTCGAGTTACAGTCCGTCCAAAGTTGAGGAAAAAGGTTAGGAGGAAAATGGTCTATCCGTCTATTGCGCAAAGTAAACGATTCCGCGTGGAAGGCGCAGGCCAATTTAACGGCAGCTCTGCATTTCGGACATCCTGGAAAGAACACAGTCCTGTGGACTTTCCCAGAAAATCGTACATCGATGGAACAGACTCTCATATCAGTACTATACGAATTTACAACCAAAAGGCGCCGTCATGGTTCAGCGCACAGGACGTGAAAAGCATGCGCTTCCTAGCGGATGCCAAAGTTTTGCGCATGAAGGAAATTTCTCGTGTGAACGCGCCACCCCTTCTGATATTTGAGAGTGTGGATATGGACCATCTGGTCAGCCAAAAACACTTGAAAAGAATTAATGTATGTGGAGGCCGGTGCGGAATTATCCACGGTCCCGTGGATAACACAGATGTATTTGCTTTCCATTTGGACAGGGTGCTTGGGCTCAATAGGACAATACCTGCAGTAAGCAGAAAGTTTGGCTTTTTACATGGTAGGTCATTAAACACGAGGCTTTTCATTGTTTTCATTTAAGAATTGGTATGGTTTGTTGCTTCACTGTACAGTGATGTTCTTGTTTATTTGTAAAGGTTTTAATTTGCTGCACTAGATAGCCCTTGAACTTTTCACATTTTGTCATATTACACCATAAATTTCAGTGTATTTTATTGAGATGTTATGTGGCAGACCTACACAAATATGTACTTGCTTGTGAAGTAGAAGGAACATGATTTTCAAATATGAAAAGTGTGCCATTGATATGTGTTTAGTTTCCTTTCGTTTGATAACGCTGAATAAAGTCTGATGAGACTAATTGCATTCAGTAGAAGCCTGATTAGTAAACAGAGTCCACCTAATCTTTATAAACACAGCGGTTCTGTAAAGGCCTGAGAGATTTACTAGAGAACATTAGTGAACAAACAGCTTCAGGAAGACAGAGGAATACAACAGACATGTCAGGGAGAAGGTTGAATCCATTCCCTAAAAATGGAAGGAGTATCTGGCAACTGCAAACCCACCAGGATATGTCCTTCCACCTAAGCTAAACACATCATCCATACAGTACAGTACAGTAAAGTATTGGAAAATCCATATAAAAACACCCCAAAAGACTTGCAGCTATAGTTTCAATAAAAAGAGGATCAACAAAGTATTGACTCGTATGCACTGGTTCGTGTTGCTGTAATACATATGTATGTATCCCAATAAAATATTTTAATGTTTGTAGTTATAATGAGACAGAATGTACAAAAAGTCCGATATGAATACCTTTCCCAGGCACTGCACTGTTTTTTATCAATTCTGCAGAGTGAAAGCACTGTTTGAATCTTTCTATATACAAAGAGAGAACAAGTGTCTTTTCTTACCTTGCATTACAATAATCCTGCCTGTGACTAATGCCTGCATCTTCTTCTCTATTTCGTGATCCATATTAAATATTTCTAAATATGTTAACCTGAACCAGAAGAGACATTATGTCTGATATCTATGGTTGCGTCTGCTGTTTAGTTCCCCTTTTAACCTTGTTTGAGATGAAATAGCTGTAAATCCTTTTTGATACATCACATATGGAAAATTACAACATCAGTGCTAACAGACCTTAGAGGATTATGGTGACATGCAAGTCTTATCTTGGAGAGCAGATTGTTTCTCTCTCCTGTGTCTTTATCTGCTAGGGTTCAAAAATGAGTTTTTTAGTGGTTCTAGTGAACTGAATTGAAACAGAAAGGATATCTGTGGTTCATTAAGGTGTAAATGTCACACTGCTCCAATCCAACAATTAAATCCCTGTTTTTTTCTCACTTTAGATGGCCAGGCCTGCCAGGTGGTGCTATGGGATGCATCTCTGTACCCTGAAGACCTTGCTGCAGGCCCGGCCACTGTGAGGATAACATGGAGGGAGTACCAGAACTCGCTAACACAGAGGTGTTGGCACAGAAACGTTAGCCCCAAGTCTGACTCTGGCTGTTCGTCAATTTGTCACAGTGAATGGAGCAAATTAGCTGTGTTTGACTTTTTGCTACAGGTAAAATTGTTTGATGGATTAAAGCTGTGAATTTAATACCACAGACAAATACAATATATCTCGTATTACTCTGAATCCATAAAAATGCAGCTGAACTGTCTCGGTTCTCATTAGATTTAGTTGCTGTGAAAATTTCTGAAGCCAAATTACTTCTTTAATCCTTTCTTTCACTTTCTTCTACAGGACTATGCCCTGATAGATTTTATAACCATTTAAATCTGTGCCTAAGTTTTGTCTTATATCTTGTGAGAGGCCTCTATAGAATAACACAGTTTTGGATTTACCTCTTGATTACAGGAATGCAAACAGAAAAAGAGAAGAGTTTAGAGAAAATAAATTTTCATATCTAATAGATTTGCTATCATGTATATGTTGTGTTTTTTATTTAATTTTAAATTTTCAACAAAACTCGTAGATGACTGAAAACTTCCTTTCTGGTGTCAACAACACAAAACTCCTAAAGCTGTTTTTAGTAAAAATCCCATTTAATGCTCCCCTATCTGCTGTCCTTTGGCCTGTTTCCTGTGCAGTAGGCCTCTGTGGATCATATTTTGGCACTGAAAACAAATTCTCTAATTTATCTCGCTATTAGAAAGCAATATTATAAGAAAGCATGCACAGTGGGACCGGAATTATTTTCAAACTCATCAGAAACTAGTTTATAAATCTTTTTTATCTGATAAATTTTTGCTTAAGTTATTTTATTTTTTTAATTTTGTGAATCACCAAAGATCACTTAGTTTCATTCATCCTTTATTCTGAGTTTCTGCAAAAGAAATAAACACAAAAATGTGCAGGCATAACATTATGGCCATCTCTTTTGCAGCCAAAACAACCGTGATGCATCTAGGAATGATCTCCACGTGATCCCTGAAGGTGTGCTGTAGTATCTGGTTTCAAGATGTCAGCAGATACTTTAGTTGTGAGGTCAGGGCTCCATGGATCACAATTGTTACAATACACCCAACAGTTGCTTGACTGGATTGAGATCTGTCCAACTTGGAGGAAAAGTTAACACCACAAAGTGTTGAGTCAGAGGTGACTATGGCTCAGTAGGAAGAGCAGCTGCCTTGCAATCAGAAGGTTGTGGATTCAATTCCAGCTTCCTCCTGCAATATGTTGATGTGTCCCTGGGCAAGGCACTTAACCTACTGATCTGTGTATCAATGTGTGAGTGTTAGTGAGTCAATTTGAGCTTCAGCAGCTCATCTGCTGGATCAAACCACCCTGGAAAGCCCTACATGCTTCATCCATTTGCCTGTTCCTTGGACGAGTTTTGTTGGTTGTTTAGACCTTGCCAAATCTGCTCAAATCCTTTTTTTCCTGCTTCTAGCATTAACTTTGAGGACAAATCTACTTGATGTCTAATTTTGCACATGCATTAACAGGTACATGCCTGTTTGGTGTAGACTGTGGAAAGACAGTCAGTATTTGTCAGTATTTTTTTTTAGATTCTTTGGCCCTCGTGGCTTTTATTGAGAGTTACCAGACAGGAAATGGACAGAGAGAGAAGTGGGGAAGATGTGCAGCAAAGGTCTCAAGGTCAGGAATAAATCCAGGACGGCTGCATCGAGGACTATAGCCTCTCTATATGGGCCGCCCACTCTACAGCTACAGCACACAACGCCCCTTGAAGTCCGTTTTCTGAATTGCTGTGTTAGTTTTACACTGTGGTTCATTGGAGTAGATTGGGGTATGATGTGTTGCTTTTTGAGACCTTTTAACCTATTTCATGTTGTTAGACAGGTCCAGTTTTAGTGATTTCCTGATGATTATGTCAGTAATCAGGCCTGGGCGTGGCTGGTGAAATTGAAATCGAAAAAAATGTGGTTAATGACAGTTCAAGATTTAACAAGGAGGGAAGTTATAATTTCACCTAGGGCCCAGTTGGTTTGGATAGCTTCTGGATAACTGTTTCTGGGACCAAAAAATTATAATTTTTGGTCTCTCAAAATGACAAAATACCTTTGCGAATACAACTAGCTCATCTCCATGTAGACATGTCCTGGAACTGTATTTTTTATGAAAGGGAAACCCATATAACAAGGGGTCAAGTATAACTGACGCAGACTTAAGTGAAGGTGCACCTAGAGGAAAGCTGGCCCAAATGAGAATAGATTTTAGCCTAAAAGGGATGCTTGTTTATCCATGTTGCTTCAACCTTCAGATTCTTCAAAAGTTCCTTGAGTATTTAAGTGTTATCTACAGGATTAAGTGGATACTGAATATAAGTGGATAGTCTGATCTTTTAGCATCACCATCTGAAACGTTCATGTTTTTTCATTTAGTGCAAAAAATGAATAAGGGCTATAATCTAATTTATGGTCACCATTCCCTGTGAAGGCAGCAGGTGTTATACAGCAGGAGGTGCTGCCTTTTTAAGCTTAAGAGAATCCCCTCTGCAATGACATTACGCAGCAATGTGGTAGTCTAATTTGTGTTCTTTTACATCATATAAAAAGGTTACTTGAGCCAGAAACACTCTAAAGAAGAATCAGCAGGAGGTGTTGTTTTTTTCCTTTCTAAACCTTTTATACTTGATGTACTCTGTAATAGAATTATTGTATGGATGTAAAATGGAGTTTGAAAAAACATAAAATAAAGCCTTTTCCTGTGTTATCAACCTCATGCAGTGAGGATGATGAAAACAGAAGTGAATCCTAATTTCAAAATCTGTAAATCCCAGCTGCAGCTGTTCTTGTGTTTTCTGAAGAAATATGAACTGTCTCTTCAGATTCACAACCGTCTGGATCCAAACTGCTGTGGGTTCAGGCCTGGGCAGGAGATTGTGTGTGCTGAACCAGGCCACCATGCTACTTGTAAGGACCAGGAGAACTTACAACTGGCAAACATTGTTCACAGGAAACACGACCTCAGACACCTAGTCTTCACCAACAACAAGGGTTTTTTTGACCGCAATGAGGACAACTTAGACTTCAGGCTGCTGGAAGGAATCAAGGAGTAAGTTTGGTTTATCTTGATCCCTTACTCTGATATGTTTTTATTGCTCTACATAATTACTGTGTTAGATTGCCCATGCCCATGCAGGATTTGTATTTACAGTTTCATAATTAAACGACAGTGGCAAGTTTATGTGATAGACTACCACATAATGAAGAAACCATTCATATTTTTTATGAACAAACTTTGAAAAGTGATGTAAAATATATTCAGCCCCCCTTCTCCTTTACACCTAAATAAAGTTGCTTACAGAAGTCGCCTAATTAGTAAATAGGGGGAGATCTACAGCTCAGGTGGAAGAATCTATCGACAGGAAACTATTAGTTAAACACTCAGCAAATGCGGCCTTTATGGAAGAGGGGTAAGATTGTGAAATTCTTAAAAGAAAACTCTAAAACTCTAGTTTTTCAGTAGAACAGCTAAACTGGTCAGAGTTCATGGGGAGCTAAACTCAAGAAAACATTTTAGTGGCTGCGAAAGATTTAAGACTTGGACACAGGCTCATCTTTCAAAAGCACAACTAAACATATAGCCAGAGCTACAACAGAATGGAATTAAAGTATACTCATGTCTTAAAATGACCCAGTCAAAGTCCAGACCTAATCCAGTTGAGGATCTATGGCCACACTTGAAAATTGCTGTTCATGGATGGTCTCCATCCAATCTGTCTTAGCTTTGGCTGTTCTACAAGGAAAAATGGGCAAAAATCACAGTCTCTAAATGTGCAAACCTGGTAGTGACTGAATACAAGTTCAAGGCACATTTTTCATTTTTTTCACATTTTTATTTATAAAAGATCTGAACAACCATTTCTCATTTTCCTTTCACCTCACAATTATTGATGACTTTGTGTTGATATGTAACCTAAAATCCCAATAAAAGACTTAGAAATGTGAAAAAAGGTTTAAGATTTATAAGTACTTTTTCAAGGTAAAGTAGTATATAAAAATGTGGAGTAAACATTTCATCTGCTACATGCATTTGTTTCGTGCAAACTTTGCTGCTGGCTGCATGTTGGTCCCCAACAGGGACTATAATTTCTATTTTCTGAGAAAATATTTGGACAGACCTTGTTTATTTTACCAAATAGATTCTTATTTTGTGATGCAGTGCTGGAAAAGAAAAGTTGAGTTTGTTTGTTGGAGTGTTGTTTGTTGGGGGTTTGGTCAGCTTCAAATTGGTGATGTGAGAATATTTCAGGAAACAACTCTGTTCAACCAGCCACACATCAGAAATTACAGATCTGTGCATAGATCTCAAGGAATCTTAAGCCAAATGTGTAATTCCCAAAGAACATTCCCTATGAACAGAGCCTCTCCTCATGGGACCAACTATAAGACCAAAACATATTAAATAGTGATGCATACTACTTAAAGGTGTGTTTGTGCACCTGAATATTTTATTTTGCTGAACTAATCCCTGCAAAAATATACTTTAACTGAATTAATTTCCATAGGGTTTAATTGTTATACTAAAAATTAAATTTATACTGTATGGTGAGTCTTTCCCTCACCTGAACTATGAACTATCTCAAACAATAACTAGAAGCAATGTAGCCTGACGCAAAACATATTGCTAGCAAATGCTAAACATGATGACGTTTAAATTAATGTTAATCATCAAAACGATAGCAAAATATACAGTAAAAACTATAAGGCCAGCCCTGAGAATCAACACATTAGCATGAATATGTGTCTATTTAACTGGCCAGTTAAAGATAAATGTCACTAACGGCTACACAAATGTCTTTGAGAGACGTTAAATGACAAGAGATACACAACTTTATATTGGCTTTTTTCTCTTTTACCTCTTTCTTTTCTTTGCCCCTGAAGGATATGTCTTTTTTTGCAACATTGCTATGACTAATTGCCTCCCACCTGCTCTTTGGATGTTTGGATGTGCAATGCGCATTGCACAAGGGGAAAGCACATATTAATGGTACAGTGGACATCTTTATACATATAAAATATATATATTGTTTGCATTTGTAATGATTTCTATATGATTAAAGATATTGTAACGACCCAAGAGGCGCTCCTGAGAAACACTGTAGTATTTTGAGACTTGTGGTATCATAGGACATTTAATTTTTTACCATTTGTCAGTTTAACCTGTTGTTCCTTTCCTTATCTTTTTATTGGTGTAGAGGTGCTGAAGAGGTGGAGTTAGATGGAGACAATCCTGCATCATGAGTTAAGTGTGTGTTCTGTTTAGTGACCTCCACTGCATAAAAAACAGCCTTTTTAAATAATACATCTTTCATCATATAGAAATTATTACTCATACATGCAAAAATATTTCTATATATTTTTTTTTATTGTTCTTTGGGGCCCCGGATCTCTAAGCAGCTGCTTAGTTCACTATGACCTTGGGCTGGCTCTGGCAGTGGTAACTCGTAGTGTATAACTGTGCTAAAATGATATGCATTCAAGTATCTCCCCTGCTGACCTTTTGAGAAAGCAAACCTTTGGTGAAACTGCTGACTGTATTAAAAGCAAAAAGCTGCAGATAGCTAATCTGGACAAGTTAGCGATAAAAACAGGTCAATATCTTATATTTTTGGTTTTGGTACCTCTACTCATCAATCAGCATTACTTACATTTTATTCCACTTAGCAGCATCTTTACAAAGTAGCTGCAGTACCTTTTATAAGTATTCATATCACCATGAGTGTTTCAGATTTCTCTAAATTACAAATGCAATTTTCAGTGTGTTTTATGTTTTGAATTTTGTGTGACAGAGCAACACAATGTAGAACATAACTGAAAAGTGAATGTATGTGATAGAGTCCATGAGCTTGTAATTTAATCTCAGTGTGCAGCTGTTCTGTGAAGACCCGAGAGGTCTGATAGAGAACATTGGTAAAAAAAACACCATCATGAAGACCAAGGTACAAAACTGACAGCTCAGGGAGAAAGTTGTGGAGAAGTAAAGCAGGGTTAGGTTAGTGGGGAAGGAGAGCATTAATCACAGAAGCAGCCAGGAGGCTCATGATAACTCTGGGGGACCTACAAAGATTTGCAACATAGATTAGAGAATATTATGACAGAACAACTGTAACTAGTACACAAATATGGTATCTGTGGAAGAGTGACAAGAAGAAAGCCATTAGTGAAAGAAAGTCATAAGAAGTCTTGTTTGCAGGAATGTAGATGATGTCCTTCTTCTACATGATTGCTGCATTTTCTACATGGTGGTGGTAACATTATGCTGTGGGGATGATTTTTTTTCAGCAGGGACAGGGAAGCTGGTCAGAGTTGATGGAAAGATCATGCATCATCAAAACAAATGACAATCCTGGTAGAAAAACCTGTTACAGGCACCAAAACAGCTTCCACCAAGACAATGAACATAAACATTCAGCCAGAGCTACAATGGAATGGTTATCATCACAGCATGTTAATGTGTTAGAATGGACCAGTCAAAGTCCAGACCTACATTCCACTGGGAATTTGTGGCAACACAAATGTCTGTTTCTAAATGCTATATTCTAAGAAATTTCATGAAGTTTGTTGTTATAATGTGGCAAAAAGCTTAAGGCGTATGAATACTTTTGCAAGGCTCCCCCTACATCACTAGAAGTTATAGCTTAAAATGCCAACATCATTTAAGCTAATCGGACAAATTTTACAGCTCCACCTTTGATACATGTACCCGAACTGCATCAATACTCTTCCTTTTTCTTTTTAGGCTTCCAGAACAGGCCGTTTCTGTGTTGAGGAACAGGAAGCTGAGGGAAAAACTTCTCCAATCACTTTTTCTGGACCAGATCTATTGGGAAAGCCAGGGTGGCCGATACGGCATCGACAAGCTGATTGATGTTATTGAGAAGCGAGCCAAGGTCCTCCTCGCCTACATCAGTGCTCATGGGATCAAAGTAATCCCGATGAATGATTGATTTATATTTTACTTCTTAAGATTCATTTTTATTTACTTAAAAGTTATTTAAAACAATAAGATCTGCACCTAAATTAGATAAAAGTGAAGAATTATTTGTTAAAGAAGCTTTTAACTTGATTTTCTGGGGCTTATAATGACATATCTAAAAGTTTATGTTGTGTTCCTCTTAATCCAGAATGACAAGAGTCAGCTGTGTCAAATATAGATTCTTAACAATTGTAAAAAATTACCATTTATTATATTTGTATATTTGAATCAACATGGAGCCCATTGAGCAGCAGAATGTGGAACTGAGTAGCTACATTAATCCACAGAGCAATGAAGAAAACTGTGTGCTTAAAAAACTGTAGATACATACAGCATGGCAAAGTCATTGCTCAATGCTGTCAGATAGGGAAAAATGACTACTGTGGAGAAAGAATAGAAAACTAAAAGCATGAGTCAGCAAATTTCAATGTGAGAAACTGACAAATCCCTGGTTTTGGAATCCTTTTGCACAGTGCTTTTCACTTTTTTGTTTGCCTCTTCTCTTGTGTTATCTCTTACTTTAGTTTGTCACTTTTGTTCATTGGGATTCAGATTGAATTAAATCATACTTAAAATGAGAAAACTATATATCATTGGAGTTCAGTTTTTACAGTCACAGTTTGGGGTTCCTGAAATATTACATGGAATATTTTCCTATAGAACAGCTTAAACACACATTTCCATCTCTGTACTGTATACATGGTCATAGATTGTGGATTTATCTATTTTACAAAATACATTTTTTTGGTGAGAATATGCCTAATAAATAGAATTGACCAACACCAATTGAATTGTGTAAATATGCATTGTTGAATAAAGAAAAAAACTGAAGTTTTTTTAATTAACAAAATACACATAGTTTTAAGTAACAAAACTCTTGGAATGATGGCTCATTTAAAGTACAATATTGTGCAGTCAGGATGCTTATATCATTTAATATTTAATTAAATAACCATTTGGTCTGTCAAGTACTGTTCTGGGAGTACCAGCCCAACATGGCGGTGGATATTAGGACAATAGATGAAAGAGTGAATCGAGCACTGGCACTATTGAACAGCAAACTCTGCACACATATGGAATAAATTCGCAACATCTTCTCTCAAAACATAAGAATTAATAAAAAAAAACTATTCAACTCCAAGTTAAAATATTTTAATAAACAAACTAGGCTAGGATAAATCAACTAAATCTACCAAGGAAAATAAGGAATAAAGAAAAACTAATTAAGTATGTAGAAATAAAGGAAAAAGGCTTCAACAAAAATGATGAAACAATGACAATTCAACGTGGATATTTATGTTTATGAAGCAAGGTTTATCTTGAGTAATTTAAAAAAACAGAAAAATGCAGAAATGGTGAATCCTGTGAGAAGCTATTCTCACCCTGACAGTCTATGGTTGAACTGGGATCTCCTAGAGGAATGTGGGAGAAAGGTACAGAGCACCAGGAAGTCTCTGACTCTTGGTCCAGGTGTGGACCAGTTTTGAAAGGAGTATTCTCCCATTATCGACATGCATAATGGGTCAGAACAGTTCTAAGGAGTTGCCTCCCCCCCAGGGAGAGACATTTGATTTGTTTAAGCAAAATATGGGCCTAAAAGCATCGAGTGCATAAAATCAACACTAAATATAACCGAAGGCCAAACAATCAATAATACTTTTTTGTATTATTTTTTAAAATGATAAATATTTCACCATTACCCAGAAGCATAATGGACCACAAGGTTCTAAGGAATTACCTCCTCCCCAGAGAGAAACGTTTGATTCTATGTATATCAATGAATGGGTTTGTTTAGTCTTGTGATTTTACAGAAAAGTTGAAGTCATCCATTTCAGTCTGTAGTCCAACTTTACTTTCCTTTAACCTGCCACTGCAATGTACTTTTTTGTCATCATGTAAAGCAGTTTAAATTGTCTTGTTGCTAACATGATGTACAAAAAAAGCGGCCTTGCCTTGCCTAATATCTTTCTGTAATTAGTGAAAGTTCAAACAGAAAGTGTTCAATAAAAGCATCTACAAGGGATCAGTGAAATCTATGCTATTTCTTAGGGGGAGAGTTGTAGTTTATTATTGCTGCTGGTAATTTGACAATTTGTGTTTTTAGATGATTCAATCACTTTAAAACAATATGAGGGTCAGAAATCACGATGCTTTAAACACTGTTGTTTGGGTTCTTAAAGATTAGGCTGGAGGTTTGTTGTTTTTTGTTGTGCATTGAGCAGTCTGTTATTGTAACATCTACACACCCACATCACCAACAGTGAGTTCCATGCGTTTGTGTGTTTGTATTAAAAAGGACCCTTTAGTTACCAACAAAACTCTTCACTTATATGCATTGGTATATCTCACCGAGCACACACAGACAAAAGATGACCTACATGCATAAAATAATTTTATCTCAAAAACAAAAATAGACAGGGTGAGGAGCTGGACTTTTACTAATGGTTTGTGTCACAGCTTGCACTCAGTTCCCTTTAGTAAACATACATTGTTGTAAAGTGTTATGCAGAGTTCTGCAGGCTAAGTCCTCAACTCCAAGCTGAACACTGAAAGGAGCTGTTACGTCTGTCTGTCGTTGAAATGAAAGACAATGTGGGAAATGGAATAAACAGGATACATTTTTAATGTATTCTGTATACAAAAAAGTTTGAACTTTTTTTAAACAGTTTTTTTTTCACTTTGTGAAACACATTACACAGATTAATTACAGACTGATGTTTCCATGCCTTTATTATTATAATTTTATGCTTACAGCTAATAACTAATACATTTGCAGCAATCCCTCATGCTGAGCATGCATTTAGTGACTGCGGAAAGGAAGAAGGAAGAAGGACTTCAACAGGAAGAAACCTCCAACAGAACCTGGCTTAGTGTGAGTGGCCATCTGCCATGACCGACTGGGGCTTTGAGAAGACAGAACACAGAAGCAGTGATCCAGGAAGATTTTCTATGTTAAAGAAAAGTTAAAAAGTTAATGGCAGAAGTAATTCCTTTAGTGGCTTCATCTAGGATAGAAACACAGCTAAGCAGATAATTTCAGAGCCAGTTTTCAAGTCCAGAGGATGAAAGAGAGCACATACAGTTGGTTGCAGTAAATGCTCAGCCAGTAGCTATGACTAGGTGAGAGACAGGGTTAAACACAGAAAGACAGGGCAAAGTGTATCATCATAGAAGGTGAGCAATTGTTGGCAGCAGCAGCTCAGCCAATGCCCCCGAAGGTATCACAGCTAAACACAGAATCAGGTCAGGTGTAGCCTCTAGGAAGAGAATAAAACAGAGAGAGAACATAAAGTTAAAAGCTGAAATAACAGCAAATAACAAAAAATTGGAGAATAGTATGAGAATGTAGGAGAGTGAGGAAAAGTAGTCCTTATGTCCTCCGGCAGCCAGGCCTACAGCAGCATAACCACAGAGATAGTTCTATAAGCTACTATAAGCTTTATGAGAAAGGAAAGTTGTAAGCGTCTTAAAAGTAGACAGGCTGTCTGCTATCAACAACCAAGCACTCCAAGGTTTGCTCTCTAATGGGACTAATTAGAATCTTGATAAATACTTGTAAATGACAAAATTCATTATCTAGGTGCTTTAGTTAGAATTAATTCAAGGGATTTTCTTTGTTAGGGCAGCCAGAGAACATAATTGTAAAAGCCATAAACAATTTCCAGTCTGCCTTTTCAGTGATTTTCAAAGCAGATAAAAACACATTTTCAACACAAAAACAGCCTTTGAGTCACATGGATGATGGATGGATGGACGATACAGTAACATCTGTAATAACACTGTTTTGAAGCCTGTCACTCTCTATGGCTGTAAACACAGAGTGTTTTTTTTTCTTGGGTTTCTTATAAACTAAAATTTTCTAACAGCAATATGTTGAAAGGACCTGTGGCCGCTTACTGGGGAGACAACAAAGGACTGGATGATACACTTTTGCTTTCAAGATCATGTTAGCCAGAGAAATTGGTGAGTTCTGTACCTGTGTGGTAAAATGGATGAACACCATTTGCCTAGTTCCGGCTAGTGATTTTACCACTTACCTGTGTTCAAGGAACTAAAAGAGGAGGGGCGGCCTAACTTCCTGTATTTGGAGGTTTCAGGGAAGTGATGTCATAGGAGGTACCAGGTGAAGAGGGGAGAAGAAACTGTTAAAGTATTAAGTTAACTTTAGGGTTTTGTTTGTTAGTTTTGATGTGTTAGAGTTAGGATATAATTGTTCAACCTTAAACACAGGGTTGTCGCTAGATAGAAGTAGCTTCAGTGATTTGAGATTATTTCTCATGTTGGAATATACCTGTAAGATGTAAGATTCCATTTGAGTTAATGGTGTTTGAAAGGGCATGAGGGTTTTTAAGCAGATCAGGAAAGAAGTTCAAGAGGGGAGGACCAGGTCAGTGTAGCTGTGTGCATGTGACGTTCATTTTGGTTGGTTTGAGTACAGTTATGTTTATTTAGTCACTTTCAAGTTTAAGTCATTTTTGTACATATCTTTTGGTTCTTCTTTTTGTAAATAAACCACCTGCTACACTGGAGAACATCAGTCTGCTGCCCTTCTTCAGCCACTTTGGCCACAGTATACCACAACCAGTAAACTGGTAGGGAGGACAGATTCCTCTTCACCCTCAGAAAGCAGTACTTCCATTGTAAACAATTTTGCCCCAGGACTTGTATTTGTAGGCAAAATCCAATGATGAGGAAAAAGGACAGAACACAGTTTATGCTTTGGCTATAAAAGATAGCAGGGAGTCAAAAGCCAGGACACTGAGGTGACCTCAGCTGTTGTTAGTTGAGCATATATTTTTTTAGGTAAGATAATACTTGCTTTTACAGAGGTTTTTACAATTTAGGTGTCCTCTTTTAGGACAAATGAAGATTTGACCGAATTCATACTAAACCTTTCTAGTAATATGAAAGCTAAGATCTCTTATATTTCAGCAAAAATTTCCACCCAACTTACTCACAAATGCGCACAGATGTATACACTGATACACAGATTGGTACACAACTTGGGTTTAAGTGCAAAGGTGCATCAACATGTGGCAGGGAGAAATCTGGAATCAAACCCACAATTTCCCAAATGGCAAGATGACTACTCTTCCCACTGAGGAACAGCCTTGCATGTTTAGCCAGGGTAATTAGATAAGCAGTTTTTTCTCTGTGTCTGAGCCAAAAAAAAGTAAAAACAGAAAAGTAGATTGTAGTAGAAGGTAGTTGGCATAGTTTGCACCCACAGTTACAGTAACAATCATTGTGTTCAGTTTATTGCAGTAATGAGTTGCATATTTTTATATAGCATAAGATTGACATCTCTAAAACTACATACATAAGTGTTTTTACTGAGGCATATGTTATCAGCTTATGTAATTCTATTAAAGTCATAAGCACAGGTGAAGCTGTGGAACAAACAAGTTACTTTAAAAAATATTCAAATGTCCTGAAGTAAATATGTCAAAACATACCAATGTATGTTGAAAGTACAAAAAGTAACATTGCAGGTACGCAAGGATGTGGACACAGCTTTTTTTCTCTTAAGAACTTGAGAGAAGACATTTGAAGCCACACAGCTAGATTAAAGGGGTGAGTGCACAGACTGAGGAAAATTTGATGAGGCATCTCCGTGAACTGGCATCTTGAACATCTGCTAACAAAGATAAATAGGGCAATCATACAGTTGTGGGCTGAATATGTCACATTCTATATTTAGAGATATGATGAGGGAAGTGTGGCATGCAGAGCATCAAGCAGAGTCTGAATGAGACGACTGCAGTGGGTTACTCATATGATTTGGACATTTGCTGTCAGTGTATTACATGAAGAGGAAATTCTATTAACATTCCATGTTTTTTTTATGTCAGGATGCCAACCTAATCAAATTATTGTATGTATGCTGATTATGATTTCTTGGAGAATTTGAAGATTATTTAATAGCTTGGTGTGTAAAATGCCCTGAAACTGTTATGGTTGCAAACCTTTCCTTCTGCAGAAGTTGCTCTGCTCCACTAGGTTGCGCTTCATAACCCAGTAAAGCATATAATGTGAAAATTGCTTTAAATATCTTGACTGAGAGCCAAATTCTTCATTCCCTCCTGAAATCCTGTTACTGTGTTCAGCTACCACTTTGCACTGTAGGTTTGAAATCATTTCAAAATACAACACGACATCTGTCTGCATCCAAAGCTATTCAGGAGAAACAAAATGTGCAAAAAACAGCGTGGCCACCTTAAGGTTAGACAAAAAAAAAACGACTTGTAAAGTCTAAAATAGACTGACAACAACTGAGGATGTTAATTTTCAGTTGAGCTGACACAACTATGCTCTCACAAACTGAAGGTGCATACAGCCTCGGGAGAGAGACACCAGACATTCCTCACGTACTCAGTTCCTGACTCATCCATTTAGAGTCAAAAACTATCCTGGCAGCAGTGCTTTGAACTTAGTTGGTCAAGAGATGATGCTATGAGTTACAGAAATGCTGTAAGTAATACAGGAAGCCTCTGTTTATAAAAAAAAAAAAAAAATACGGCAACAACAATGGCAATTGCTAAAAGCTGCAAAAGGATATACCTCTTTGTATATGGCTGAATATTTACTTTATTTACTAGTTGGAATAAGAAACAGTCCTCTCTGGATTTAAGTGGTGTTCACTTGCTCTTCTGTCTTTCGAGCTGTATATTTATGCATTGGCTTGCCAAAGTATTCATACATCTTTTTCACATGTTGTACCATTATAACCACAGACTTGAATGCAGTTTACTGGTATTTTAAGGGCTTAGCTGATGGAAAGTAGTACATCTTTGTGAAGTGAAAGGAAAATATTGCAATGTTTTGAAGTGAAATAAAACTTTGAAAGGTGCATTTATATTCAGTCCCCTTTACTCTGATATCACTTATTCAAATTCAGGGAAACCTATAGAAGCTACTTAATTAGCAATCAGAGTTCACTTCACAGTTTAATGTATAAATCCAGCTGCTCTGTGAAGGTCTCCGAGGTTATTAGAGGATGTTAGTGAACCAACTTCATGAAAAAGACTAAGGAACAAAGCGGAGATATGTTAGAGACAAAGTTGTGAGATGTCTACAGCAGGATTAGGTTATAAAATAATATCCTAAGCTGTCAACATCGTTCTCAGTGCGGTATTCCATCCACCACCTGAAAACAGACTACTGTATTTCATGTGTGGATATGTTTCCATCCGTCCACCTAAACTGACAGAACAGGAGAGGAGAGCAATATTCGGAGAAACAGCCAAGAGGCCCATGGGCACTCTGGAGGAGCTGCCGAGATCTACAGCTCAGATGGAAGAACCTCTCAAATAGATAACTATAATACAAATCTGCCCATTAAGGAAGAGTGGCAAGAAGAAAGCCATTGTTAAAAGAAATCCATCAGAGGTCCTATTTAATGTTTGCTGCAAGCAGGCAAGACCAAAAAATAACTATTTGGTAACCTAAAGAATTATGAGTTTAAAGAAAAAAAAAACACTGCTCATCACCCTAAACACAATATCACCATGATAAAATACGGTGGCAACCTTTCTCTGGCAGGAACAAGGAAGCTGGTCAGAGCTGATGGGAGGGTGGATTGATTCAGGGCAACCTGGAAAAAAAACTGTTGCAGGCAGCAAGACTTGAAAATTGATTTGTACAGATGCTCTCTGACCAATCTGACTGAGCTTGAGCTATGTAATAAAGTAGAATGGCCAAAAAATATGATTCTTGGAACTGTAATTGCAGCAAAAGGTGGTTCTGCAAAACCATACATCATTTTCCATCAACTTCACAATCATAATCTACTTTAAATTGGTTCCGTAATATTCAAGTAATAGACACTGAAGTTTGTAGTTGTTAAGTGACAAAACTGGAAAAAGTTCAAAGGGTGTTCATAATTTTACAATATATAATGCATACATGTAGGAACACGTTAGGACAATACAATCTAATGTTATACAGTAATAATGTTTTGTCCTATTTTCTTTTAAAAGTGTCCTGTTTCCTTCAAAATGTACGTATTTCAAATGGATTCATAAGAAAAACAGACACTATCAAAACACATTTGCATAGTCATAGACTATAATTAAATTGCTTATAAATGAAAGGTTAGAATTTAACAATAAATGGTAGGAAGGACAATGATGATGGTTTGAATAACAGAATTTCTGAACCATTAATGAATAAGTGGAACTCTACACCTACTCCTAGCTTGTCCTTAGAAAATATTCCACCAACGTCCTGCAGAAAAGGAAGGCCACATGCAAGAAAAGGACAGCAAAGGGAAACCTTGACTTGGCTCAGCATCTAAGTCCTGCAACAGAAAACAAAGGAATTAAATTAATTATTATTAATAAATTAATAATAAATTTGTTTGCCAAACACTTTCAAACAAAGTGCAGAGCAGTTACAGAAAGACAATAAAACAATAAAACAGAACAGTGCTGTTTAATTTATACTTAACAAAATTAAGCTTCAGCTTCTAAACCTCACTGCAAAGATTTGGCTACTGTCTCTAAAGGAAGAATGTACAGGAGGTGTGAAAAAGCGTTTGACCCCTTCCTGATTTCTTAGTGTCTTAAGTGTGTTTTAGATCATCAAACAAATTTAAATATTAGTCAAAGACAACATAAATAAACACAAAATGCTGTTTTTAAATTAAGGTTTTTATTATTAAGGGAGAAATAAAATTTAAACCTACTTGGCCATGTGTGAAAAAGTGATGGCCACCCATTAAAACATAACTGTGGTTTATCACAACTGAATTAACTTTCTCTGGCCACACCCAGGCCTGATTAGTGCCACAGCTGCTCTCAATCAAGAAATCACTTAAATAGGACCTGCTTGACAAAGTGAAGTAGACCAAAAGATCCCCAAGAGCTAGACACCATGATGAGGTCCAAAGAAATTCAGCAACAAATGAGCAAATGAGACCAAAATTAAAGAGCACAGCGACTAATCATTCAAGAGGTCACAAAAGACCCACAACAACATCCAAAGAACTGCAGGTCTAACTGCCTCAAGGTCAGTGTTCATGTCTCCACCATAAGAAAGAGACTGGGCAAAAATGGCTGGCATGGCAGAGTTCCAAGATGAAAACCACTGCTGAGCATAAAGAACACTAAGTCTTGTCTCAATTTTTCCAGAAAACATCTTGATGATCCCCAAGACTTTTGGGAAAATACTCTGTGGACTGACAAGACAAAAGTTGAAGTTTTTGGAAGGTGTGTGTCCAATTAAATCTGGCTTAAAAGTGACACAAAGAACATCAAACCAACAGTAAAATATGGTGGTGGTAGTGTGATGGTCTGAGGCTGTTTTGCTGCTTCAGAACTTGGAAAGCATGCTGTGATAAATGGAACCACCAAATCTGCTGTCTACCAAAAATTCTGAAAGCGAAGGTCTGGCTATATGTTCATGACCTCAAGCTTAAGCAAACTTGGGTTCTGCAGCAGGACAATGATCCAAAACACACCAACAAGTCCACCCTTGAATGGCTGAATAAAAACAAAATGGAGACTTTGGACTGGCCTAGTCAACGTCCTGACCTGAATCCTATTGAGATGCTGTGGCATGACCTTAAAAAGGCCATTCATGGTGGGAAACCCTCCAATGTGGCTGAATTACAACAACTCTGCAAAGATGAGTGGGCCAGAATTCCTCCACAGAGCTGGACAAGATATGGACAAGACGCTTGATTGCAGTTGTTGCTGCCAAGGGTGGCCCAACCAGTTATTAGTCTTAGGGGGCAATCACTTTTTCACACAGGGTCATGTAGGTTTGGATTTTTCTTCTCCCTTAAAAATAAAAACATTCATTTAAATCTGCCTTCGTGTTTACTTGTGTTGTCTTTGGCTAATATTAAAATTTGTTTGATGATCTGAAACACTGTGTGACACAAGTGTGACAAACATGCAAACAAATTCAAAATCAGGAAGGGGGCAAACACTTTCTCACACCATTATAGTTAAACTGCACTGAAAGAACTGCATCAAGATTAGACCAAGAGGAGTAAATAAAGCCTTGCTGTTTACTGGTCATTGACTTCAAGACTTTCAGCACAGCTGGATTAAACTCTTACCCTTTTCTAAAATATATTTTAACATTTTAAAGTTCAGTTTTATGCTTAATTACTGATCCTTAAAATGAGCAAGATGAGAATCCCTCTGAATATTTTGGAGAAATCCAAAGAGAAGAGAATGGAACTGGATTTTATTTGATAATCATAGTTATCTTCAGTGATAGTAAAGATTAATCAGTAGCTAAGCATTATTTTACATATATGCATATGTATGCTTGTAAATGTTATAAACACTCACTGGTCACTTTATTAGGTACACCTGTCCAACAGCTCATTAACGCAAATTTCTAATCAGCCAATCACACGGCAGCAACTCAATGCATTTAGGCATGTAGACATGGTCAAGACGATCTGCTGCAGTTTAAACTGAGCATCAGAATGGGGAAGAAAGGTGATTTAAGTGACTTTGAACGTGGCATGGTTGTTGGTGCCAGATGGGCTCGTCTGAGTATTTCAGAAAATCTTACATCTCAAGGGTTTACAGAAAATGGTCCCAAAAAGAGAAAATATCCAGTGATCCAGTTCTGTGGTCGCAAATGCCTTGTTGATGCCAGAGGTCAGAGGAGAATGTCCAGATTGTTTCGAGCTGATAGAAAGGCAACAGTAACTCAAATAACCACTCGTTACAACCAAGGCATGCAGAAGAGCATCTCTGAACGCACAACACGTCGAACCTTGAGGCGGATGGGCTGCAGCAGCAGAAGACCACACCGGGTGCCACTCCTGTCAGCTAAGAACAGGAAACTGAGGCTACAACTCACACAGGCTCACCAAAATTGGACAATAGAAGATTGGAAAAACATTGCCTGGTCTGATGAGTTGATTTCTGCTGCGACATTCGGATGGTAGGGTCAGAATTTCGTGTCAACAACATGAAAGCATGGATCCATCATGCCTTCTCTCAACGGCTCAGGCTGGTGGTGGTGTAATGGTGTGGGGGATTTTTTTTTTTTGGCACACTTTGGGCCCCTTAGTACCAACTGAGCATTGTGTCAACGCCACAGCCAACCTGAGTATTGTTGCTGACCATGTCCATCCCTTTATGACCACAGTGTACCCATCTTCTGATGGCTACTTCCAGCAAGATAACGCGCTATGTCATAAAGCATGAATCCTCTCAGACTGGTTTCTTGAACATGACAATGAGTTCACTGGACTCAAATGGCCTCCACAGTCACCAGATCTCAATCCAATAGAGCACCTTTGGGATGTGGTGGAACGGGAGATTCGCATCATGGATGTGTGGCCGACAAATCTGCAGCATCTGTGTGATGCTATCATGTCAATATGGACCAAACTCTCTGACGAATGTTTCCAGTACCTTGTTGAATCTATGCCTCGAAGGATTAAGGCAGTTCCGAAGGCAAAAGGGTGTCCAACCGGTACTAGAAAGGTGTGCCTAATAAAGTGGCTGGTGAATGTATGTTAATGCACAAAATTCATCTCTTTGTTTGACACAAGAATCTTAGAGCTAGATTTTTTCTAACATAACCCAATAGCTTAAAATAGTTTTACAAACCAGATAAATGCTTTAAGGTAAATTGACTTACAAAACTGCTTCCATGTATAGTTTTTCAAGTGTGAGACACATTTCCACTTTATACTCCACACATACTGGGGTAGCTTCACCTCTTTAACCTCTATGAAGCAGGAGGAGGAAAGAATGTTTCTGAGCCAAGACACCAGAGAAAAATATTCCATGATCAGTGTTAACCATTCCTGAAGAAATGCAAACAGGAAAATGACAGACTGGGCTCAGGCGGCACACAGAGTGGGCCAAAAAGGAAATGGCTGTGACCAGCCCTTGGGTGCGGCAGGTTCAGTCTAATTCCACACAGCCTGTGACCTCACTGGCATCAGAAAGCAGGATGAGTAGGAAAACAGATACCTGGGTAAACCCCTGAAAGACACTGATACAGGGGTTCATGTTTTATTGTTACTTTTAACATGTTATTTTGCTTGTTTTGCCATCATCCATCTTTTAAATAAAAATTGACTTCAGCCGTCTAACTTCAGCATAAAGGCTGAAATGTGAACAATATTGTTACTAAGGTCTCTGTCTTTGTGTGAGTTCCACTTGATCCTCTTTGTTTGAGAAAGAAGGAAATTCTGGACAATATTGTGCACTTATTTTACACTAGAGCTGTGCTTTAGGAGCAGGGAAACATTTAAACACAGTAAAAGAGCGCCACCTAGAGAAATTCAAGTACAGGTTAATGTACTGGCACAAAATGCAGTAGCTTGGGTCAGACCCAATCAAAGTGTTCAGTCTTAAAAGCAACATATTTATTATATTAAAGGCTGCACGGTGGCGCATGGTAGCACCGTTACCTTGCAGCAGGAAGGTCCTGGGTTCGACTTTCTGCATGGAGTTTGCATGTTCTACCTGTGCATGCGTGGGTTCTCACCAGGTACTCCGGCTTCCTCCGACAACCCAAAACATGACTGTTAGGTAAATTTGTCTCTCTTTATTGCCCTTAGGTGTGAATGAGTGTGTGCATGGTTGTTTGTCCTGTATGTCTCTGTATCTTCGTGAGTTCAGCTGCAGGAAAGATGCTTGGAAGTAGTTTGGACCGTAGATCTACAGGGGTTGGACAATGAAACTGAAACACCTGTCATTGTACTGTGGGAGGTT
This sequence comes from Crenichthys baileyi, assembly GCA_036173005.1. Classification (NCBI taxonomy): domain Eukaryota; kingdom Metazoa; phylum Chordata; class Actinopteri; order Cyprinodontiformes; family Goodeidae; genus Crenichthys; species Crenichthys baileyi. The sequence continues at coordinate 549,753 of JAHHUM010002897.1, forward strand.
TCATGGCTAAATTGGACCAGCCTGGTAACCAGTCTTCATTGATTGCACATTGCACCAGTAAGAGCAGAGTGTGAAGGTTCAATTAGCAGGGTAAGAGCACAGGTTTGCTCAAAATATTGAAATGCACACAACATTATGGGTGACATACCAGAGTTCAAAAGAGGACAAAATGTTGGTGCATGTCTTGGTGGGCCATCTGTGACCAAGACAGCAAGTCTTTGTGATGTATCAAGAGCCACGGTATCCAGGGTAATGTCAGCATACCACCAAGAAGGACGAACCACATCCAACAGGATTAACTGTGGATGCAAGAGGAAGCTGTCTGAAAGGGATGTTCGGGTGCTAAGCCGGATTGTATCCAAGAAACATAAAACCACGGCTGCCCAAATCACAGCAGAATTAAATGTGCACCTCAACTCTCCTGTTTCCACCAGAACTGTCCGTCAGGAGCTCCACAGGGTCAATATACACGGCCGGGCTGCTATAGCCAAACCTTTGGTCACTCATGCCAATGCCAAACGTCGGTTTCAATGGTGCAAGGAGCGCAAATCTTGGGCTTGGACAATGTGAAACATGTATTGTTCTCTGATGAGTCCACCTTTACTGTTTTCCCCACATCCGGGAGAGTTACGGTGTGGAGAAGCCCCAAAGAAGCGTACCACCCAGAATGTTGCATGCCCAGAGTGAAGCATGGGGGTGGATCAGTGATGGTTTGGGCTGCCATATCATGGCATTCCCTTGGCCCAATACTTGTGCTAGATGGGCGCGTCACTGCCAAGGACTACCGAACCATTCTTGAGGACCATGTGCATCCAATGGTTCAAACATTGTATCCTGAAGGCGGTGCCGTGTATCAGGATGACAATGCACCAATACACACAGCAAGACTGGTGAAAGATTGGTTTGATGAACATGAAAGTGAAGTTGAACATCTCCCATGGCCTGCACAGTCACCAGATTTAAATATTATTGAGCCACTTTGGGGTGTTTTGGAGGAGCGAGTCAGGAAACGTTTTCCTCCACCAGTATCACGTAGTGACCTGGCCACTATCCTGCAAGAAGAATGGCTTAAAATCCCTCTGACCACTGTGCAGGACTTGTATATGTCACTCCCAAGACGAATTGACGCTGTATTGGCTGCAAAAGAAGGCCCTACACCATACTAATAAATTATTGTGGTCTAAAACCAGGTGTTTCAGTTTCATTGTACAACCCCTGTACATTTCTAGATCTATGGTTTGGATATTTCAAAAGAGCTGCAATGCTACCCTCTACTGGCTAGATGAAGGTAACACAACTGCATTTCTACTGTTAAATATAGTGTAAACTCAATTTAGATAGACATTTTGTAGTAAAGAAGCTAAACATATTTATTGTGGCCCTGACAGTGCAGAAGAAAGTTAAAGTTAATAGAGGTTTTATACTGGCTTGTGATAAAATGTCAAGAGCTAAAAGTCATTGGGTTAGATAAGTTTAAAGTTTAAAATAACTTTATAGTTTCATTTTTAAGCTTTTATAGGATAGTCATGGGTACTGTCAGTTTTGAAGTTCAAAGCAAGAAAATTAAACCTGATCCCGAGTCGGTCAGTTGATCACCTCACAGAGATGACTAGAAATGTTTTTTCTTGACAGCATGCATTTCATTACATCACTCTTATATATCATGGTAAAAATAACTTTTATTAACATGCCACATAAAGTGAAACTAATCTTTTTGATGTGCATTTGTATTAAGCCCCTCTGATTTTTATAGGTATGTCTCTAATGGTATGTCTCTCTCAGGTTTGCCCATTTAGGGCCTGAAATGTTGTATTTACTAATTAGGTGACCTCTGAGGGCAACTGTTTGCACTGGATTTTATTCGGGGTCTCATTGTAAAGGGGGCACGTGTTTTAGATTTTTATTTTTAAGGATTCTTGCCACTTCATGTCTATAATATATACAATCCAGCAATAATGCACAGCAGTCTGCTTTGGGAAACTAGATTCTGTGGTGGTCTGCGTTGTCTACTTAAAATAGATCTCAAATCTAGGCTCTTCTTCGGTTTCTATGAGTTTTTTGTCGGTACACCAGCTGTTTTGTCAAAGTAGATACTGTAAAGATATTCATGAGCTATTCAGAATAGTGTAAAATTAGGCCCAATGTCCTAATATATGCGACCATACAACTGATTGCTGTTTAGTGTATTTCCTTTCTACTACATTACTTTAAAAATTAAAGAGCCATAATTGTTTTCTTTGCCTGCCAAGATTTCGCTATGTGCTTAACAGAGCTTAATAAACCTCCTCTCATTCTGAAGATAGATGCCAAATATAAAAGATCATCTAGATAACTCTGTTCCCATTCTAGCATCTTGTTTGCTACTCTCTTGCTCACTTGCCCTTACATTTCTATTCCAACATTTTAGGTTATTTTTCAAAGATTCCATGGTTTAAAAATGTTCTTGCATCATGCTAGGCATTAAAAAATAAAATGCTAAAAGTGGGGATTGAGATTTCAAAAACACTATGGCTTGCATTAAAATGCAAGCCATTGTCACCGCACACTGAAGATGCTGCTTCCACAGACCACACATCCTGCATAAATACATTGTTCTTACAGCTGTTGGGAATCAAATAAAAAAATTGCGCTAAAACCCTTCCATCATTCAGGATTTTCAATATTTTGTGACAAGAGAGGTTGTATCTACAAAAACCTAAGCTATAACTATTTTGAAATATATGTCCCATTCAAATATATAAATCTAAAAAATAACAATCTAGAGTAATGATAACTGCTTTTCAGAGTCAAACTGGCCATGTTTGCTATTAAGTCTTATCACACTGAATGCCATGTTTAATTTGTTTGTTTTTTATTTTTTGTGCCATAATTGGGGAAAAAAATTTTCACTTTACTAAAGTTTTTCAGAGCAGCCACACTCAGAGTCTCAGCTAGCTGTGCTACGCTCTCACTATAGAAGTGAAGAGGCCCACGTGAACTCCTTGTGATGAAAAAATGCATCATTTAAACCCACAGAGTGTCTTCTCTCTTGTTTCTAGACTCATGCAGTTTTCTGACACTATGCCTCCTCCATTGGGAGACTGGAAACTCAAAATATCTCGACCTCCTTGTGTCAGACTCCTCTTGCCTCACAGGGTAAGGCTCTGGTGGCCCATCTGACAGTGACAAACTGAAAATGGCTGAATGCTCCACTTCTCATCTATAATATATATTCAAAAAGTACTTGTCTGCCTTTTCAGGGTGAGAGAAAAGACAAAGGCAGTCTATGGAAAACAGCTTCCTTTATGTTAATCTCTACACTGATGTTGGAATATGTGACAAAATGATGGACACATCCCCAGGATGGTTGTCAAGGACAAATAACTGAACAGATTGACATTGATTGGATGTACAAGCACATGCTGTATATAGTAACAAATCACAAAGTAAAACTAAATATTTATCATTGATTGAAAAGCAGAGAATTCTTGCTAAAGTTATGTTGGTCAGGTCACCTTTTCATCTACAGGACTGCTTCAGTTTGGTCATGGACAGCCAGTCAAAGTCAGATATGTCCGCTTTTGCAGCAAGAGTTCAAAATAAGTATGAAATAATAAGACGGGACGGCCAGTTGTCACAACTTTACATGCATGGTTTGACATAAATGCCTCATTACAGGAGGTGGTGAGGAATGTAAAATATGCAAACTTCAGAAAAAAAACACAGATTTAAACAGCTCACAGTTAAGTCTATAACACTGTGGATAGACATACATGTTTTATGTTGTGCAGATTCATGAGGTTAAATCAAATGGTAAACTCTATGTGTTTGAGAGCTCAAACTGGTCTTCAAACTCTCCATGAAAACAGACATTTTTACTGAGGTGGAAACAATGGTTTGAACAATAAGCACACTGCCAATCTGAGGAAAAAAAGAAAACTTATGAAAAACAAGAAGGGGATCTGATTGAATTAAACTTTGCATGAGAATGAAATACATGAATAATAAATAAATAAATAAAACATACTAAAGAACCTGAAATGAGTACTCCAAACGGTTTGTAATGTAAAGATTTACAACAATTTATTTTAGAAAAAAAGGTTGATAATATTTAACCCTAAACTGTAAATAGTTTTGCAGAACCAATGTTAAATATACCAGCTGGTACATACATCCCCACGGAGCCATCACTACATGATGCCAATTTGTCCAATGATTTGTGTTCAGGCCACAAATGGACTAACATGTGATGTATGTTTGAACTGGATTGCTCCAAGTTAAAATCTGTAATGTTAAGAAAACATGGACTAACCGATGCTGGAATTATAATGTGAAAAAATGTTTGGTGTCCAGGAGACTCTCAGGTTAACTTCAGAGCTGCTGCTAATTAAGCTTGTCAGTCAAAGCGTTTCATCACCTCTCTCTCTCACCACAGGCTTGCTTCTCCAGTGACACTAACAGCTGCCGCCGAAGGATGACACAACATAACATTTGGATGGTACAAAGTCAATCAAGGGCCTTCCTGCCTCCATCACATTCTCCAGGGAAGTAGGAAAAAATAACATTTTAGACATTGAGAAAACAGGCAGAAGTACTTAGTAAAATAAAGAAAAAGGAAAATATAAGTCCATATGTAACAAAACAACTAAATGATTGTCAGGAATTTGCACCTACTCCTCTAATATGTTTACAACTAGATATGATTAGATTGATATAAAAACTGTAAAAAGGGAGAATGAGTAATCCCCAGTTCTATTTTGAGTTGTTTTACAAACAAATTAGTTAGAATACATCCATCAGATTTTGCACAGCTATATAATTCTTCTTTCTCACATATGTTTATGTTAAGTTTGATCTCTGATTTTTTTCTGCTTTGACTTCTGATCTTTTTCCTGCAGGAATTCCAAACCTGTGAGGAGTTTTAACAAGCTAAAGATAATTTTCTCTAAAATTACCAGCAAGGATGTTATTCTTCATCTAAAGAAACACACAGAACAATAGTGTAAAATAAATGGCATGGGGTATATCATTTTTTTCCATGTCAGAAAGGCTGCCAGATGAAACAAGCAAGCAAAAACAGATTGATTGGTTCAGAAAGATCACAAATTGGGATAAGCTGCAGATGAACATTAAAAACAAACAAACAAAACAATTATTTTAATGAAACATAAAAGTAGAAGGATGTGTTTTAGTCCAGTCCAACCTCCTAGAAAAGTGTAACCCAGAAACTAGGCAGAATACTTGAAGCCATTTGCACAGCTTCACCTACAACCTCATGAACCTACATAATGGTAACAGTTTGTATGTTTGGTCTGATTCTAACCTGTTTTTGACAGAATCTCATTAAGTTTGCAGAGAGTGTATTTTAGACAAAACTATTATCTTTATACTTAGCATGAAAGAACAGTTAAAATTAAACTAAGATAAAAACTTAGGTTATTTTTTTTTTCTCGAGATAATGTTAGTTCAGTGAACTTTCTCAGGCTTCTTTTAATAAAATGGACCCATGATGGTGGGTAAAAGACACATTTACAGAGAGATGTTATCACTATCTCACTGGAGAGAGTGATAATAATTGGTTTGATGTTTTAAAGGCAAGGAAGGATATTAGCTACACAAACATTGTGAAAACATGGAGTACCTTGTTTAAACAAAGCTGAGCCTGTGGAAGTGAAGGGCGATAAACTAGCTGCTTCTGTTGAGATAACTGACAACACTCTGAATGGGCAGCTGACTTGGTCTTCAATGAGTTGTGTGTGTGTGCATGAACATAAACAATGCATGTCATGGCTACACAGCGGAAGTCAAAGTGATAACAGTAAACCACAGAATAAGCTTTCTTTGGACAGTCTGTAGGTTCAACTTCAGATGCTCTGGCTTTTTAACACACGGCACTAACACCACAACAAGCAAACAAAATCAACATATATTGGTACTTTTAGATTGTTTATGTGTTTGTGTAGGGGCTCAAGTACTTTGAACATAGTTCAGTTTATTCATTCAACTAATGCTTTATTACTTCAAAATTTTAAGACAACGAGTTACCTTGATTTTTTAAGTAGATTATACTTATCTAGGTTTACAGTGCAGCAGCAGAGCAAACATGACATAATGTTTCGGTTACATGCCTCTCTTCTCCTCTTTCAAGGAGAAGTGAGGGACATCTTGTGATGAAAAGCATGTTTCTGTTTCTCTAAAACCCCTATCAGTACAAATAGATAGCTACTTAAAGCTTTTAGAATAATAAAAAATAGTATCAAAACTCTCTGTTGCCTCATCAACTCTTTTATTTACAAAATTACTCTTTATTCTGAAACAATTAGAGGACAAATGTTGAGTGGCAAAAAATCAGAGTTGGTGGAAAATATGCTACTCCAACCAGCAGTGGCACAATGTGACCTAAACACTGACCTACATTTGCACATGTTGACATGCTTCTGCAAAGTAATAAACACAAGCACAGTTTATTTTGAGCAGCCCTTGATACACTGCCCTGCTGCAGGCTGAAATTTCACTGGAAAACTAATGTGTTGACCTATAAATCCATCACTTTAAATCCATCTGGATAAGAGCCACTTACCCCAGGTCCCCAAATATTTTATCAATGCAGCAAATTGAAAAAATACTGTTAAACTGTATCTTACAAATCAGCCAACAATTGCTCAGTCCCATTACACCTCATTGTTCCTGTGGTTGCAGCATTAATGAACCATTAGTGAATGTATCACATCATCAGTTCGCTGCAGGATAGAAACAGATACTGATATAATGACTCATCTGCTAAATATGTACCACTCAGAACAGTTTGTGCTGCCTCAAGTAAAACATGCTAGGCCCCAGCTGCTAATGCATTAAATATCATCCACTGAAAAAATGTGTTAAAGACAGGATGCAAAATGAGGAACTAATGATGACAAAGATTCAGATGATGTGAGGTAAGAAAAATTACTTTTAGTAATACGGAGGAGATGAAACTGGGTCTAGCAAACGGATTTCCAGTTGGTAATAAAAGGGTGAAGATAAAAACTGTTTGGCGAATCATTAAATAAATAAACAAAAATATTGTACAGGCATAAGTAGACGAAACTGCAGTATTCTAGTTAAGTAAGTTTTTCTGTCTTTATAGATTACATAGGCAAACTTGAGACCACCAGGCTGCAGTGTTGCTCTTCATTTTCCTTCAGTGAAGTTCCCATTTAGTGGGGAGGAAGAGAAGGGAGCAGAACCGGTTAAAGCAGTAATTTCTAGGGTCTGAATGGCAAATGAGCTGAAGGATATACATGTTGTAGGCAAGGCTTCAGGACGTGTTTGCCTTTGACAACAGACAACACACACCACAGAACATCCAAATCAACAGCACATGGATACAATTTAGCAGTATGGAAAGGGCTGACAGAGCAATAAATTGATATAGAAAAATGACTGCTCTGTGATTATAGTGGATGTATGGTGAAAATTCTGCATTTTATCCAAGTTTAATTTTGGAAAGATGCAGCATGCTGGCTTTGATACATATAAAGACATATGATTATGAAGATGTTGACTAGTTTAAAAAAACAATGGTAAAAACTTAAACATAAAGGCTGAGTTGAACAAACATACTGTATTTCACACTGGAGTCTGCAAACAGAAAAATACTTCTGTCTGTAGCTTTACTTCATGACTTGACTTTTCCCCCAGTGTACCCTGGGATTGATCTGAGTCCCATGAAACCCTGAAAAGGGACAAACAACTATAAATAAAACAATAATAGGTCACAGTCTACAATGCAATTTTTTTAATAAATTACATTTTTTTCTGGTTGGGTGAACCTTTCAACATCTTGTTATCTTACAACCAAAAACATTACCATTTTAGTTGGATTTTATTTTACAAACCAACACAAAATTGCAAATAACTGTGAAGTAAAAGGAAAATAAGACATGATTTTAATTTGTTTATAGAAATATAAATCGGAAAAGTATGATTTGTATTTGCATTGTTCGCCACCAATGTATACATTTCAGAACCACCTTTCACTGTTCTAACAGCTGCAAGTCTTTTGGACACCTGCAAACTGAAATTCTTAATCACTTCCTTTCTGACCAGATAAATAGCAGCTTCAAATTTGCTAAAGACACATGTCGTGTTAGTTTCTTATGCCACAAATAGCATCTTGGCAAAATACTTCATTGATGGTCTCATCTGAAATACCTTCTTCCACATGTTTTCTCTTTAAATGCCTTCCTTTTTGCAGGTCCTCCAGTTACCAGTAACCACTTGGCTGCTTCTCTGATTAATACTTTTCTTGTCCTGCCATTCAGTTTAGAAGGATGGCCATGTTTTGGTAGCGTTTGCAGTTGGGCTTTTCATTTTAAGATTGCCGTGATGTCCAAAGCTTGGGATAATGCTTAATACTCCAACCCTGATCTAAACCTCTAAACAACTTTCTCCCTAGACACTCTGATGTATTCCTTCTTGATGCTGTGTTTACTAATGTTCTCTAAAAAAACTTTATTCTGTGACTAAACCAATAACAGGAGCTCTTGTTACTAGTTAGGTATCTTCTTTTAATTGTATTTATTGGTGTATGCACATCCAACCTTTCTCTTATTTATTAGTAAAATATGTAAAAAATGCATCATTGTCCTTTAATTTCACAATGGTGCAAAACTTCATGTTGGTCTATCATATAAAAACTTGAGAAAAGAGTATCAAGTATGTGGTTATAACTTGACAAAATATGAAAAAGTTTAAGCAGTATAAATAAGTATGTACAGGGGTTGGACAATGAAACTGAAACACCTGGTTTTAGACCACAATAATTTATTAGTATGGTGTAGGGCCTCCTTTTGCGGCCAATACAGCGTCAATTCGTCTTGGGAATGACAAATACAAGTCCTGCACAGTGGTCAGAGGGATTTTAAGCCATTCTTCTTGCTGGATAGTGGCCAGGTCACTACGTGATACTGGTGGAGGAAAACGTTTTCCTGACTCGCTCCTCCAAAAAACCCCAAAGTGGCTCAATAATTTTTAGATCTGGTGACTGTGCAGGCCAGGGGAGATTTTAACTTCACTTTCATGTTCATCCAAACCAATCTTGCACCAACTTTTTGTGTGTATTGGGCTTTTGTCATCCTGATACACGGCACCGCCTTCGGGGTACAATGTTTGAACCATTGGTGCACATGGCCCTCAAGAATGGTTGGGGGAGTCCTTGGCAGTGCCCGCGCCCATCTAGCACAAGTATTGGGCCAAGGGAATGCCATGATATGGCAGCCCAAACCATCAGCCCCACCCCCATGCTTCACTCTGGGCATGCAACAGGGGTGGTACGCTTTTTTGGGGCTTCTCCACCCCGTAACTCTCCCGGATGTGGGGAAAACAGTAAAGGTGGATTCATCAGAGAACAATAAGTTTCACTTTGCCCCCACAGCCCAAAAATTTGCGCTCCTTGCACCATTGAAACCGACGTTTGGCATTGGCATGAGTGAACAAAGGTTTTGGCTATAGCACCCGGCCGAGTAATATTGACCCTGTGGAGCTCCCGACGGACAGTTTTTGGGGGGAAAACAGGAGATTTGAGGTGCACATTTAATTCTGCCGTGATTTGGGCAGCCATGGTTTTAGTTTTTTGGATACAATCCAGGTTAGCCCCCCGAACACCCCCTTTCAGACAGCTTCCTCTTGCGTCCACAGTTAGTCCTGTTGGATGTGGTTCGTCCTTTTTGGTGGTATGCTGACATTACCTGGATACCGTGGCTCTTGATACATCACAAAGACTTGCTGTCTTGGGTCACAGAGGGCCCAGCAAGACGTGGACCAACAACTTGTCCTCTTGTGAACTCTGGTATGTCACCCATAATTTTGTGGCATTTCAAATTTTTTGAGCAAAACTGTGCTCTTACCCTGCTAATTGAACCTTCACACTCTGCTCTTACTGGTGCAATGTGCAATCAATGAAGACTGGCTACCAGGCTGGTCCAATTTAGCCATGAAACCTCCCACACTAAAATGACAGGTGTTTGAGATTCATTGTCCAACCCCTGTATGTGGTTGTAGACCCAGCTTTTAGATTCAATTCAATTCAATTCAATTCAATTCAATTCAATTCAATTCAATTTAGTTTTTTTAGTTTATTTATATAGAGCCAAGCCACAACACATGTCGTCTCAAGGCACTTTACAAAGTCAATACAATCAAGTCATACAGATTCCAAGTCAGGTCCACACATTCAAATTAAGGAATGTATATAAACCCAGCAGACTGCATCGAGTCGGTGACATTTACATCAGATGTTTTATGTAACAATAATGGAAGACAAAATACCACAAAACAAAGCTGAGTTAAAATTATATTTCTTTTCTTAAATAAAATTTTAAAGACTTTAGTGTTGGCGGTGTAAAAAAGCATTAATTCAGACTGATAAACCATGGTAATACTGGCCTCTTAAAAAGAAAATAGGCAAGCAGAGAATAATCAGTCGCCTTGCTCACTTTGCTGTCCTCTCAAGCTGAAACTCTGTCTCTTATCCCTGCTCTCTCACCACCTACACATGAATTCAAGAGGATGTGCATACAAGCCTTGCTCTTTCTCTGGGGGTGGTTGATAAGCACGGTGGGAGATTGGAAATGGCTAAAGGACACATGTTTATGGTGTGCAACTATTGATGTATTTTCTAGGGAGAAGCCATTACTTAATCACTGAAATAGCACCAGACTCTCCAATATAAATAGAATGCTCATGGAAAGTATCCCATTATGCCAATTAAATGGTTGTGGTTTGATTTGATCTGAATAATTAGAATACATTATTATTATAACAACATTGAAACAGAACATTTTTAAATACCTAGCAAGAATTAGGTCATGTACATTCCATTGCCTGTACCAGTCAACTAAGAGTAAACAGGTCTTCAGTCAATGAAGTGATTTACAGAAGCGTTTCTACATGCTGATCCTCAGGTCCAACATGTTTTAGATTTTTCCCTGCACCAACACACCTGATTGAATGCCTAAATTACTTCCTTACCACATTGTCAAGTACTGGAGAGGCATGTTAATTGCCCCTCAATAAAATCAAATGTGCTGATGCTACTTTTAGTTTCTAAATTCTAACATGGAGGTCAACAAGTCCCTAATTGGAAAACACACATTCAAACAACATGCGAGTCAGTCAATCCTTATGTGCATGCTACTTTTCAAAGCCTACTTTAATTTTGGATGACTTTGTGTACTTGTACATACCTGAGTTATAACAGTGTCTCATAATTCCGGGCCCTGAAACCCACTGCCTATAGATGTGTCACCCCTCAAACATCTATTTCTAAATAACTATACCTCCTGACAATGCCAACAAGTTTAGCAGAAGCCTGTTAATTACAGTCAATTTAAATCGGGTGTGTTAATCAGGGGAACATTTAGAACAAACAGGGTTCTGAAGATTAAGAATGAGAAATGCTTAACAGAGCTATGTATAGCAATATAGACAACTTTCAAATTTCACTTGGCCATTATCGCTTCAAGAATCGCGTCTGGTCGGCTCTGATGGAGAAAAAAGTGGGGAAAGAGCAAGGCTTGGTCCACAGGTACTTCATATAGTAACACAGTATAACTCATTCATAAATATACCAGTGGCAAACCATTAGTTTTAGATCCTTTTACAATATGCATAATTTAGTTACCTTCATTTTAGTCTGTGTGTTTTACAAAAGCAAAGCTACCACACTATAGCTTTCCATCTAATAAAAAAGTGTTTTTAGAAAATTAAAATTTCAAACATGTGTGTTCTACTGCTATTTTATTCAAGGCCATACTGTACATACAAAGCTCTATTCAATTCAATTCAATTCAGTTTATATATATATAGCGCCAATTCACAACACATGTCGTCTCAAGGCACTTCACAAAAGTCACGTACATACATTCCAATTAATCCTAATCATTGAACAGTGCAGTCAGATTCAGTTATTTATTCAAATTGGATTAAAAGTTTTTCTATCTAAGGAAACCCAGCAGATTGCATCCAGTCAGTGGCTTGCAGCAGTCACTCCTCCTGGATGAGCATGTAGAGACAGTGGACAGTCACTGGCGTTGACTTTGCAGCAATCCCTCATACTGAGCATGCATGTAGCGACAGTGGAGAGGAAAAACTCCCTTTTAACAGGAAGAAACCTCTAGCAGAACCAGGCTCAGTGTGAGTGGCCATCTGCCACGACCGACTGGGGGTTTGAGAGAACAGAGCAGAGACACAAAAAGTACACAGAAGCACTGATCCAGGAGTACCTTCTATGGGAAGGAAAAGTAAATGTTAGTGGATGTAGCTCCTTTAGTCGTTTCATCTAGAAAGAAAGAACAGATAAACTTTGAGCCAGTTTTCAAGGATAGAGTCTGAAAGAGAGGACATATAATTAGTTACAGTAAAAGCTCAGTCAATCGCCATATCTAGGAGAGAGAAAGGTTTAAACACTGAAAGACAGGGCCATGTGGATCATCAGTAGAGGGTGAGCATTAAGTTGTTGCCAGCAGAAGCTTGGAGGATTCCTCTCTCTAGAAAGGTGTTACAGGTAGACACAGAGTCAGGCCAGGTGTAGCTTCTAGGAAGAGAAAAGAGAGAGAACAAAGTTAAAAGCTGAAATAACAGCAAATAATACAAAATTGAAGAGTAGTGTGAGAAAGTAGCGAAGAGGGTGAAAGTGGTCATTATGTCATCAAGCAGCCTAAGCCTATAGCAGCATAACTACAGAGATAGCTCAGGATAACCTAAGCCACTCTAAGTATAAGCTTTATCAAAAAGGAAAGTTTTAAACCTAGCCTTAAAAGTAGACAGTTTGTCCATCTAGAGCCCACTGATGGCCATTGTTATGCTAAAAACCACAACGATTGGGATACCTCTCTCTGTCAGATTGACCATAACCATTGGAAAAAAGAGGGGGTCATACAGGTAGCAGAAATGGAGGGTGTGTTTGCACCTCAACCTTAACTGAGCCGGTGTAGGCTAAACCTGACTCCCCCTTACTCCATCCAACAAGGGGAGAAGAAGACGGAGCTAAAATAAGGAAGATAGCTCAGGATAACTTAAGCCACTCTAACTATAAGCTTTATTAAAAAGGAAAGTTTTAAGCCTAGCCTTAAAAGTAGACAGGGTGTCCGCCTCACGGACTAGGGAGCTGGTTCCACAGGAGAGCAGCCTGATAACTAAAGGATCTGCCTCCCATTCTACTTCTAGAGACTCTAGGAACCACCAGTAAACCTGCAGTCTGAGAACGAAGTGTTCTGTTAGGAACGTATGGAACAATCAGATCTCTGATGTATGATGGAGCTAGATCATTAAGGGCTTTATATGTGAGGAGGAGAATTTTAAATTCTATTCTGGATTTAACAGGGAACCAATGAAGGGAAGCTAAAGTAGGGGAAATATGATCTCTCTTTTTAATTTTCATCAGAACTCTTGCTTCAGCATTTTGAATCAGCTGAAGGCTTTTAACTGCATTTTGTGGACATCCTGATAGTAAAGAATTACAATAGTCCAGCCTTGAAGTAACAAATGCATGGACTAGTTTTTCAGCGTCACTTCTGGATAGGATATTTCTAATTTTGGCAATGTTCCTGAGATGAAAAAAGGAAATCCTAGAAACCTGTTTAATATGGGATATAAATGACATGTCCTGGTTCAAAAATAACACCAAGGTTTTTTACTTTATTATCGGAGGTCAATTTAATGCCATCCAGGTTAAGTGATTGACTAAGCAGTTTCTTTTTTAAAGACTCAGGTCCAAAGACGACAACTTCTGTCTTGTCTGAATTTAGAAGCAGAAAATTTAAAGTCATCCAAGTTTTTATGTCTTCAAGACATGGTTGTAGTCTATCTAACTGGTTGGGCTCATCAGGATTTATGGATAAGTAAAGCTGAGTGTCATCAGCGTAACAGTGAAAATTTATTCTATGCTGCCTGATAATTTTACCTATTGGAAGCATATATATAGTAAAGAGAATTGGCCCAAGTACTGAACCCTGTGGTACTCCACAATTAACCCTGGAGTTTAAAGATGATTTATCATTTACATGAACAAACTGGACTCTGTCAGACAAATAAGATTTAAACCAGCCTAGCGCTGTTCCCCTGATCCCTACAGCATATACCAGCCTTTCTAAGAGAATATTATGATCGACTGTATCAAATGCAGCACTGAGATCTAACAGAACCAGTACAGGCACAAGTCCATTATCTGAGGCCATAAGAATATCATTAGTGACTTTCAGCAGAGCTGTTTCAGTGCTATGATGAGCTCTGAAGCCTGACTGAAACTCTTCAAACAGGTCATTGCTGTGTAAATGCTCACACATTTGATTAGCAACTATTTTCTCAAGAATTTTAGATAAGAATGGAAGATTGGATATCGGTCTGTAATTTATTAAGTCATCTCGATCAAGCGAAGGTTTCTTAAGCAAAGGTTTAATTACAGCTACCTTAAAAGTGTCATTGACAAAATAAAATGGCTTGTAAAAGTATTTAGACCTTATAGCAATGAACCATATGTCTCATTATAACTACAAGCTTTAATGTGTTTTGTTGGAACTTTGAATTGGCTGTCACATAAAGTTCCAACACAACACATTAAAGTACTGCATACTTGTAAAAGTAGGAAAATAGAAAACATGGTTTTCAATTTTTTAACAAAAAATACTTTTAAAAGTGTGATGGGCAGCTCTCTTTACTCTGATTCCCTTAAATAAAATCCAGGGCAACCAACGGCCTTCACAGTTCACAAATGTGTTAATAATGTTCAATTTGGTTTTTATTTGATCTGAGTATGAATACAACTGTTCTGTTTTTGGCCTCAGAGGACAAACAGCATGATGAAGACGGGGAGACACTGCAGACAGGTCAGGGAGAAAGCTGTGAAGAAGTGTAAAGCAGGGTTAGGTTAGAAAACAATTTCCCAAGCTTTGTACATCTCATGGAGCTCTGTTTAATCCATCATCTGAACATGGACAGAGGATGGACCACCTGCAGACCTACCAAGACATGGGATGATTTTCCTTAGCAGGGACACCGGTCAGAGTTGATTGGAAGATGAAACAATCTAAATACAAAGCCATTTTCGAAGAAAACCTATTAGAGGCTGACAAAACTCTAAGGCTTGAGTCAGAGTTCCCCTTTAAAAGGACAACAACACTCAACATATAACCAGAGATAAACTGGAATGGTTTAGAACAAAGCTTATTTATGTTTAAGAATGCCCTGGAGAATTTCTGACAAGACATGATGATTGCTGTTCACAGATGCTCTCCATCCAATTTGTCAGAGCTTGATTTATTTTGCTGGTAGACATACCCCAAATGACCTGCTGTTGTAATTGCAGAGAAAAGGTGTTTCTGCAAAGTATTGAATCAGGGGGGACTAAACACAAATGCCTACCATACATTTCAGACTTCTGTTTGTGAAAACCATTGAGACCCAACAATTATGTGTGATTTTGTGTTGCTGTATCACATAAAGTTCTACTTAAATACATTGAGGTCTGTGTAATAGCCTAAAATGTGAAGAGGCCAGAGGCATTAAACATGGCAGCTAAGTTCTGGTAAGAAAACTATTTATGCTTGAGTGTTTCCAGCTTTTATTTGAAAAGAACACTTAAATATCTAGAAGCAGCATTGTTCCAAATAATTACCGTGTTGTGTTTCCTGGGGTCTACTTCAGACACCATATTTAAAATGTATAAAACTAATTATGTGTTTCACATTTCAATAAAATGTTATTACAAGAACTTTACAGTATCAGTTAAAATGTCCAGAAGAATTATTGACAACCACTTCCATGCTGTGCGCAACTAATTCACAAAATTTCCTGTTAAGCAACTATTTAATGCTGAGTATGATTCTACATGCTGAGCTAACTACTAATGTCCTCATTTGTAACTTTCTGTATTTTTTAATTTTGCACAGCCATTTAATTCAGCTTTTTGAAAGCTATATTAAGGGTGACAAAATACTTTAGAACACCTGCAGAGAATTCTGCAGGTTAATTCCAGTTTCTCAGAAAAATAGACGGCTTTACATCACAGAAACAAAAAAAAATCTCTTTGACGCAATACACACTTTAACACAAAGGTAAAGGAAGCACACACCATGTTGCAAGTTTCCTGACGTGTACTTGTTTCTATCCTGCAAATAAGGATGGTGGGTTTCTTGGGTACTGGGATGATGGTACAGCGTTTTAAGCAGGAGGGAACCTCACACAGCTCCAGTGACTTGTTGAAGATCTCAGTGAAGATGGGTGCCAGTTGGTCAGCACAGGCTTTCAGGCATGTTGGGGAGACTTTATCAGGACCTGAGGCCTTCTTTGTTTTCAGGCACTGAAAGATCAATTTAAATCTTCCTCTGAGATCCTAAGTGCAGGTAGGGAGTCTGAAGGTAGAGGGGTCATTGGTGTATGGCAAGAATTTGTGTCTGACTGGAATGTGGAGGAGTTGGGTTGAGGTGTGAACTACTGCTTCTCATACCTGTAGAAGCCATTCAACTGATTTGCCACGCGAAGATTCTGCTCAGGGTTGGGGGAGGTGCTACTATAGGAAGTCAGGTTTTTCAAACCATTCCATAAAGCAGACGTGTCTCCATCTGAAAAGCTTTTCTTTAGCTTCTCACTATAGGTTCTTTTCGCTCCTTTGATCGCCTTGGTCACTTGTTCCTGGCCTGCTTATACAGGGCCTGGTCCCCACTGCTGTGGGCCTCTTTCTAATCTCTGCGCAGATGCCTCAGCAACAAACTTCGCCAGTTTGACATTTCAAACTCAAACACAAGCATTACCTTGTTAAAGGCTGTTAGAACAACACAAATGGCTCTAAAGTTATTTAAATACATGTGAAAATGTCTAAAAAGTTGTATTAGTCCTTTACATGACATTGCTACAACATGACATTGGTACAATAGCAGCACTTATGAAACACCAAAACACCAAAAACAAAAGTAAGCTAATCTTGATCATTAGAAAGTCTAATGGCTGATGGCAGGAAGGACTTCCTGCTGCTTTCAGTCCTGCCCTGAGGTGGAATCAGTCTGTGACTGAAAGTTCTCCTACTGCATTCCTTTTTTAAACAGGACTGAAACAAACCTCATCATTCTGCACTATTAGAGAATAGGTTAATGTAAACAATGCAATCTAAATAAATAAATAAATAATTAAATAAATAAATAAATAAAAAATAAATAAACAGGAACAATCTAATTTGCAAACTCATCCACACAAATAAATGTTTTGCAAAACACAGCATTTCATACAGTGCAGCTCAAAATGTTGCTTTAAATAGAACAAATAATGCTTTACAAAAATAAAACCCTCCATTTGGTTGTACCTGACATCATGACGTCATGAACTTATACAAACAGGAGGCGCTGGGCCAGCCCCACCTATACACCTGTCCTGGGTGTAGGATCTGAACAATATGGAGAAACATTAAAAAATAAATCATGTACTAGAAATTTACTGGTGTTTAAGAAAATTCAAATTAACTAATAATTGAATAGTGTTTACTCTACCAATTATGCTTGTGTGTAAATTGTAACATGATGCCACTGCAAACAAACTGGACAGTGTGTAAAGCACAGTTACAACAGGAATGTTGGGTTATAGAACTAAGAATAACTATAAAATAAGATGCAGTAAATTACAAATATGTATAAGGGACAAGTGGTGAATAAATACATTCTCAGTCACTTTGTCATAGATACACAATAAAATACACAATATGTCAGTGAGTTGAAAGACTTATCCAGAGTAACAACTATCAAAAAATTTTACCCACAGTTAGACAAGTAGGGTTCCCTTCTACTTTCTAACATCACATCATAGATCATATCTGTCCTGGGGTGGGATTTAACTTTTAAAAGGGCTAAATACATGATTCGTTTTCTACTGAGAATATTATTCAAATTCAATGGAGTGGGTGCCAGCAAGTCCTAATTATATACTGAAATTTCTGTCTTCCAGCCCACTCCTGTTCTTTCAGCTCCAGCAGTAAAAAAAATTATGCTACTGAAAAAGAAGAAAAAAAATGGTGAGAAACACATTTATCACTGCAGCTTTTTATTAAGGAACAAATTTAGACAAATTCTGTCATACAATGATAAATTTGGTCCACTTGCTTTCTTTTTTTTTACCTTTTCCTCCTTTTTATGTGTGTATGATCTTTCAGTAACTTTAACTCACTTGGGTATAAGTTATAAAAATCAGTTTCTTATGCAACATTTTATACTGAAACGACAGCAACACTGTTTATCTTTTACTTCAGTCAAAAAGTAGGTCAGTTTAAACTCTCTCTTAGTTTAAATGTCACTCCTTGCCCTATTACAGCTTTCTGTCTACACATACTGTTGTTACACATTTGGTCATTTATTTAGGCTGCCAGTATATGTATAACATCCCATTTTGTTGTTTGAGGTGAACCTTGATTGATTTCAATTATGCTACATGTCCACAATAAAAAGTTATTAATGCTCACATCAAATTTACTTGATCCACATTTAAAACCTTTCTTCAAAGCTTCAGGAGTCCTATAGAGTCTTATAGGGCAACGTTGGCGGCAGCAATAGGGGTTCGTCCTGTAATTGGTGGGTTGCTGGTCTGACACCCCCGCACGGTTCGTCAGTCATTGTGTCCTTGGGCAAGGCACTTCACCCGCCTTGCCTGCTAAACAAATGCAGGACATTTACCATTTATAGAGACGCTTTGTATGTTCATTATCTTGGATAAAGTAAGAATATGAATACTTCTATACCACAAGTTGTTGGCTCAGATGAAAAATAAATTTTGAAAATGTTTAAATAATTCCCAAAGGCTTTTTTCACTTTTATCTAATGACAGACATATATCTCTATTACTTATTGCAATGTTCGGCAAACCTATTTTGTATTCCAAGTGGGAATTACTGCATTTATTGCAATCAAAAAATCTAAGTCAACAAAAAAGTTTGAACACCAACCTTTTTACTCCAACTGCAGTGGAGGAATGCCAAGTCAAAGATCATATTTCCTGCAGAGCCTCAGAGCTTCAAGGGGACAATGAGATGAAATGAAAACTTAATATCAGCCCTCGGGGGAACTACTACCAGATGTACACGACAGATGAGCGTTTGAGCCATTTAATGTCACCTCCCACACACACACATATGTACTTAGTCACTCCCAGAAAGCCTCTTGACATTAAACATCATGCATTTCAACATCTAACCTTGTGCAGCTTTTTGGAAAACTGAATTAAAAAGAAAGATATCAAGCTATTGTAATATACATAAAAAGGCATCTGTTCACTGTGGTACTGCTGATCCCCCTTGGGTACCACTTCAGCCTAAGCAGGCTGTAGGCAGCGCTGAGCACTCCTGACAGCTAACAGTGTGACTCACAGTTGCTCAGTGTCCAATCTTATTTTTTTATGTTTGAATAACACTACCAGTCAAAGATTTGGACATATCTACTCATTCAGTTGTTTACGTTTGCTACATAATTATACATTCTTTTCTTTCATAGTTTTGATGTCTTCACTATGTATCTGCTATGTAGATGTAATAGAAATAAGGACAAGCCATTGAACGACAAAGGTGTGTCCAAACGTTTGACTGATTGAGTAGGTAAGAGCCTACCATGAAAGATTAAGAAATAAATACATGGCTGCATACTGTGCTTGGATAAAGGAACTTTAGATAATGTCAGTTTGGATCACAACCTCTGTGCCCTTTGTGTTGAATGGCATTAGGGAGGACATAATGACCACTTTCACTCTTTCTGCTACATTCTCATAATACTCTCCAATTTTGCATTATTTGCTGTTATTTCAGCTTTGTTCTCTCTCTTTTCTCTTCCTAAAGGTTACACCTGGCCCGACTCTGTATCTACCTGTGACACCTTCCTGGAGGGGGGCATCGTCCGAGCTTCTGCTGGCAACAACTTAATGCTCACCTTCTCCCGATGACACACTTGGCCCTGTCTTTCAGTGTTTAACCCTATTTTTCTCCTAGACATAGCTACTGACTGAGCTTTTACTGTGACTAACTGTATGTGCTCACTTTCATACTCTAAACTTGAAAACTGGTTCAGAGTTTATCTGTTTTTTCTTTCTAGATCCATTTACATTTACTTTTCCTTCCCATAAAAAGGAATCCTGGATCAGTGCTTCTGTGTTCTCTTTGTGTCTCTGCTCTGTTCTCTCTAACCCCCAGTCGGTCGTGGCAGATGGCCATTCGCGCTGAGCCTGGTTCTGCTGGAGGTTTCTTCCTGTTAAAGGGAGTTTTTCCTCTCCACTCTTGCTACATGCAGTATGAGGAATTGCTGCAAATTCAACGCCAGTGACTGTGCACTGTCTCTTCATGCTCATCCAAGAGGAGTGAATGCTGCAAGTCACTGACTGGATGCAATCTGCTGGGTTTCCTTAGACAGAAAAACTTTTTAACCAACTAAATTACTGAATCTGACTGCACTGTTTGATGGTCAGGATTATTTGAATGTATGAACCTGACTTGAAATCTGTATGATTCAATTGATTTGACATAGCCCGTTGTAAAGTTACCCACCTTTCACACAATGCAACAGGACACAACACTCTCTAATTATTTTTACCTCTGCATTCCTCCCTCCCTGTTGGATGGAGTAAGGGGGAGTCAGATTTAGCCTAAACCGGCTCAGTTATGGTTGAGTTGCAAACACACCCTCCATTTCTGAATTGGCGCTATATAAATAAAACTGAATTGAATTGAATTGAATTAGGGCACATTTCAGCAGCGGTGAGCCATCAGGGCCTAAGTGGTCTTAGTAATAATAAGTAAAGAAATAAATATCAACAAATAATATAATGATAATTTTATGACACCCCAAAGTAAATTAAAATGATCAGGCTAAAGCTTCTATGAACTATAATCATGCACTATGAGCTTTATTTAAAGTTTTGAGCCTGAGATCTATGCCTGACCATGATTTTGTAACAGGACAAAAAAAAGGCCAATATTCTGGGGTATTTCCTCTGTTTACTCTTCTAAATATCTTCAGCTTTAAGTTGAAGATATTTAATTATGTTATTTAATTCTGTTTAATGGTTTTATCACCCAATCATATTTTGATTTTCAGGCAGTGTGCATTTTTTTCACCGGTGTGAGGTATTTTAGCTAGCCTAATGTTGCTTATCATGTAAGACAAAGCTATATATGCTGCTGCTTGTCATTGACATTCCAGGATATTAAAACTGCAATCAGAAGATAAGAACTTAATGCAGATTATTATTTTTCCCTATTTTCAAGAAGATTACAAAAAAAAATATGTTTTTAAAAAGATTTGTTTAGTGAATGCTGTTTGCTTTGTTTGACTATTGTCTTGCTTACTCATTCATCATCAGATTATCATCGAGAATGTCTGTTCTTTCATCCTTCATTCTGCTAGATAAAGTCTGTCAGTACCAAATGTCTGTGAGACAGCCCAAACCATGATGTTCCCACAGGCAAACTTCACTTTTGGCTTGATGTTTTTGGGGTGATGTGCACGACCAGTCTTCCAACAAGGCCACTTCTAAAGAGTTCAGCTTTGGCAGCATCTAACCAGACCATGGCTTAACCAAATCCAAATCTTCTGCAGCATACTTTAAAGAAGCTTCATCATGTGTTTTCTTCAGCAGAGACGTCTTGCACAGTGACTGTCCATACTGTCCATTGCAGTTGAGCACATTCCGTTTTTGCGAGGGATAAATTATATGCGGTCTTTGCAGGTCCTTCTGAAGCTCTTTGCTCCATGGCTCTTGTACAGCCCTTTTGGTTATTATTTTACCTTCTCTGTCAGAAATCTTATGATAAGCATCTTTCATATTTTCACTTCTGGATTATGGCTCCAATGCCACATACAGTAACATAAACACATTTAGGAATGATGCTGCAATCTTTGTCATTAGATTGTTTTGCTACAATAAGACCTATTTGTGAAAGTCGCTTTGCTTTTACCAATTGTACTGCTCTGTGCAATATGTTTGTAATGACAAAAGCTATTTAAATGACATCAGTTAATATGAAACCATCTGATACTGATTTGCACAAAGCAGCATGAATGCTTTCTAAAGACTGACAGATTCCAGCTGGTTTCTTGGCTTTTTGTGCCTTTTTGCGTATCCTTTTCCTTTTTTAAAACTTAATCCCTTTACTATTACAACTAATTACACATAACTTGATTCATACTTTAATACTGACCTGCTGATGTGGCAATATTTTTGTCAATAGATATATTATAGATAAATTCACAGAGAAAAATGTTGTTATATATATTTATGGAATACCTGCATTTATTGATTTGAATGGGTGAGTCACTAGTTTAGACACAATAGTGAATATATAAAACACCAAGCAGCTTTCTTTCATGCTAGGTAAAATCTTTACACTATGAAAATCTCATCTCACTTAATGTTTGGTGCAAGCTAAGAGGATCATCAAAAGTAAATTTTCTCGCTGTTTTAGGTATCTCCTTTAACCACAAATCCCCATCCTCAGCTACACGTGAATGAAGCTCTAAACTGCTTCAGTGAAGAATTAATTTAATAAGAATAAGAAAAAAACCTTACAGCCTGATGTCAAGAGACAGTACATTAGGTTTGTGGGTGCTAAGGAAGGTCGAGTATATTAAGATGGATTTTGAAATGACTTATGAATTAAATGCTATTTTTCACCTCAATGGAATTAAAAGTTTACATCACAGTCACTGAGCTCTAAATCTTAACTCTCTTACCTGTATTTTAATGTGTGGAAAGTAGATGAAATGAAAAATGAGTGCACAATGTGAATCCTTTATTTCAAAAGTCACTTTAAAGAACAACTAGAAGTTGCTTTCTGAAAAGCTGTGGACAGATAAGAATAATATTATTACTTAATTTGTAGAGATGTTTTTATCCTAACTTCAAACAATGATGTTCTCAAAAATGTATTCAAGTTAACCTGGAATTATTATTACTTTGCAATTAACCTAAGTTGTCATTCTTCATCTTCTGAGTTTCAAACACTTTGACAATAAACATAGTTTTTTTCACTGCTGATAATAAGTTTGATCTGTAATTTTCTTTCTTATTTTTATTCACTGATATAGATGTTCTGAAGAAAACCAAACTGAAACAACTATTTTATGTGCAAACACTAATTTAACAAGAATGATTGAACACAATTTAAGACATTAAGATGTTTAACGAAACTCCCAAACTTATTTAAATGTGTTTTATAATAAAAAGAAATTATGCCAATATGTCTTCAGTAAGCCTTTAATATATACTTCACTGTTTTATTTGATCAGTTTTAATTCACTGTATTTATATAGCGCCAATTCACAACACATGTCGTCTCAAGGCACTTCACAAAAGTCAGGTACATACATTCCAATTAATCCTAATCATTGAACAGTGCAGTCAGATTCTGTTATTTATTCAAATTGGATAAAAAGTTTTTCTATCTAAGGAAACCCAGCAGATTGCATCCAGTTAGTGACTTGCAGCATTCTCTCCTCCTGGATGAGCATGTAGGGACAGTGGACAGTCACTGGCATTGACTTTGCAGCAATCCCTCATACTGAGCATGCATGTAGCAACAGTGGAGAGGAAAAACTCCCTTTTAACAGGAAGAAACCTCCAGCAGAACCAGAATCAGGCTCAGCATGAGCGGCCATCTGGCACGACTGACTGGGGGTTAGAGGGTCAGCAGAAGCTTGGACGATGAGGGGCATCGTCCAAGCTTCTGCTGACACCAGAAAGGTTCTCCAGAAAGGTGTCACAGGTAGACACAGAGTCAGGCCAGGTGTAGCTTGTAGGAAGAGGAAAGAGAGAGAACAAAAAGTTAGAAGCTGAAATAACAGCAAATAATGCAAAATTGGAGAGTAGTGTGAGAATGTAGTGAAGAGGGTGAAAGTGGTCATTATGTCCTCCAGCAGCCTAAGCCTATAGCAGCATAACTACAGAGATAGAGTGGCTTCGGTTATCCTGAGCTAACTACAAGCTTTATCAAAAAGGAAAGTTTTAAGCCTAGCCTTAAAAGTAGACAGGGTATCCGCCTCATGGACTAAAACTGGCAGCTGGTTCCACAGGAGAGGAGCCTGATAACTAAAGGATCTGCCTCCCATTCTACTTCTAGAGACTCTAGGAACCACCAGTAAACCTGCTGTCTGAGAACCAAGTGCTCTGTTAGGAACGTATGGAACAATCAGATCTCTGATGTATGATGGAGCTAGATCATTAAGGGCTTTATATGTGAGGAGGAGAATTTTAAATTCTATTCTGGATTTAACAGGGAGCCAATGAGGGGAAGCTAAAGTAGGAGAAATATGATCTCTCTTTTTAATTTTCATCAGAACTATTGCTGCAGCATTTTGAATCAGCTGAAGGCTTTTAACTGCATTTTGTGGACATCCTGATAGTAAAGAATTACAATAGTCCAGCCTTGAAGTAACAAATGCATGGATTAGTTTTTCAGCGTCACTCCTAGATAGGATATTTTTAATTTTGGCAATGTTCCGTAGGTGAAAGGAGGAAATCCTAGAAACCTGTTTAATATGGGATTTAAATGACATGTCCTGGTCACTGGACTCCTGGACTCCGGTCCAAAGACAACAACTTCTGTCTTGTCTGAATTTAGAAGCAGAAAATTTAAAGTCATCCAAGTTTTTATGCCTTCAAGGCATGCTTGTAGTCTATCTAACTGGTTGGGTTCATCAGAATTTATGGATAAGTAAAGCTGAGTATCATCAGCGTAACAGTGAAAATGTATCCTAGGCTGCCTGATAATTTTACCAATTGGAAGCATATATATAGTAAAGAGAATTGGCCCAAGTACTGAACCCTGTGGTACTCCACAATTAACCCTGGTGTTTAAAGATGATTTATTATTTACATGAACAAACTGGAATCTGTCAGACAAATAAGATTTAAACCAGCCTAGTGGTGTTCCCCTGATCCCTACAGCTTATTCCAGCCTTTTTAAGAGAATATTGTGGTCAACTGTATCAAATGCATCACTGATATCTAACAGAACCAGTACAGACACAAGTCCATTATCTGAGGCCATAAGAATATCATTAGTGACTTTCAGCAGAGCTGTTTCAGTGATATGATGAGCTCTGAAGCCTGACTGAAACTCTTCAAACAGGTCATTGCTGTGTAAATGCTCACACATTTGATTAGCAACTATTTTCTCAAGAATTTTAAATAAGAATGGAAGATTGGATATCGGTCTGTAATTTTCAAGTCATCTCAATCAAGCGAAGGTTTCTTAAGCAAAGGTTTAATTACAGCTACCTTAAAAGCCCGTGGTACATATCCATTTACTAAAGATAGATTAATCATATCTAAAATGGGGCTGGTAATCAGAGGGAACACTTCCTTAAATAATTTGGTTGGGATTGGGTCTAACATACAAGTTGAAGGTTTAGATGAAGCTAATAATTTTGATAACTCAGGAAGCTCCACATGATCAAAACAGTCCAAACACAGATCAGGTTCTACAGTTACTTACTTTTTATTGTCTCACTTGCTGAGGATGAAGTTATCATCTTCGGGAGTATGTCAAAGATTTTATTTTTAATAGAATCAATTTTATTTAAGAAGAATCCCATAAGTCATGACTGCTGAGAGCTAAGGGAATGGATGGCTCAACAGAGCTATGACTCTGTGTAAGTTTAGCAACTGTACTAAAGAGAAAACCTAGGATTATTCTTGTTCTCTTCAATTAAGGATGAGAAATAAGCTGTTGTATAAAAAGCTGTTGTATAAAAAGTGTCTTTTTATACAACAGTAGGCTATATTTCCAGATTAAATAGGAATCCTCTAGGTGTGTAGAGCACCATTTTCTCTCCAATTTTCTAACATTGTGCTTTAAAGTAAACAGCTCTGAATTAAACCAGGGAGGCAGTCTCCTATGAATAATTACCTTCTTTTTCAAGAAGTGATGACTAAAATGGGATTTATTTTTAGGAGACACTTCTCTAAAGCCAGTTGTTGGCCTATTGCATGTGTTCTGAATGCAGTATGTGCCAGTGTGCTGGTTAGCATAAAACAAACATGGCAGCAATAAACATCTATGATTGTTTATACATGGCAATAAATCTGGTAAATTTCAAGTTAGTGACCATCAAAACGATTGATATCAATATCAGAAATAAAAAAAAATACATTTATGATAAAACATGCATCATCTTTATGAAACTGAACATGAGAAAGCTAGACATCTGTATTCCTGTGACACACACATGTAAAACTGTGGTAGCCGTTCCCTGTAATGAAACATGTGTGATTGAGCATGAGAGCATGGAGCATGAGAGTTCTCCAACTTTGCTAAAACTGCTGTGGCGAGATTTTCATGGTTCATTACCTGGAAATTACCTGGAAATGTCTGCAGCATTTCCAGGTAAGTGGGACAGTTTTGAAGAGCCTTATAATACCACTGGTAGCTCACCAATGATGTGTGGCCTGGATATTCCAGCATGGATTAGTCAACAGAGGAGCAGAACGTGCCACAATAGGCTCATGCCAATGCCGCACAAACATAAACCAGCAAGGAGTAAACAGAACAGAAGAGTATGGCACAGGTGAAGCAAGGAGACTGATTAACAAAATGCAGGTGGACTGAATGAAACTGATTCCTGTGGCAGATGCATGGATTGAAATCAAAACATGAACTGGAACTGGAACTGGAACTTAACAGATATACAGGGATGTAATATAACCTTAAGAAAACCTCTTAAAAATGTAAGAGAACATAAACTGCCCCATAAACCATACAAGAATAAATGAGGAACTAAAATGCCACCTAAAAAACAAACACAATGATCAGAACAAGAACCTAAATTTAAAGGAAATAAACCAAAGCACCACATGGAAAACAATCATGAATAAAGTCTAAAACAAAACTCAAACACCCTCAGATCATGACACACTCCTCTCTTTGTCACCTCTCAACTTAATGCTTCCAGCACTCTTTGTGATCTTTTGCATTTTTGTCAGTGTTTTTTTTCTCCATTTTTTACCGTTTTTGTCACTGTCAATCTGTGTCAGGTGTCGAAATCTACCTCAGTATGACTTTATCCAAGGTGCTGGAAATTACATTGGCATGCAAAGCAGAAACTTATGACCCTTGGAACATGAGAGGAAACCATTACAGCATTCCAAACAATTTGTTGTGACACACTGATATAGCAATGCTGATAAATTAATGATATATTGTGCAGTCCCTGTATTGTATTTGCTCACATACAGTTATTTGTCAAACATTTCCCAATGTTTCATGCTTATATAAATAAAGCAGTGACATTGTTTTGCCAACCAATGGGAAACTGAAACACTACAAAATGCTTGTGTGAGTTCACATTGCAAAGAGACACTAAACCAAACTAATCTATATCTTTTTAGCAATGACATTGCATTTGTGCTTAGACATATTTGTATATCATCTTATAAACAGACAGCATGCTTAGCACAATTTAAACTCATGGTTTGATAATTTAGTGTGTTTTTATCAACGAAAATTGAAATTAGGATGAGTGAACTTGTGCTGAAAAGATTGGCCTACTTTTAAATCGAAATTGATAAATCAAAATACTGCCTTTATTTAAAGTGGCAACTACACACAGCACACTACTTCTAAATCTGCTGTGTGAATGAATGACCATTTTCACCTGCGGCTCGACCCTTTTACCTCCAACAAAAATATTTAAAAACCTCACCACAGAAAAATAGGACTGTAATTAAAGTTTCACCCTAGTTTCTTACTTTAGATGGAATGTCATTGTTCCTGACAACATTTATTGCACTTTTCATTGGAAACTGAAGATGATGCCTCCAGTTCTTCAAAAACAACTGCCAGATTAAAATGCAAAGACGTTATCTTTAGGACAATGAATTAAGTCTGATACTTGATTTAGAGGTTCTTCGGTCTGTTTGTGTCAGGAACCTTCTACAGGGATTCTGGTAGATGCCAGATTTAATGTTACTGGCTGAGTCAAGAGGTTGTAAATTACAACCATAATAAAACCCAAGCTCCAGAAATAAACAAAGAAACATGAGGTTGTTCTTTCTGCATGCCAAACTAGTCCCTATAACAGAAACAGACTGTTTTATCTGTCCATCATTGCTATAATAGTAAACACTGCATTTTTTTCTAAAAACTGTTAATTTTTATCATATTATATTTCAATGTGGTTAAATGTTGAGAGGTCTGACATTATTCACAATTCATTCCTCAGGTCAGTACACGGTCCATATAGAAAGGTGACATTCTACAAATGCCCATTTTTTTCTAATTTCTATGAAATAATGATAAACTCCTCTGGTTACAGCAACTCTGCTCCCATTTTAGCCAATGTCACCCATCTCCTCTGGAACATCTGCTTCAGGACCTAAAATGTCAAGCGGTAATATTTACAGCTGATGTGCCTACTTAGAGCAGATGCTGTATGCACATTGACCAATCCACATGCACACATAGAAACATGGACAAACACTCTTTCCTCATTATGTACACACTCCCTTACTTCAGTTACTTAGGGGTTGATGCCTAAAAATGTAGACCTGGACAAACAAGGTTGCACAGTGATTCATTCATTCAAGAGTTCTGATGAAAATTAAAAAGAGAGATCATATTTCTCCTATTTTAGCTTCCCTTCATTGGCTCCCTGTTAAATCCAGAATAGAATTTAAAATTCTCCTCCTCACATATAAAGCCCTTAATGATCTAGCTCCATCATACATCAGAGATCTGATTGTTCCATACGTTCCTAACAGAACACTTCGTTCTCAGACTGCAGGTTTACTGGTGGTTCCTAGAGTCTCTAGAAGTAGAATGGGAGGCAGATCCTTTAGTTATCAGGCTCCTCTCCTGTGGAACCAGCTCCCAGTTTTAGTCCATGAGGCGGACACCCTGTCTACTTTTAAGGCTAAGCTTAAAACTTTCCTTTTTGATAAAGCTTATAGTTAGAGTGGCTTAGGTTATCCTGAGCTATCTCTGTAGTTATGCTGCTATAGGCTTAGGCTGCTGGAGGACATAATGACCACTTTCACCCTCTTCACTACATTCTCACACTACTCTCCAATTTTGCATTATTTGCTGTTATTTCAGCTTTTAACTTTTTGTTCTCTCTCTTTCCTCTTCCTACAAGCTACTCCTAGCCTGACTCTCTGTCTACCTGTGACACCTTTCTGGAGGGGGGCATCGTCCAAGCTTCTGCTGCCAACAACTTAATGCTCACCCTCTACCGATGATCCACATGGCCCTGTCTTTCAGTGTTTAACCCTTTCTCTCTCCTAGACATGGCAATTGACTAAGGTTTTGTGCTCTCTTTCAGACTCTGACCTTGAAAACTGGCTCAGAGTTTATCTGTTCTTTCTTTCTAGATGAAACGACTAAAGGAGCTACATCCACTAACATTTACTTTTCCTTCCCATAGAAAGTACTTCTGGATCAGTGCTTCTGTGTACTTTTTGTGTCTCTGCTCTGTTCTCTCAAACTCCCAGTCGGTCGTGGCAGATGGCCGTTCACACTGAGCCTGGTTCTGCTTGAGGTTTCTTCCTGTTAAAAGGGAGTTTTCCCTCTCCACTGTCGCTACATGCATACTCAGTATGAGGGATTGCTGCAAAGTCAACGCCAGTGACTGTCCACTGTCTCTACATGCTCATCCAGGAGGAGTGAATGCTGCAAGTCACTGACTGGATGCAATCTGCTGGGTTTCCTTAGATAGAAAAACTTTTAATCCAATTTGAATAAATAACTGAATCTGACTGCACTGTTCAATGATTAGGATTAATTGGAATGTATGTACGTGACTTTTGTGAAGTGCCTTGAGACAACATGTGTTGTGAATTGGCGCTATATAAATAAACTGAATTGAAATAGAATTGAATTGAATTGAATTTGTACAATATATAAGGAGACTGTTAGGACATTTTGAATGTCGGATTAGGTTTGGTGTGTAAAGTGATGCTATTTGTTGCCAACCTCAGTTCAATCATTCAAAAACAGCCTGGAATAAGTAATATAAATGAAAATATTTCCATTATAACTTTAAGACACAGTGGTGCATTGCAGCAATGGCATGACAGTCTCACATTGAGTGTGGTGAGTGAAAGGGTTAAATAATTTAAAGTTAATGAAAAATTTGATGTGACTGTTGCATTTATTTGATGTTTGTCTCGACACCTTAGGTTTCTAACATTGACACAACCTTGTAAACCCTTGAAGAAGCAATTGTTCCTTTTTAAATTTATTTTAATCACAATGGCTCCATTATTGTAGCATGAAATGTGCTTTATAACTGACTTGACTTGTGTGTATTGTGTATATTAACAGAACAAAAGATAAGCGAGTAAAATTTTTTATGTATGATTCTGTTGCTTTGATTTGCATAGGATGTGATGGTTTTCTTGCCAATGCTGAATATTATTATTAATAGTTGCTATTTCCTGCTTCTTCAGTAAATGTTGATTTCAATGACAGATTTTACAGACAGAGAAAAATAGTATGCATCTGGCAAAATAAATTTAACATTTATGTTTTATTTCAATAACAGGATCCCTACAGTTTAAAATGTGTAAACACTTACATTTCCGTCAGGCAATTTTCTGAAAAAGCCAAAAATGTACTGGTTTGGGCAGATTACTAATATTTTTGTTATCTCCTGTGTTTGTCTCTGTTACAAAACAAAAGTTTTATGTGGTACACACGTGTTTCTCAAAAATACATCTACATATGTAGACACTAAAAGCAAAGTAGGCAGAGCTCAGCCAAGGGAGAAACGTTAATGGCCATTGAGGAAAGTGACTGAATAGAGCTGGTGGCAGTGCGTGCAGATCGAGGGAAGGTGGAAGATTTATTGTTACGGGACAGAGTGGGTGAGGTGGTGAGGAGCTGGCTGTGGAAGAAAGCTCAGGCACACAATGTTTCTGCTGTTGGAGCAGGTGTGCCGTTTTACTAAAGCAATGCATTAATGTTAAATGGAGAGAGGTTATAAAATAAATATCACAGCGGGATTGCTTTTCATGCACTGTGTGTTTTTTGGGGGCTGCTGATGTTGTGAGGACATAAATCTGTTAACAGTTAATTGGGACATTGTGTCTTTAGATAAGATGTTTCAGAGTTTCAGAGTTGTTGATAATTACAAATGGAACAGAAACTCTGAAATGTTTCATGATTTAGTTAAGTAAGTAGTAGTTAACATAAGGAAGACGAAGAGTCTTGAGAAAGTTTCTGGGGTGATCTTCAAGTGATCTAAAGGTACTTTTATGCTATTTGTAAGGCAGTATATGTGTGCTGATGGATGTATTTATGCAAAGTTCTAATTATTGTAACGAATGATTTCCCAAGGACACTTTGCACCTGCAACTTGTCATCGATATAGCGCATGGTGATTTGTAATTTTTGCTGTAATTGGCAGAATAAATGTTTTTGTCCTGCTCTATAGAATTGATTTATACAAATTTAAATGTTTATTTGATTTTCATAAATATCTTAAATGGCCCATATGCTAATTTTTATGTAAAGATTGTGTTCAGCATAATTTCCACACTCATTACCAGCCAGATCTGAATAAAATGTAACATATTTTTGGTCTTACCTTTCCTTTTCTTAAACATTTGTCAGAGGTCTTTATCCTGCTGCACACTGGAACATGTCACTCTCTGTGAGCTCAACGTAACAAAATCTTAACTAACTCCAGTCACAATGCAAGATACCAGGCTGTGTGATTCCTCGTCAGAAAAGGAAACTGTGGAAGCTTTCATTGCTGCTTAAAAAAAGGACAATAATCATATGTCTAGCAGCAGCAGCAGCCTTCCATACTTCCATACATTAGCTCAGCATCTCTGTGATCATCATACTACTTTATCTTTACTCAAAAAAATTTTTTTTGCTTCTCTGTTATTATTAAAAGTGAAACAATGTGTCAACTGAAAGCTGACAGCTAGAAATCACCTTGTTTTGTTTTCCTACCTTTAGGTTTTCCCTCTTAACTCTGCTGCTTGTGGGTACAGATAGCCTCCCTGCAAAAAGCGGGGCTTCATGTACTCTTGTGAACCAAATTCTCTGCTAGTGTTATTTTGTTCATAGGTTTGAAACATCAGAGCAGCAGTGACTCTAATACTGAAAGAAATTTGCCTCTCGCTGTTCCTGTGCTTTACAATACGTCTGGAGGTGCTTTCAGGTCAGTGAAAGTGGTCGGCCTAGATCCTAGTCACCTTCAGCTTGTACAGACAGGACCAATGTCTGTCAACCTGACCTCTATGGCTGAAGCAGGATATTCTGCTAATTCTGGTGCATTTGTTCCTGTTCAGGCAGGAACTGTTGGCGCTGTTCAGTCTAACCCACCAGTTAGCCAGTCTTCTGCAACATTGTTCAGATAAAGTGCAATAGTTAGTACCTAACACCTATCAAAGATAATTTAAAAAGTACATTTTTATGTTTTTTTTCTTCCTCCAAGAATCTAAGTGGGCTAGTGTTTCTAAATCCTTGGAGTAAGCATGGGATTACTTCCAGGAACAAGGCTCCAGTACCTTTTCCCTCCACTTCCTCCATCACCTTCTGTCTGTTCTCCTGTCTGGAGAGACTTCCGCTGATGGTAAACAAAACTTCTACAAGCAAAAAATGGATAAGGTGAACAGAAAAATTACCATTCAAGATATTATATAATTATTTAAGTTAATTTTAAACAACCCCCAACCCTGATCGGACTCATCTCTGATGGTGACGAGTCCGCGTACAGATGGGAGGTGGACCATCTCTTGGACTGGTGCAGCCAGAACAACCTTGAGCTCAATGCTTTAAAGACAGTGGAGATGGTTGTGCTCTTCAGGCAGAACCCAGCCCCACCTCCCATCACCCTCTGTGGCTCCACAATTGACACTGTGGAATCTTTCCGCTTCCAGGGAACCATCATCTCCTGGGACCTCAAGTGAGAGCCAAACATCAGCTCCCTCATCAAGAAAGCCCAGCAGAGGATGTTCTTCCTGCGGCAGATGAAGAAATTCAACCTGCCAAAGACTATGATGGTGCACTTCTACACAGCCATCATTGAGTCCATCCTCACCTCCTCCATCACCATCTGGTACGCCGCTGCTACAGCCGAGGAAAAGGGCAGGCTGCAGCGTGTGATTCGGTCTGCTGAGAAGGTGATTGGCTGCAGTCTATTTTTGCTTCAGGAACTGAACACCTCCAGGACCCTGAAGCGGGCAGGGAAGATTCTGGCTGATCCCTCCCCGGTCACAGACTCTTTGAGACTCTCCCCTCTGGCAGGAGGCTGCGGTCCATCCGGACCAAAACCTCATGCCACAAGAACAGTTTTTTCCCATCCTGACACTATCCCTTTCCCCCACACCACCCCTTTCTTGCTAACATGACACTTGTAACTTGCAACTCTATGCGTTACATTAACGCTTAGCTTGGACTTCTGCTTTACTTGCACTGCCATACTTGCACACTGATCACCTGCACTGTTGTACCGCTCTCGCATCTTATACTCCTCTACATACTGCTCTACATTTACTCTCACTCACTTAAAACTGTGCGCATATAATGATATCTATATTGTAGCTATATTTATACTGTTTAATTTGAGTACTGTATTGCACCGACTACGTCGAAACAAATTCCTTCTATGTCCAAAAACGTACTTGGCAATAAAGCTCTCTGATTGAAGATTTTAAGAAAGTGTTGCATTGGCTATGAATTCTGATTTGTAATACCTGATGTCATTGTGGAGTAAAATTTTTGGGAAAGGAAAAAAAAAAGAAGAAATGATCCTTGGAAATTTTCCAAAGAACAATGCACCAATGCTTTAGGAGTACACAGTATGACTTACAACAAAAAAACAGGAACAAATTGGTCCATTCTCATTCACAGCTTTTTTCTTCTGCTTGTTACTTTTTCCATCAGTTTTGCAACTACAGGGGTTGGACAATGAAACTGAAACACCTGGTTTTAGACCACAATAATTTATTAGTATGGTGTAGGGCCTCCTTTTGCGGCCAATACAGCGTCAATTCGTCTTGGGAATGACATATACAAGTCCTGCACAGTGGTCAGAGGGATTTTAAGCCATTCTTCTTGCAGGATAGTGGCCAGGTCACTACGTGATAGTGGCCAGGTCACTACGTTTCCTGACTCGCTCCTCCAAAACACCCCAAAGTGGCTCAATAATATTTAAATCTGGTGACTGTGCAGGCCCTGGGAGATGTTCAACTTCACTTTCATGTTCATAAAACCAATCTTTCACCAGTCTTGCTGTGTGTATTGGTGCATTGTCATCCTGATACACGGCACCGCCTTCAGGGTACAATGTTTGAACCATTGGATGCACATGGTCCTCAAGAATGGTTCGGTAGTCCTTGGCAGTGACGCGCCCATCTAGCACAAGTATTGGGCCAAGGGAAAGCCATGATATGGCAGCCCAAACCATCACTGATCCACCCCCATGCTTCACTCTGGGTATGCAACAGTCTGGGTGGTAGGCTTCTTTGGGGCTTCTCCACACCGTAACTCTCCCGGATGTGGGGAAAACAGTAAAGGTGGACTCATCAGAGAACAATACATGTTTCACATTGTCCACAGCCCAAGATTTGCGCTCCTTGCACCATTGAAACCGACGTTTGGCATTGGCATGAATGACCAAAGGTTTGGCTATAGCAGCCCGGCTGTGTATATTGACCCTGTGGAGCTCCCGACGGACAGTTCTGGTGGAAACAGGAGAGTTGAGGTGCACATTTAATTCTGCCGTGAATTGGGCAGCCGTGGTTTTATGTTTTTTGGATACAATCCGGGTTGGCACCCGAACATCCCTTTCAGACAGCTTCCTCTTGCGTCCACAGTTAATCCTGTTGGATGTGGTTCGTCCTTCTTGGTGGTATGCTGACATTACCCTGGATACCGTGGCTCTTGATACATCACAAAGACTTGCTGTCTTGGTCACAGATGCGCCAGCAAGACGTGCACCAACAATTTGTCCTCTTTTGAACTCTGGTATGTCACCCATAATGTTGTGTGCATTTCAATATTTTGAGCAAAACTGTGCTCTTACCCTGCTAATTGAACCTTCACTCTCTGCTCTTACTGGTGCAATGTGCAATCAATGAAGACTGGCTACCAGGCTGGTCCAATTTAGCCATGAAACCTCCCACACTAAAATGACAGGTGTTTCAGTTTCATTGTCCAACCCCTGTACCTTCCTGCTTTTTTTTTTACAGGAGTTTAGGCGCCTGAATGAACCCAAAACCCCAGGCAGGCAAAGGAGCTCGACCGTGGAGCTGCTCAGTGGAGGAAAGAAACTGCAAAGCTGCACTAATAACGTACCCCTGAATATTTTAGACACTATTTATTTTTAATACTCAGGCTGGAAATCAGAGTGGTTCAGTCCCATATTGTAGCCCCTGAGGGTGTTTCGTTCCTCATACTTTTTTAATGACCACACTTCTGTCCATCCATAGGCAAGGAGGGAGCTTGGACTTAGTAAACTGGCCTATAACTTGGTTATGGTATGTTGACAGTTGGAAGTTTTAGTCTTACCAACCATTACTCTACATAAATATATAGCCTAAATTTAAAGCCTGAATAAGTTAAAATTAGCTTGAGGAACATTAAATTACTAATTTTGTACTAAAAATCTAAAAGCAGTTATGTTGTAATAAGTTTTGGAGTTTTAGCGCTTAACAATTCCAAATATATTTTTCAGAACTTATTTTGGTCTGGTCAGACCGCATAACCTGGAAGAGTATTTATTTAAGAAAATCCCTGTCCTAAAATCATGTCATATATAAAAATTTGTTGTTTTGTCTTCATTATTGATCTCCCATTAAATAGTAACTTAAAATGAATGCCACATTCTGACATGAAAGTTCCTGTTTGGGCAACATGCAGAAAGACCTCCAGCTAGGAGTTGAAGCTAGGATTTTTTTGCTGCAAGGCTACAGTGCTACCAACTGTGCCACCATGCAGCCTAGTTTGGAAACTTTTCACAGAAAATAAGTTCTAAGTATTCTTGAGTGAACTTCAAGAGACATTGGTTGGTCGAAACAAAACCAAAATTCTTTAAATTTGGATTGAGTTCAAAAGTGAAACCTGATTATGTCTTTTAGTATCACAGGCAGCATTTCACAAATAGGACATCTGATTTTATGATACTCGACAAAACGCCTCCGATTCCTTTGACTGGAAGGACTTAAACTAACACCCTTTCCGTTAATATAGAGTACTGTAAGGTAACTGATAATACCAATATTGTTATTGTAAAATAACCCTGTGATATGAGTCAAAAGATGTTTATGTGGAAGTATAGAAATATTACATAAATTAGAGGCTGTCTGGGTTATTGCTTCACAGGTGTACATTTCATTAGATGCACTTATTTAATTATTTAAGTGCAGAAATAAAGAGAACTCCTTAAAGGCATTCATGTCATGCTAAGCCAGTAAACAAAAACAAAAATACCACAAGAAAAGATATCTGGTTTCATGTAAAGGTTCACCAAATATAAATATCTCTCATCTGATCCCCCCACCTTAAGCAGTATATATATATATATATATATTTATTATTTATATATATTATATATAATATATTAATATTTATATATATATCTCCGATTTTCTTTTCCAATTCTGTCAAATAAAGACTCACTCAGAGCTGAGGATGAATCCAGGAGTGAAAATCTTCACAACCTACGAGGATTTGGGAACATAATATATTTACCACAGTGGTTCAGAACAATCACTGCACTTTGGATCCGTCGGAAACATTCTGATCTATGTAATAATCATCTCTTAAAGATTATTTTGTGAGACCTTTTATTTGAGTGAAATGTTATTGTGAATTTGATCATTTTGCAGTGCTTATGGAATGAGTGTGCACTGACCTTATGAACTGTTATGCCTTAAATGTAAACTCCAGTTTTCACAATCTGAATTTAAATACTTGTATTTTTGTGACAATTACAGTAGTAGTTGTTAGCTGAAAACTGCTTAGGCGACATTTGCAATCAATTTAATTGCATCAGTGCAAGTGATCAGAAAAGAAACAAGGTATAAAATAAACAAGCATTTTTTATAATAGGGTTGAATGAACATCAACAAGCAATCAAAAATTAAAGAGTGTCTTTATTTCCACCATCATCAATATAAAGCAGAAAATAAATCATATCCCAGCTCTTGACTGTGGATTGTCTGATTGTTTTGAAGAACATTTTGTTTTTCTTGATTGCAGATATTTTATGTGTTTATTTCCATCAATGCTGAGAGAAGGGACTGATGGGCTTCTATGAATGCTTAACTTTATGATTAAGACTGATTACATTACAAGAGGGATACAAAGGAAGGTAAATAAAAGTCAGAAGACTTCAGTGTCACATTCCAGGTGTAATATTTACTGAACCTGACACGTCACATATTTCTCTTGAGTTCTTGAAGCAGTTTATATTTAACTGTGTTTTTTGAGCCTGAATTGTTACCAGACCCCCCCCCCCCCCGAATCGGAAGCTGCCATGTTATAATTACAAGATCTTTTCTCATAATTACATAATTTGGATTTCGTAATTCAGAGAAGTCAGAGAACACAAGATCTAAAGCTGAAGGGAATAAGAATTACATATTAATTCAATAATGCTGAAGAAAATGACTGAAGCTGTTTTTTGTGTCTTTGTTGTACTTGGTGTTTGGTGAAGTAAAACCTTTTCTGGCTATGAATTATTGAGGATAAATAGAAAGTGCTAGATAGTTGTTGGATAACTGAATCAATTAGTCCAAACAGTTGGGGCTGCACTGACAAACACAATTTAAATAAAAGATTACTTTACTAAGTGTCTTATTAAAATTCAATATTTAGTGTGCAAACATTTAAAATAACCATTTTACATTTGAGTAGTTTTATTTTATTCATTTATGCAATTTTCTCTCTTAAGTTCCTTTTGTGCACAAACCTAGCTTTTGAGTTAGATAGGAGTTCTCAACATGAGTTTCTATTATAAACTACCTATACACTGAAAACTTGCATTAAAATATAGATACCCTTTTTAGCATAACAAACATCAATTATGCAGCATTCAACTGAATATTTCAAGTGACACGGCGGTGAGATAATAGTGCTACCAGGGCAAGAAACTGATCTAATTAGATCAGTGGATCAGACTGCAACATAAAAATGAATGAATGTGAATGTGATTCTTCTGAGATTAACAATCCTTGATAACGTGCAGTCTAGCTGACAGTATTTCTTACCGACTCATGACGTCAGAAAGTTTGAGAAGAAGACGACATGTATCTGTCCTCTGCAGCCTTTATTCATTCTTGCTTTAGTCAGTCTGACATTCACTGCTGCAAGTGATGATATGGAGACCATATAATTCAAAAGACACTTAAAACAGGAAGATCAGACTTTACAAACTATATGTACTGCTGCTAATTCTGGAGAGTCAACATCAAACATCAAAGTAGCCTCTGAATGTGTTAAAAGGGGCATAATACAAGACAAATTTGAACAATGAGCTTCAATTAGAGGAGCCAGAACAGCTTCCTGCATAAAAGCCAGCTGAGCAGCCGATAGCGAAGACGATAGCAATATCAGCTAAGCAGCTTGCAGCTATTCAGGGATTTATATTTATTAGATCTACTTGATTCTTTGCCTTTCTCACCTCAATATTGATATGCCATGTACAGGGGTTGGACAATGAAACTGAAACACCTGTCATTTTAGTGTGGGAGGTTTCATGGCTAAATTGGACCAGCCTGGTAGCCAGTCTTCATTGATTGCACATTGCACCAGTAAGAGCAGAGTGTGAAGGTTCAATTAGCAGGGTAAGAGCACAGTTTTGCTCAAAATATTGAAATGCACACAACATTATGGGTGACATACCAGAGTTCAAAAGAGGACAAATTGTTGGTGCACGTCTTGCTGGCGCATCTGTGACCAAGACAGCAAGTCTTTGTGATGTATCAAGAGCCACGGTATCCAGGGTAATGTCAGCATACCACCAAGAAGGACGAACCACATCCAACAGGATTAACTGTGGACGCAAGAGGAAGCTGTCTGAAAGGGATGTTCGGGTGCCAACCCGGATTGTATCCAAAAAACATAAAACCACGGCTGCCCAATTCACGGCAGAATTAAATGTGCACCTCAACTCTCCTGTTTCCACCAGAACTGTCCGTCGGGAGCTCCACAGGGTCAATATACACAGCCGGGCTGCTATAGCCAAACCTTTGGTCATTCATGCCAATGCCAAACGTCGGTTTCAATGGTGCAAGGAGCGCAAATCTTGGGCTGTGGACAATGTGAAACATGTATTGTTCTCTGATGAGTCCACCTTTACTGTTTTCCCCACATCCGGGAGAGTTACGGTGTG
The DNA here is from genome assembly GCA_036173005.1 of Crenichthys baileyi. Lineage (NCBI taxonomy): Eukaryota > Metazoa > Chordata > Actinopteri > Cyprinodontiformes > Goodeidae > Crenichthys > Crenichthys baileyi. The sequence goes on from JAHHUM010002897.1 coordinate 589,073, forward strand.
GAGAAGCCCCAAAGAAGCCTACCACCCAGACTGTTGCATACCCAGAGTGAAGCATGGGGGTGGATCAGTGATGGTTTGGGCTGCCATATCATGGCTTTCCCTTGGCCCAATACTTGTGCTAGATGGGCGCGTCACTGCCAAGGACTACCGAACCATTCTTGAGGACCATGTGCATCCAATGGTTCAAACATTGTACCCTGAAGGCGGTGCCGTGTATCAGGATGACAATGCACCAATACACACAGCAAGACTGGTGAAAGATTGGTTTTATGAACATGAAAGTGAAGTTGAACATCTCCCAGGGCCTGCACAGTCACCAGATCTAAATATTATTGAGCCACTTTGGGGTGTTTTGGAGGAGCGAGTCAGGAAACGTAGTGACCTGGCCACTATCACGTAGTGACCTGGCCACTATCCTGCAAGAAGAATGGCTTAAAATCCCTCTGACCACTGTGCAGGACTTGTATATGTCATTCCCAAGACGAATTGACGCTGTATTGGCCGCAAAAGGAGGCCCTACACCATACTAATAAATTATTGTGGTCTAAAACCAGGTGTTTCAGTTTCATTGTCCAACCCCTGTAATTATCCGGTGCAAAATTATATATCAATACAATGCTGTATTGATGTTTAATGACTAACGGTGTTAGTGTCACCTGTTTTAGTGAGATACTCAAAATTATTGAATAGAACAGAATATTTATGTTTGAAAAAGAGCAGCAAGAAATGCACAAGCTCACAGAAGCAGATACAATATCTTTTAAAGGGGATATGGAAAGAGAGTGCCAAAAATAAAAGATCACAGGTGAGAGATATTTTATAAAAGTTTTTTACCTTGACTGAAAGTATATATATATAAAAAAAAACTGATTCTTTAAAGTTAAAAATCCAAAATAAATCAAAATAGTTAAATAACATTTTTGGAAAAGCCATCATAAAAACCCCTGATCTCAGTCCCATAGAATTTGTAGGCAGAGCTGAAAAGGTGTGTACAAAACTATTTACTCTGTGTCTACAGAGTGTGTAAATATCTGAATCATAATATTAGTGGAACTATTTTGTGAATTTAAATGGATTATTTAAATTCATATAAACACATTATTTCTCAAAATGAATTTGCTTCTCTGTATTATAACAGTAAACTGCAGCTTGTAAAGTTTAGTTTAAAATATTTCCATCATTGACCTCTTAGTAGATGATTGGTTTGAAATTTTAGGTGCGAAAGGAATCAATGCACACACACTAATCAGTTATGATTTGTGGCTATAAGAAAAAGGTGTGAACAGAGACTGAGAGAGAAGACTATAGTCTAATGCTGATATTATAGAAGATCTACTCCATATCAGGAAAAGGCTGTAGGTGGGGGTTGGCGTGGGTTTCCATTTAGAAACAGAAAACTGCTGAGAAGCACCTGTCGACACAATCTGTCCTCCTCCACAGTGTAGCTCTTTAAGGCTGCACAGACAGCAGCTGCTTCAGAGCCAGGGTGCGGTTTTTCCTCTCAATGTTTAAAGCTTACTTGAATCCCTGTTTCTCTGTATCTGATAATCTACGTGTTTTGTTTCATGAACAGGGCAACTCATCTCTATACTCTGTAAAGAGGCTTTGTTTATGTCCCCCACTTTTTAAAGCAATCAGTCAGATGACAACTACAACATATTTTATTAGGGACCCCTTCCCCCATGTTTGAGTTGTATTTTAGTTCTTAACATCTGTATCATGGTATTATATGGGTGGAGTTTTTCTGGAGCAATGATTTTAAACAAATCAATGATTGGAGTGGCCCTTAGGTCTCTGAGTTAAGTAGGTTCTGATATCTGGCATGGAGTTGATAGACCAGTGGTCACACAGAACAAGGCTGCAGGAGTCTTATGGGAATCTGACAGAGGGGAACAGCAGCTTAAATCTACCACTCTGCCGGGAGCATTGAGCATGTTTATACGTTTGTGGATTTAGAGAGGCTAGTGTGGAAGGAAGGCCATCTAAAAGCCAAGCTTCACACAATGGTTTTCCTTCTAGACTACCTTGCAATAAATATGGATGCTTGTTTGTTACTTTGGCTCAAAGTCAGACCCTAAAAGAGCACAACTCAGAGAATTGTATTATCACAAATGAATTGATGTGGATAGACAGGCATTAGTGTTTAGATTGTTGAAAGAAGTTAGCAGAATTTCTGGACAATTCCCAATAAAATAATCTGTACTCACATCTGTTCTCTGATTAGTTTGGATAAAAAACTAACAAAATAAAAATGATATCTAAAGCTAGATAATTCTAGATAGCTAGATAATTCTGCACATTTTAAAAGAGAAAAAATAGTCTTGAGAAATGACAAAACCCTCGAAGCTGTGTTTTTTTAAAAACATTTTTTAAACTTATTAATGTTTCATATCAATTTTATTATTACTGAGACAGTCACGTAATTTAAATAATCTAGCAAAAAATTAAGACTTTTTTTTACTTTTTCTAATATGTAAAAAAATGCGATATCTGGTGAGGAATGAATTAGGCCAACCCCATACCTATTTTCACTTTATTCATTTATTTTGGTACGCTCCAAAGCTAAAACAATTGCCTTACCAAAAAGAGCATAAAGGTCCATCTTAAATTTGCCAAAAAATCTTTTTATGATCTCCAAGAATTTTAGGTGCATCTCTAGTGTAAAACTAACCCAGCATTTCAGAGAGATAACTTCATACCACCAGTCAACCATGTTCCTTGGTAATGTGGCTACCTGGAGGTCCTTTACTGCTTTAGGGACTGGACTTGTTGTGATTGATGGAACCATGAATTTTACTCTCAAGAACAAAATCCTAAAGGATCTTGCCCAGCAACCAGTTTTTGACCTTTAGCTCAAGCACACTTGGGTTATGCAGCAGGACAACGATCCAAAAGTACACCAGCAATCTGCTTCCTAATAGAAAAACACAGAACAGAATCAGAATGAGCTTTTTTGCCCAGGTTTGTGCACACAAACATGGAATTTGACTTCAGTTTCACGCCATACAGACATTAAAAATATATCTAAAAACAAACTTGAGGTGTAGTCAAGTCTGGACTGAGGCTGCGGCATGTCTTTAAGCAGCCTGTTCATGCTTGAAAACCCGCCAATGAGAATGAATTATAATAATTTTGCAAAGAAGAGTGAATTCATTTGATAACTACATTTTGTATCTAATCGGGTTATATTTGATAGTAATATTTGTTTAATGATCCTAAAATTGTAACAAAAAAGAAAAAAACAGAAGATGGAGCACAGCACTGTCTGTGTTTTAGTTCTCCTTTTTTTGAAGAGCAAATATCTCAAAGCATGAGCTGTTATGTGAACAGAACTACATGTAATCTTATTTAATTAACCAAATAACTTCATAAATTTCTTAATTTACCTGCAAAGATCTTTTTTGTGGGTGTCTTGGTGTAGGTTTCCTGGTTTGCCAAAGCAAAATACTTTTTTTAAAATTTCAAAATCTCTTGTTGGCTAGATATACTTGTTGCTCTTTTTGTTGAAACCTTGTGCTCCAAACCTAAAGTATAACTAACTGAGATAAACTTTCACATCTGGTGGATTGAGTTATGATCCATTTGATTCACCCTGTTGTGTACATACTCTTGCTGTACTATTTGTTTTTCCAGGTTTAGCTCAGCTGCAGTATTAATTAAATCTAACAACACACTCATCAGGGTGTCTCCTACGTGGTTTGTACAAATTTGGGCATGTATACTTGGTTTACACCTTTCCTTTTCTGAAACCAAGAGATAGCTTTTTGAACATGAATTTGCCATCATGCGTCTCAAGCTCTTGTTTGGTTGATCCAACACTTAGCGCACAAACATCATGGAAAATGTCGGAACTATTGAATAAAAAAGGTCTGTTTTCATTTAAAGACAGCTTTCCACAATAAAATACGAGAATATCAGAACTAACAAGCAGTTTTGTCTCTGGCCCCGATCAACAAAAATAAAAAATGCTCTTTTTTTTTTGAGCCAAAGCTTAGGTCATTCGACCCTGTTTTCCTCATCTGACCCTAAATATGGATGTTTTTCAGTCACCTGGAAAGCACGTCCTTCACACGGAGAGAGAACATGTGAATCCAGCTGAATCACAACCTTTTCTCAAAACTTCATTCTGACAGGTGAGAAGCAATGCGTCCCCAGGGCAACAACAATAGCTGGCTGCAGCAAGAATGATGATAGACCAAGCTGGAGATGATTAAATAGATGGTGACTTATAAATGTAAAATAGAGATAATTTTTGATACACCCCATGAGGCAGTATGGTATGCGCAATGTCTCCTCATCTTAGATGTAGAAACAAAAATTATAAGATAAAAAACTTTTTGTAATTTAGACGTTAGCCACAACCGGAAATCAATCTTATTTTGTCCTAGTAAGTGTGTTTCTTTAAATCCTCTTCTCCTACTTGAGAAGCTGTGCTGCTTTGGTCAAACAGGTCCAATATTCCAGACACAGGTTGTTGCCAAGGATGTCTTCCAACAGCAGTTCTGAGTAGACTGTAGTTACTAAGTACACAGAGCCAGGCAGCTGGTGACTGGCAGAAAAATTCCAGGTGCAAGTAGTCAGGAGGAAGAAGTGAGCATGGAAGCAGAGAAGCTACAATCGACTCTGGCCAAGCTCATTTTTGTGCGCTTGATATTAAATTAGACCTGCTACATCAATGCCTGTGCAGAGAAAAGGAGATCCAGTAGTGCTGGATTTGGTTCATTCTGAATTTAGTTGAATTTAGTTTTTTTGTGCATTGAATGCACATATAAGTCCTTTTTAAAGCAGAGCAACTGAAGTCAGAGAATTTTCTAAATAATATATTCAGTCAGTCAGTCAGTCATTTTCTACCGCTTATTCTATAGTGGGTCGCGGGGGAGCTGGTGCCTATCTCCAGCAGTCTATGGGCGAGAGGCGGGGTACACCCTGGACAGGTCGCTAGTCCATCAATTATATATTCAATTCAATTCAATTCAATTCAATGCAGTTTATTTATATAGCGCCAATTCACAACACATGTTGTCTCAAGGCACTTCACAAAAGTCAGGTACATACATTCCAATTAATCCTAACCATTGAACAGTGCAGTCAGATTCTGTTATTTGTTCAAACTGGATAAAAAGTTTTTCTATCTAAGGAAAGGAAACCCAGCAGATTGCATCGAGTCAGAGATTTTTAGCATTCACTCCTCCTGGATGAGCATGTAGGGACAGTGGACAGTCACTGGCGTTGACTTTGCAGCAATCCCTCATACTGAGTATGCATGTAGCGACAGTGGAGAGGAAAAACTCCCTTTTAACAGGAAGAAACCTCAAGCAGAACCAGGCTCAGTGTGAGCGGCCATCTGCCACGACTGACTGGGGGTTAAAGAGAACAGAGCAGAGACACAAAAAGTACACAGAAGCACTGATCCAGGAGTACCTTCTATGGGAAGGAAAAGTAAATGTTAGTGGATATAGCTCCTTTAGTCGTTTCATCTAGAAAGAAAGAACAGAAAACTTTGAGCCAGTTTTCAAGGATAGAGTCTGAAAGAGAGGACATATAATTAGTTACAGTAAAAGCTCAGTCAATCGCCATATCTAGGAGAGAGAAAGGGTTGAACACTGAAAGACAGGGCCATGTGGATCATCGGTAGATGGTGAGCATTAAGTTGTTGCCAGCAGAAGCTTGGACGATGCCCCTCTCCAGAAAAGTGTCACACATAGACACAGAGTCAGGCCAGGTGTAGCTTCTAGGATGAGAAAAGAGAGAGAACATAAAGTTAAAAACTGAAATAACAGCAAATAATTTAAAAGTTAAAAACTGAAATAACAGCAAATAATTTTTGCTGTATTCAAATAAGTTTGAATACTTAGTCTGGTTCCTCCATCACAGTTCTTCCCTGTTCCCGGACCCTAGCTCCAGTTCTTTAATAAAATAACTAAAACGTTCTCTGTCTCTGAGTGTTCTCTGCATGTGGGTCAAGTCGGCAGTTCGAACTATGACACTTAGGGCTGAATGAATTTGATTGTCCTAAGGGAAAAATCAATGGAGAGAAAAGGAGATCCAGTAGTGCTGGATTTGGTTCGTTCTGAATGTTATGTTTTTTGTGCATTAAAGGCACATAAGTCCTTTTTAAAGCAGAGCAACTGAAGTCAGATAACTTTCTAAATAATATATTCAATTCTATTCAATGCAGTTTATTTATATAGCACCAATTCACAACACATGTTGTCTCAAGGCACTTCACAAAAGTCAGGTACATACATTCCAATTAATCCTAATCATTGAACAGTGCAGTCAGATTCTGTTATTTGTTCAAATTGAATAAAAAGTTTTGAACAACTTTTTATCAACTGAGGATGAGAGCATCCATATTTAAAACTGAGGATGAGAGCATCCATATTTAAAACTTTGTTTTCACCCTCAAAATGAGGGTACACACATACACACACATGCACACACACACACATGTGAAGGTGAATCTTATCTGTTCTCATTTTCACATATGCAGTGACACAGTATCACCGAAACATACCTTGTTGTTTTGGATTGGCATATGGATGGCCTTGGTGGTCTACAGATGGTGGTCTACAAACTAGATCTTGGTGGTCTACAGTGAAAATGGAAGATCTGTCTTCCCTTACTCAACCTCTTTTTTACCCTGACATCATAGACATTCAGAAGCAGGTTGTGGTTCTCTGGGAGAAAATTGTACCAGAGAAAACTATCAGTCCAATTTGTTCCTGTCCTTTTTTCCGATCTGAAACGCTTGGTATTCTTTCAACTAACCTAATTCAATATTCATTGAGACAAAATAAATCAACCTACCTTCTTTGTTGTAATAATGGTCATTAACCATGGAACCACTGTTCATAAGAACGATTTGAAACATTAAAGATTTGTCCTCTTCCAGCCCAAGACATTTTGTACAGATGGCAACTCACTGTGACACTCCCTGCATAATATTTCCTTCCATCAGACGAGCTGCAATGCTGTTTACCTGTTTCCCATCAGAGGGATGATTATTTTTCGAGCTGGAAACTTCAGTGATGTTTTATTTATAGCACACAGAGACATTTAGCTAAATTAGGAGTTTATTTGAAAGAAAAAAAAAAGATATGTTTTAGACTGTTGTTTACTCTTTTAAAGAGTTTTAAATGTTTGGATGAGAAGGAAATTTAACCAGTGCAGAAATGTATAATTTAGCACAATCAATTAGTAATCTCATATATTCACCCTTTTGTTGTGAAGTGGGAATGGATTTGGTTGACATCCTGGGAGTTTCTTTGAGCTTTAAATTCTTGAATATAGTAATTGATGAGGATGATGGCGTTATTAACATGGTATTGTGTTTAGGGCTCAGCTGTTTGCCTATGGGGAATATTCTGGCTCAGGGGTAGAGCAATTTATTCCTCAGCTGGAATGTCATTGGTTCCATTCCCTGTTTTTCCAACTATCCCAACTCCACATGACTTTGGGTAACAATGTTATCTGAAAGGCTTAATGTGCCATCTTGGTTTTTCAATTAGAAGGCTTTAGGTATTGTTATGGGAAAAATATTTTCTAAAGTGTTCTGAACTTCCATCTACCTCTCTCCTCTAACCTTTTTTATTAGTGTTCTGTTATTTAGAGCAGATGGACTCTAAATTCAAATGCTGGAGAATTTTATGGTTAACACCCCCTGAAGTGTATATTTCAAGGGAGGGTAGATGGGTGCCCTCATAAATAACTTTGTTACCTCTGACCCGGGGAGGGTCTAGGGGCCATATTTCTAAAACTCTTTGAAGTTGAGATAACACCCTCATTTTTGGTATAAATACTGTTTGTGATTTCTGTTAATTGCTCTGCTTTTCTGACTTGCGCAGTGACAGAGTCTTCAAACGCTGTATGCCTTTGAATAAACTTTTAAAGACAAAGTCCGGTCTTTATCTTGTTAATGAGTTGTCTTCTCTCCCACTTTGATAAGAAAATCCACAACAGTATTTAAATGTGAATTAGCCAAGTCTCCAAGCAATCGTACCACTACCGCATAAATGTAAGCTGAGGTGATGTAGCCTATGGCATGTGTATTAAAATGAATTTTTGAGTTAAAGCTGTTGAGATTGGAATTCAGCTGCACATTGTAACAGTGTTATGTTCGAAATGTAGAGACCTTATGATAGTTCTTTAGAGAATATGTTTTTTGTGGGAGAAAACAATCACAGAGGAGCGGAATTTACTCATAGTCAGATGCCCCAAATCAGATACAACTCACTGACTAAGCATTTTTTGTTTTAGGCCAGGTATCTGATTCATTTCTATTTGCTAAATATCATAAAAGTTAGAGTAACAATACTTTTTTTTTTACAAATTTACAAGTTACTTTGCCTTTAAAGAGTTTAGGAAAGCCCAAATGATAATGTAAATGTTTTGTTTTTTTAAGGTTTTTTCACAACATTTGAGTTAAATGGAGGCACATCTGTGGATATATTTGAAGGTAACACCCTGGACACAGGGTTTTAAAGGCCTCCTTGCCATCACCCTAATCTTTAACTCCCTCTACAGATTCTCTATCAGATTTAAACTGAGACTTTGGCTGGGCCAATACAGAACATTAATTAATAATAATAATAATAATGACTTTATTGATCTCATAATGGAGAAATTATCCTCTGCATTTAACCCATCCCTTAAGGAGCAGTGAGCTGACATTGTGCGGCGCCTGGGGAGCATTCAGGGTCTAAGGGTCTTGCTCAGGGACCCAGAATGTCAGGCTTTTTTATTGTTTCAAAAATATTTTTCAGTTTCAAATCCTTTTTTTTAGTTTCAAATCTTTTTTTTTCAGTTTCAAGATTACTTTTCAATTTAAAACTCTTTTTTTCAGTTTAGAAAAATATTTGGTTTCAGTTTGGTTTCAGTTTATTTATATAGCCAATTCACAACACATGTCGTCTCAAGGCACTTCACAAAGGGTTTGGAATGGTATAGGGTTGTTGGGGAGGTTAGATTAAAACTACTGAGTGTTAGAGTTTGGCCATTTTAGAATGGGCTATGTGTAGGGGTACTTAGTTAAATAATACACTGATAAAGTGTGTCCATGTAGAGAGACAGGGTTAAACACTGAAAGACAGGGCCAAGTGTGTCATCAGTAGAAGGTGAGCATTAAGTTGTTGCCAGCAGAAGCTTGGACGATGTTTCCCTACATGAAGGTGTCACAGGTAGACACAGAGTCAAGCCAAGTGTAGCTTCTACGAAGAGAAAAGAGAGAAAGCATAAAGTTAAAAGCTGAAATAACAGCAAATAATGCAAAATTGGAGAGTAGTATGAGAATGTAGCAAAGAGAGTGAAAGTAGTCATTATGTCCTCCAGCAGCCTAAGCCTATAGCAGCATAACTACAGAGATGCCTTAAAAGTAGACAGGGTGTCTGCCTCGCGGACTAAAACTGGGAGCTGGTTCCACAGGAGTGGAGCCTGTTGTGATTATGAAGCTCCGTGAACAAAGGGTTAGATCCAGCTAACCTCCGTTAGCACATTATCGAAACCACGGTGATGCGGGGCCGTTGTCCTTCCTTCAGACTCGGCTTGTAGAGACAGCGTCTCTGCAGGGAATTCTCTGGGACACAGTTTGCTTCTGCAGGTCTCAGAGAGAAAGTCAAGCAAGCTTAAACCTTAATTTCCCTTTTTATGAATGAATACCGGATTCTTTTAACAGTAATTCATCAGTACTTAACTTGTGCATATGATCGCGTGATCGTATGACGCCCTTGGATCCAGTTGAAGAGTTTATGTCTTTTTCCCAGCAAAGAGACATTAGCACGCTGTCAGTCCCCTATCCTGGTCCCGCAGATCAGACCATTGAGGGGGTGCTTTTATACAGCCAGTGGCTTCATGGGAAGTCCCCCCATTCCTCATTTGCTGGTGGAAAGTCCCACAAAAGTTCGTACTGGAGTTTCAATGTTGTTTCCATGGCTGTGGGTCCCAACAAGCCTGATAACTAAATGACCTGACTCGCATTCTACTTCTAGAGACTCTAGGAACAACCAGTAAACCTGCAGTCTGAGAACGAGGTGCCCTGTTAGGAACATATGGAACAATCAGATCTCTAAGATCTCAGAGTCCTAAAACGGCTCATGCTGAAAGGACCTCAGAAAAGGGGGACCTGAGGAGGTGACATCTCATTATCTAAAAATTATTTTGTGCGAAACATTTAATTATTAAACATGTTTATGTATGGGCTACGTGTAAAGCCAATAGACCTATCCCAAATGTGTAAAAGGAAGTATAATAGGTCACCTTTAATAATACTTCCTTTAAGAAGAAAATGTAGGTCAAAATAAAAGATTACTAAAAGCTATGCTGTTTGTATAAGTATTATCTAAATTATCTCACTTTCAGTAAATAAGTAAATTAATAATTAATATGTTAGTCCACCAAAGTCATAATATGTTCACCCACTGAGACAAACAAAGATATTTCAATTCTTGCTGCCATATAATTTTAATACCCAACATGAAATCCTTGCGTTCACACATACGTGTTGCTTATTTCATATTTTCATGTTTTATAAATCACGTTTGTCTTTTTTAGTTAATGCTACTTGTAATACTGTTTGTATGGTAAACATGAAAAACAGTTATTTCACAGGTGGCTTTTGAAATGATCTTTGAAGCATCTGTTGCTGTTTTCCATTACCTTGAGTGCTCCCGAGCAGTGACTGAAAACTGCTTTGTTCTTTACTTCCATCTCCATATTATTCCAGACAGACCATTACTTCATTGCTCAGCCAGCTTTGGCATGAGAGTAAGCATGAACAATTCCAATAATTGAAGGGGAGAGGAGAACATTTTCAACTGGTAAGCTGAGAGATGAGAGAAGAGTTTGTTTCTGACTGCTTTTCATCTTGTTAGTCAAAGAAAATTGACGGTCTGCGTATTGATTGAAAGACATATAGAGCTTTGTCTGTCAGCACACATGCAAGCACAAATCTTTTCTTCAGTTTGAATGTCACTGATATTCCACACAGCTGCAACTGTGCATCCCTGACATTTGAAAAGTAAATGCTGCCTCAGAGCTTCTTGTACATCTGCTTGAAGGGAAAACGACAACAAAACCAGCTTTGTGTTGTCAGTTACTGTATGCATTTATCTAACCTTGTTCAGTACAGAGGATAATGACTCTATTGAGGCACGCCGCACTGTCAATCATGAAGTGTGGTTGACGATACAATACACATGAAAGTCACCCTGCTGATTAAACACACAGTGGCTGTATGTTGTATTATCATGGGTGACTTAAAATGGTGGCAAGCATGGAGGAACAACCCCTCCCCCGCGTTTTTTGCACCAACATGCAGCTACAGGGATCACAAGCTATACCGGAACAGGAGAAACCCAGCTAACACTGTTGCCATGACAACCCAGCCAGAGGATAACTGTTTTACAGCATATTACACCACCCACCACCTTGGCTGCCTTGGAAGTGTTGCTTTGGCAGTCACTCGGGCTCACCAACTGTGGTGATTAGAATACATCTAGTAAAGGAATTGCCTTCCATCCTGCTAGAGTGACTGACAAATGTAATGAGTTAACACTAATGGGCCATCCTAATGTTAGATGTGCTTGAGAAAAGCAGAAATTAATTGAAAATGTCACATCAGCATTGGAAAGGTCACTGGTTTTAGGAGGTACACCCCAACTGGGTTATTAATAATATTAGTTTCTCGTCAAAGAAACTGTCTGATATAAAAGTGAAGCAGGATAAAAGGCAAAAATATTATGTATTAATATAATGTTCACTTATAAATACAAGTGAATAATATTTTATTTATTTTTACTGCCTTTCTTGGCACCAATAAAGTTATCTGCTGTGGGTAAGATATTACCTGCTTATTGTAGAACCTAATTTCACAATCTGGAACAATCCTTATCAGAGTTTACCAGTTAATTTAGTCCAATTTCCAACTAGTAATTTATCTTTCACATGAATTTTAAACTTTGTAGTAGACACTAAAATGCCAGTGATTTATTTCCGTTTTTTTTTTTTTTGCTTTACAACTATATTTAGAACAAGGTAAGTAAAATTGAAAAGCAAAACTTTTTAAACTTAAAATGCTTAAAAAAGATAACAAAACAACAGCTTTATATGCTTAAATTATTTTACTGCAGTATATAAATTAACTAATGAAAGCTCATACATCTCACATCAGCATCATTGGTGTGTGAGCATCTCTGAGACACTGCTCCAGTAAATAAGGCCAGAGCAGGCCTTGGCTAATAGGAATGAAGATGAAACATTCTCCTAGCTGCACTATTGACAACTTCTATTAGAGGTGGCAGATCCAGGCCATTCTTGGTGTACCTTCTGTCATCATTAGCTTCAGTCCAGTGAGGATAGCATCAGAACAAACATAAGAAAGTAGTAATCTAATGTTGTGAAGTGAAGGAGAATGAGCTGGCACCCTATAAGGTTGATTGTTCACATGGCTGAAGATTATTTTTTCTTTAATGTCGCACTGTGCACTTATTGGATAAACTAATCGTCTATGAGCACACTTCACTATACAAAGTGGATGAGGCTGATTGGTAAAATTACACCATTTATTTAAAAATTGCATCAACAAGCCATTTCACAACTGAAGAAAAAACTAAATAATGTCAAAGCTTAGTTTAACAAAAGTACATCTCTATTTCTTAATCAAAAGTTGAAAAAAAAAAAAAACAGAAACGGAACTCAAAATGACAAGAAACACCAGACTAGCTGATAAAAGAGCTAATTGTTTGCAATATATCCATGAGACATTCCTAACCTTTAAAAAGTTCTTGCTTTACTGGTAATATTCCAAATGATGCTTCCAGCAGAACTAATTCATGTTGCTCTTTACTAGGAAGAAGGTCAAACAGCAGAACTGTGCCTATAATAAGAAAGAAATCTATTATTCTATCAGACATGTCTAATCAAATGCTCAACGGTTAATTTATTGATTTATATGTTTACCAGTTTTTTGCAGTTAGACAAATAGCAACATTTTGTCATCTTTAAATATGTGAAGTTCCAACAAAAATAACAGTAAAAGTTAAGAATTTCTCCAGTTTCTTTAAAGCAAATGTAAATTATTGTAATGGTGTTAAAAGAATCAACAACATAAAATAACGAAAAATAAATAAATCTTGAAAATTGTCTACTGGCAAAATCCAGAGAAAAATGCTGAGGATGACCAGATGTGACCAGTTGCCACCCCATCTGATTCAACTCGGCACCAGATGGTGAGCCGGAGCTCTTATGCTCCAGCATTTAGATCAGCATGTGTACCTGCAGTAGAGATGAAAAGGTCTGGGAAACATGTCTGTGTTTTTTTTTTCTTCATCCATAAAATTCTATTAAAGACACACCAAGGATTTATACTGTACCATTTGCAAATAAAACACTGATGTATACTGATGTATATATTATTTAGTGTGCAATTAATTTTCCAGGACATGATTTTATGATTTGTGATGATGGAACAGATTTTATAATTTAATGCAATTTTTATTTGAAAAGCCATCTCAACAGTACTATGTTATTCTAGCTTATTGCGTGAGGTATTTTTTTTTAAATTAAGTTAGGTTTTTCTTTGTGAAGATTCATCCAATCCACATGGGTGGTTTTATTAGATTATAGAAGAAAGTGGAAGAGAAACACAACACAACAGATTACAATGTGAAAGAGTTTGTTTTCCATTAGGTTGAGATGATGGCCTTAAAAATGTAACTATGATAAATTCAGTCTTACAAAAGCATATACATTCATATATGATAGTTAGAAAATGCATACTGATCTTAAAAGGTCATGTTTTCAGTAGCTGTAAGCAGAAAATCCTCTTAATTAACAGAAAGACTTGAAAATATAAGCCTGTTTGGAATTAATCTATATAATGTGTTTCACTCTGTGAAATGAATTACTAAAGTAAATGCACTATAGGTATATGAATGTAGCTAATTTCTATGAGCGACAGTCTATTGAAGTAAGACCAGATGTGCTGCAACTGAACTCTTTCGTTGGATCCCAGAAATGGAAATTTTGCAACATCAAATCTTTAGCACTAGCTGCAGGGTCAGTGTCACTACTAGTAGCATGAGGCATTACCTGGACCCTACAGAGGTTGCACAGTCAGTACAACTCCACCAGGATGGAACGTCAATACGTGCCATTGCCAGAAGGTTTGCTGTCTCCTAGCCAAGGCTCAGGAGCATGGTGGAGATTCCAGGAGACAGACGATTCTAGGAGAGCTGGATAGGGCTGTTAGAGGTCCTTATCCCATCAGCAGGACCGGTATCTTCTCCTTGGCACAAGGAGGAACAGGATGAATATTGCCAGAGCTCTACAAAGTGACCTCCAGCAAAACACAGGAGTGAACCATTAGAAACAGACTTCATGAGGGTGGTCTGAGGGCCAGATGTCCTCTAGTAAGCCCTGTGCTCACTGCCCAGAGCTGTGAAGCTCGACTGTTTGCCCGAGCCCAAAATTAATTCTTTATATTGTTTTGTTTTATTAAAACAATGTTTTATCAGATCTTGCATTGTGAATGGTTGTTTAAAGTATACCAATTATTGCCTAAGTTAGTTCCAAGAACAACTTAACTTAATTTTCAGATTCTACAAGATAATCCTTGATTCTCAAAGATAAACACTTCATGGTAATGTTGCATCAGTCTTTTGGTCATGGTTTTTCAATCATCTTTGATTCACTTGTTTATATTGTATTTCAATCTGAAAAGACTCACAAAGAGAGGGTTGGCAATTAGAAAGGTTTTAATGATGTTATAATAGAATTTTCTTATCCATCTGCTCTTCCTCAGGCACAGCCCCCCAGGATGTGTTTTAACCATTAAACTTCTGGTAATGGTTTAGAGTCCATCTACTCTAAATACCAGAACACTAATTAAAACACCGAAGTCAGGGAGCAGGTAAATGAAGAATTTCCATAACAATGTGAAATTACATAATTATATCTTTGGCGCTCGGACCTGGGAAGAAGACATGAATGTTGAGAATGATATGAGCTAGGATTGTAAAGCTTATATTTAGAGATTACTTCCGGGAAACCCCTTTTTTAAAAAACGAAGGGGTGAAAAGACAAAGGTGGAAAACATGTAGTCCGGATCTGGAGTCATTTCCATAATCTGTAAAACCGTTTTACTCACCGAGAGAGTTTTCCTCGTTCATAATAATCGGCTCATATTTTCCTCCGCATGGCTGCACTTCTGCCGCTTTTTGGAAAAACATCTTGCTAAGCTGATTACAGACGTGAGAAAAAACACCCTTACTCTTTCATCATAATACTGGGAGATTTTAACAGCGCAGATCTCTCCAATGAGCTCCCAAAATACAGACAGCATATTAAGTGTCCACCAGAGACAAAAACATGGAACCACTGTTACACAGCTTTTAAGGACTCATATCATGCTGTTACCAGGCTGCTCTGGGACTTTCGATCATTGCCTTATCCACCTCATCCCAACTTACAGACAGAAACTAAGAGCTTCCAAACCCATGGTTCACACTGTTAAAAAGTGGACTGAGGAATCGAAGCAGATGCTACAGGCCTGCTTTGAATGCACAGACTGGACTGTTTTTGAAACCTCAGCCACTGATTCAAACGAACTAACTGATGTGGTGACATCATACATCAGTTTCTGTGAGAACATGTGTGTGCAGACCAAGACCTTCTGCACCTTTGGGAACAACAAGCCATGGTTTACTCCACACCTCAGGAATCTGCGCAGGGACAAGGAAGAAGCTCACAGCAGTGGTGATTGGGCGCGGTACAGGCAGGCCAGGAACAGACTTACAAAGGAGATCAAAGCAGCCAAGAGAAGCTACAGTGAGAGCTGAAAACAGCCTTTCTACTGGTGACACTTCAGCTGTATGGACTGGTCTGAGAACCTGACTGCCTACAGAAGCCCCACCACCCTTCCTGAACAAAGTCCTCGCCTGGCTAACCGTCTGAATGGCTTCTACTGCAGACATGACAAGAAGCCATTCACACCTCAAACCAACTCCTCCACATCCCATTCAGGAACACGTTCAACCAGTAAAGCAACAACCCCTACCTTCAGATCCTCTGCCTGCAATAAAGATCTCTGAGGATGATGTAAATAGGCTCTTTCAGCGCATGAAACAAAAAAGCTGGAGGACCTGATAACGTCTCCCCATCATGCCTGAAGCCTGTGCAAATCAACTCGCTCCAATCTTCACCCGGATCTTCAACAAGTCACTGGAGAAGTGTGAAGGTCCCCTCCTGCTTCAAACGATCCACCATCATCCCAGTGCCAAGAAACCCACCATCCTAGGATTAAATGACTACAGGCCTGTAGCCCTGACGTCTGTGGTCATGAAATCCTTTGAGCAGGCCCTCTACTGCACGCCCTGCAGTTTGCTTACCGAGCAAACAGGTCGGCAGATGATGCTGTTAACTTGGGTCTACACTTCATCCTGCAACACCTCGACCGCCCAGGGACCTACGCCAGGATCCTGTTTGTAGACTTCAGCTCGGCCTTCAACACCATCATACCAGACATCCTCCAACAGAAGCTCACCCAGCTCAACATCCCAGCCAAAAACAAAAACCAAAGAGCAAAGTGTACCGGAGTCAAATTCCTTGTTTGTATGTACAAACTTGGCAATAAAGCTGATTCTGATTCTGATTCTGATTTCTGACATCCTTTCAAAGCTGATTTCTGCTGTCCATGGTGGCAGAGACCAGAATAGAAGAGATGAACAGTTTATACACATGAGTTGAGGTCAGGAGTATCTGTTATTTATTGATTGATGTTTGTAATAAATGGGCGAATAACCAATATGTGGGGGCCAATATTCCAACCTAATTGTAGGAGGTCAAATACCTTTAACACTTAGTTTTTTCTGCACTTTTTGATATTTTCTGTCTACCAGCAGATCAAATACTTAATTACTCCACTGTAACTCAAAGCAGCTATGACATGTTAAAATGTCATAGCATAATGACACTTTAACATGTAATGGGCAATTAGATTAGATTAGAAACAACAAACACTGCTTTTTAGTCCCATAAATGTTTGAGATCATCAAACTAATTTTAAAATCAGATGAAGGTAATCTGAGTAAATACAAATTCAAATAATAATTTCTTTCTTGGTTACATTTTTGTGAGGAAAAAGGTTATCCAAACCATCCTGGTCATCATGAAATCATGAATAACCTGACTAACCAAATTTATTTATTTATTTTAAGATAAAAAATAAAAATTTAATTATACTATAAGCAGCTCCAGTAGAATAGACATTACAATGTCCATGAATTTTAAAACAGGCGTGGTAAGACGTATTCGTCACTTCCTGTTTGCACTCGGTGGATTGTTTGGTGTGTGAAGGGTCTCTCGTTTGATCTGACTTCTCTCTACTGTAATATCTCTTACTTGTTCTAATGCATAAGCACGGTAAAACACATACTTTCTGTTGCTGTATTTAACGTTTGGGGACTCTCCGTGTTTTACACGGTTTTCTATTGGTTCTAGTGGTAAGGGGTCGCTAGCTTAGCATTAGCTTTAGCTCCACCATGGCTACCCATTCTGCTGTTTCTCTATTTGAGTCTCCTCCTCTCTCCTGCTCTCTCTGTCAGATGTTCAGTTACTCCTCTGCCTCCTTTAGTGATAATGGTACATGTAATAAATGTAGCATTTTTGTAGCTTTGAAGGCGAGAAAAACCAGCAGATAGCCGAGGCCCCTTAGCCAGCGCGGAGCCACCGAGGGTAGCTCCCCATAGCAGTCCTCCAGCAGAGCCCGTGCAGCCGGGATCTCAGGCCGGCTGGTTGACGGTACGTAGAAAGCATAGTCCTAGATCCCAGCCCACAGGTCACCACCAACCAGTCTGCGTTTCTAACAGATTTTCCCCACTCATCGACACACCCGCTAAGAACCCAACTCTGGTAATTGGCAGCTCCATAGTCAGAAACGTGGCACTAGAGATACCAGCGACCATAGTCAAATGTCTGCCAGGGGCCAGAACGGGCGACATCAAATCACACCTGAAATTGCTGGCTAAGTATAAGCTTAAATACAGCAAGATTGTTAATCACGCTGGCGATAATGACACCCGGTTACGTCAATCGGAGGTCACCAAAGTTTGCCAAAACAATGCTGGACTCCTTAATTTTCTCTGGTCCACTCCCCGATTTAACCAGTGACGACATGTTTAGCCGCATGCTGTCATTCAACCGCTGGCTGTGTAGGTGGTATCCAGAAAACAATGTGGGTTACATTGATAATTGGCGAACCTTTTGGGGAAAACCTGGTCTGATCCGGAGAGACGGCATCCATCCCACTTTCGATGGAGCAGCTCTTCTTTCTAGGAATCTGGCCGGATTTATTAGTTCTCCAAAACTAAATCAGGAAAATCCAATAAAAATAAACACAACTCAGACTAAGAAGAAAAATAAAATAGTTAAATGTGGCTTACTAAACATAAGATCTCTCTCTTCAAAGACTAGTTAATGACCTGATTTGTGACAATCAGATTGATTTATGTTGTCTCACAGAAACCTGGCTGCAGCAAGAGGATTATGTTACTATAAATGAGTCAACTCCTACTAATTATTTAAATTTTCACATTCTTCGAAATACTGGGCGAGGAGGAGGAGTAGCAACCATCTTTCAGTCCGATTTATTGACTGGTCCCAGACCAATCAATAGCTACAACTCTTTTGAATATTTAATCCTCAGTTTTCCTCATCCAAATTGCAAAGCACTAAAACCACTTCTGTTTGTTGTTTTGTACCGTCCACCAGGCCCTTACTCTCAATTTTTAGATCAGTTTTCAGACCTTTTATCTGATTTAGTGTTAAATACAGATAAGGTTATTATAGTGGGGGATTTTAACATTCATGTTGACACTGAAAGTGATAGCCTAAATATAGCCTTTAAGGATATCCTAGACTCAATTGGCTTTGCTCAAAACATTAACAAACCTACCCACCTTTGTCTTCATTCTCTGGACCTTGTGCTGACATATGGCATTGAGTGTAAAGACATAACAATATTTTCTCATAACCCTGTCCTGTCTGACCATTTTTTAATAACCTTGGAGTTTAATTTAACCGAGTACTCCACACCTGAAAGAAAATTCAATTATAGTAGATCATTATCAGACAATGCTGTAACAACCTTTAAAGAATCTGTTCCACTTTTAATTTCCTCACTATCACAGAAAAACACAGTGAAGGGCAATAATTTTGTTTCTTCCCCTTCACAAATTGATTCTCTTGTTCATAGTGTTACTTAATCATTGCGTGGTGCATTAGACAATGCAGCCCCCTTGAAAAAGAAGGTAATTATTCATAGGAGGCTAGCTGCCTGGTTTAATTCAGAGCTGCGTACTTTAAAGCACAATGTTAGAAAACTGGAGAGAAAATGGCGCTCTACACACCTAGAAGATTCCTACTTAATCTGGAAAAATAGCCTACTGTTGTATAAAAAGACACTTCGCCCAGCCAGAACAGCATATTTCTCATCATTAATAAAAGAGAACAAGAATAATCCTAGGTTTCTCTTTAGTACAGTTGTTAAAGTTACACAGAGTGATAGCTCTGTTGAGGATACCATTCCCTTAGCTCTTAGCAGTCATGAGTTTATGGGATTCTTTTTAAATAAAATTGATTCTATTAAAAAGAAAATCTTTGACATACTCCCGAAGATGATTACTTCATCCTCAGCAAGTGAGACAACATTGAAAGTAACTGTAGAACCTGATCTGTGCTTGGACTGCTTTGATCCTGTGGAGCTTCCTGAGTTATCAGAAATATTAGCTTCATCTAAACCTTCAACTTGTATGTTAGACCCAATCCCAACCAAATTATTTAAGGAAGTGTTTCCTCTGATTACCAGCCCCATTTTAGATATGATTAATTTATCCTTAGTAAATGGATATGTACCACAAGCTTTTAAGGCAGCTGTAATTAAACCTTTGCTTAAGAAACCTTCGCTTGATCGAGATGACTTAATAAATTACAGACCGATATCCAGTCTTCCATTCTTATCTAAAATTCTTGAGAAAATAGTTTCTAATCAAATGTGTGAGCATTTACACAGCAATGACCTGTTTGAAGAGTTTCAGTCAGGCTTCGGAGCTCATCATAGCACTGAAACAGCTCTGCTGAAAGTCACTAATGATATTCTTCTAGCCTCAGATAATGGACTTGTGTCTGTACTTGTCCTGTTAGATCTCAGTGCTGCATTTGATACAGTCGATCACAATATTCTCTTAGAAAGGCTGGAATATGCTGTAGGGATCAGGGGAACAGCACTAGGCTGGTTTAAATCTTATTTGTCTGACAGATTCCAGTTTGTTCATCTAAATGATAAATCATCTTTAAACTCCAGGGTTAATTGTGGAGTACCACAGGGTTCAGTGCTTGGGCCAATTCTCTTTACTATATATATATATGCTTCCAATAGGTAAAATTATCAGGCAGCATGGGATACATTTTCACTGTTACGCTGATGACACTCAGCTTTACTTATCCATAAATCCTGATGAGCCCAACTAGTTAGATAGACTACAAGCATGTCTTGAAGACATAAAAACTTGGATGACCTTAAATTTTCTGCTTCTAAATTCAGACAAGACAGAAGTTGTCGTCTTTGGACCGGAGTCTTTAAAAAAGAAACTGCTTAGTCAATCACTTAACCTGGATGGCATTAAATTGACCTCCGGTAATAAAGTAAAAAACCTTGGTGTTATTTTTGACCAGGACATTTAATTTAAATCCCATGTTAAACAGGTTTCTAGGATTTCCTTCTTTCATCTCCGGAACATTGCCAAAATTAGAAATATCCTGTCCAGAAGTGACGCTGAAAAACTAGTCCATGCATTTGTTACTTCAAGGCTGGACTATTGTAATTCTTTACTATCAGGATGTCCACAAAATGCACTTCAGCCTTCAGCTGATTCAAAATGCTGCAGCAAGAGTTCTGATGAAAATTAAAAAGAGAGATCATATTTCTCCTACTTTAGCTTCCCTTCATTGGCTCCCTGTTAAATCCAGAATAGAATTTAAAATTCTCCTTCTCACATATAAAGCCCTTAATGATTTAGCTCTATCATACATCAGAGATCTGATTGTTCCATACGTTCCTAACAGAGCACTTCGTTCTCAGACTGCAGGTTTACTGGTGGTTTCTAGAGTCTTTAGAAGTAGAATGAGGCAGATCCTTTAGTTATCAGGCTCCCCTCCTGTGGAACCAGCTCCCAGTTTTAGTCTGTGAGGCAGACACCCTGTCTACTTTTAAGGCTAGGCTTAAAACTTTCCTTTTCGATACAGCTTATAGTTAGAGTGGCTTAGGTTATCCTGAGTTATCTTCCTTATTTTTACCTCCGTCTTCTTTCCTCCCTGTTGGATGGAGTAAGGGGGAGTCAGGATTAGCCTAAACCGGCTCAGGTATGGTTGAGGTGCAAACACACCCTCCATTTCTGCTACCTGTATGACCCCTTCTCTTTTCCAGTAGTCATAATCAATCTGAAAGAGAGGTATCCCAATCGTTGTAGTTTTTAGTATAACAATGGCCATCAGTGGGCTCTAGATGGACAAACTGTCTACTTTTAAGGCTAGGCTTAAAACTTTCCTTTTTGATAAAGCTTATAGTTAGAGTGGCTTAAGTTATCCTGAGCTATCTCTGTAGTTATGCTGCTATAGGCTTAGGCTGCTGGAGGACATAATGACCACTCTCACCCTCTTCGCTACATTCTCACACTACTCTACAATTTTGCATTATTTGCTGTTATTTCAGCTTTTAACTTTGTTCTCTCTCTTTTCTCTTCCTAGAAGCTACACCTGGCCTGACTCTGTGTCTACCTGTGACACCTTTCTGGAGAGGGGCATCGTCCAAGCTTCTGCTGGGAACAACTTAATGCTCACCCTCTACCGATGATCCACATGGCCCTCTCTTTCAGTGTTTAACCCTTTCTCTCTCCTAGACATGGCGATTGACTGAACTTTTACTGTAACTAATTATATATGCTCTCTTTCAGACTCTAACCTTGAAAACTGGCTCAGAGTTTATCTGTTCTTTCTTTCTAGGTGAAACGACTAAAGGAGCTACATCCATTAACATTTACTTTTCCTTCCCATAGAAAGGACTCCTGGATCAGTGCTTCTTAGTTCTCTTTGTGTCTCTGCTCTGTTCTCTCCAACCCCCAGTCGGTCGTGACAGATGGCCGCTCACACTGAGCCTGGTTCTGCTGGAGGTTTCTTCCTGTTAAAAGGGAGTTTTTCCTCTCCACTGTCGCTACATGCATGCTCAGTATGAGGGATTGCTGCAAAGTCAACGCCAGTGACTGTCCACTGTCTCTACATGCTCATCCGGGAGGAGTGACTGCTACAAATCTCTGACTCGATGCAATCTGTTGGGTTTCCATAGATAGAAAAACTTTTTTATCCAATTTGAATAAATAACTGAATCTGACTGCACTGTTCAATGGTTAGGATTAATTGGAATGTATGTACCTGAGTTTTGTGAAGTGCCTTGAGACGACATGTGTTGTGAATTGGCGCTATATAAATAAACTGAATTGAAATTAAATAGCCTGATGTTTTAAGCAACATCTACAGGATGGCACACCTGTCCTCAGTAAAAGGCTTTGTGTCAGTGCAGAGACATTAGCTCAGAATATCATTGTTGATTTTGTTGTTATTTGTTTGTTGCCTAAACTGTTGAGTTTGCTAAACAGAACCGAAGAGTCCAGACTGTCTACTGTGGTAGAAGTGACATTGGCTTAGAATAATAATATAAATATTGTTGCTTCTGTTGCTCTTTGTTTTGTTTGTTGCTTAAACTGCTTGAGTTTTCGGTAAATAGGACTGCCAAGTCCAGGGGCTGCCTGCTGTGGTAGAAGTTTTTCTTTGCATTATTGTTTTGGGATTTATTGTACCCACGGCACTAGGCCTAGCATATTGAGTTTGTTCTGCTTTGGCTGTTTTTACCCCCCCCACACGCACAACACAACCTCCGGCAGGCATCTAACCTTACAGTTAGATGCCTGACTCCCTTGTTTAGTGCAGCGCCAACTCTGACCACCATTAGTTTGCAACGGCTAACTGAACCTTGTTCTGACCACCCACTAGTTTAGTGATTGTCAGAGTTACTGACTCAGGTAATTTAGCTTTAAAGTTGTGATATTATATTAATAAATTCTGGTGTTATTTAAAGTGAGGTTGTTTGTGTTTATTCAATTCAATTCAATTCAATTCAGTTTATTTATATAGCGCCAATTCACAACACATGTCGTCTCAAGGCACTTCACAAAAGTCAGGTACATGCTTTACAATTAATCCGAATCATTGAACAGTGCAGTCAGATTCTGTTATTTATTCAAATTGGATAAAAAGTTTGTCTATCTATGGAAACCCAGCAGATTGCATCCAGTCAGTGACTTGCAGCATTCACTCCTCCCGGATGAGCATGTAGAGACAGTGGACAGTCACTGGCGTTGACCTTGCAGCAATCCCTCATACTGAGCATGCATGTAGCGACAGTGGAGAGGAAAAACTCCCTTTTAACAGGAAGAAACCTCCAGCAGAACCAGGCTCAGTTTATGTGCACGGTACCTGCTAATTGAGAACATCAGTGCTCAGATTCAGTCCTTCATTCATTGCTTGATAATACCACATCTCATCTAGGCTGGTATATGTAGAACAATAACTGGCGTAGACTGAAAGTGTTTGGGTATTTATTCCTGATAATTGTGGTAGATAAAAAGTGTAACTGTTGTTGTTACCATATGTGAAAGGGAATTCAGTATACATTGTTCTGACAATGAGGAAAGACTATTTCCGAAGCAGCATGCAAGGCCTGTCAAGAACAAGTGTAGATATTGAAATGTTCTTCGTGTGTGGAAAAGGCTAAAGAGTTGTTATTTTAAACGAGCACGTAGGCCTTTTCAGGGACAGTCCAGCTGTGGAAATAATTATAACTTCCTGTAGCTTTCCAGGTCAACATGACATTAGAGTCTGAAGTTAAAAGTTAAAAGAAGTTAAAAGATTTATGTAAGTCACAAGATGAGACTCGATTGGTTAGATGGCCTTTCAGATAAACAGTGGTATGTGCCAGCACTGAGAAATAATCTTCCATAAAACAGAGCACAGGGCACTCTCAAGGATGTGTGCTTAGTCATTTTCTACTGAAAAAAAAACATCCATATGCTGCTAAATTAATTACAAACCAGCTCATCAGGAATATCTTTTAGGATATAAAAATAAACCAGGTGTGGGGGGTGATCGATGAAACAAAACGTAAAGCAAAGCATTGTGGTTTGGTAATTCCATTGTGAGTAACTCTGCAGTTTTGCATATGATTTTTTAAAAGAGGTGAGAGAAGAAGGTGCTTTAGTGTTTGTTGTAGGAGACACATATGTTAAATGTCGCTGGTGTATAAGAAGAAAATACCTTCAAGTATTTTCAACATGCATGTTGCTAAATAGTTTAACAATGAATTGATAGTTCTTATAGTCTGTTCAACCAGAT
Source organism: Crenichthys baileyi (assembly GCA_036173005.1). Lineage (NCBI taxonomy): Eukaryota > Metazoa > Chordata > Actinopteri > Cyprinodontiformes > Goodeidae > Crenichthys > Crenichthys baileyi. The sequence goes on from JAHHUM010002897.1 coordinate 613,565, forward strand.
TCTGGCTGTTTTACCCATAGTATGGTACACGTCATGCATCATACTTGCTAATATGTATGTATTATAAAGAGATTTTGGGAAGGGACTAAACTCTGCAGCTTATTTTGAAATCAAGAGCAATACAGGAAACATGCTAACTTATCATACATCATAACTAATATCATGATTTTAATAACAGCAAAGCCCTAAGAAACACACAGCTAACATACAAAGCATGCACATGATAATGAGTGTCATGGAAAAGACATTTGTCTTTGGTAGGAGCTGTGTTGTCAGTTTTTAATTCACATCATCAGAAAAGCCCTGAAGGTTTTCATCTTCATCTCGACCTGAATATATTTTTCAATGGCTATAACCTCGAAGCACAGGCAGACATGCACGTAATATCTTCAGACAGGTACAGACTCTTTCATGTACAGAATGCAATGCAAAACCAATCACGAAATTTAGGTAATCATGCAAAAACAACAAACACACACAAACATAGACACACACTCACACACACATCTAAACACACAGACACACAGACACTGTCTGGCTTTCTCTCCCTCTTTCTGTGATTATTGCCCAGCTCCATCTGACTGTGACTAAGTGAAGAGCTGTCTTCATTTGTTTCAATCTGAACCACTAATGTTCCCAGTGCCGTAAGCTAGCACCATAGGTCACACACATTAGTCTGTCTGCCTCACACACGTGCACGTGGGTGTAATTATTAAAGCAGTGAGAGGAAGCTTGGGTGTTCATACTGTTCTACAGTGGGATTCTAGATTTTTTTTTTCATTTTTTATTTGTGTAGCTTTTGGTTAAGTGATGCTTTTGTCAATGCCAGTGAGTCTACCTGCAGACAGCATGTTGCTGGATCTGCATTTATGACAAATTCTGACAAATCCAGTTCAAACAGTTACCTAAAACTAACAATATAAATTTTTTTTAATCACAGTACAATCACAACAACCTTAAAAGTACAAGATGATGTTAAAATTGCACTTAAAAGTAAACATGCTTGTTTAGCTTTTTTATTTACCTAACTAAGGCATTTGACACTGTGTACCACTTTCACCTAATCAGTATTATACAAATGTTTGACATTAGAACAAACAAGGTTAGTTTGATTAAAAAAGCTCTTCAAGAAACACATTCAGTTTGTTCGGTTTGATTCTGTTTTGTCAGATCCAGTTATACAAGGGGGACCGAGAAGGGTCTATTTTAGACCCCTTGCTCTTTTTATTCTGTAATAATAAAATGTGTGATCAGTTTAAATTCTTCTCCCACCATATGTATGCAGATGACACAATGTTATATTCATCAGCGCATTCTTTAGGTGCAGTACAAGTATATCTTCAGACCAATTTTATTACCTAACAAAATGCTCAACTGGACTCAAAATTAGTGCTAAATGTGAGCAAAACCAAAGTTATGTTTGCTGCAACCGTTCCTCATATTAAAACACTGGATGGTGACATCATAGAGGTTGTAGACACATGAAAATATTTTGATATTTTGCTTGATAAACATCTTAGTTTTTAAACATCTCATTACATACTTGATGAAACACCTCATTTTTACTTAAAGTTTTTTGTGTACATTAAAACCATGCTTTTCTATTTCTTCCAGCAGCTCATAACCAGCTTGTTTCTTGTCACAGTTGGACATCACATGGTGACATCATTTATAGATTTGCCTGTCCAGCTAAATCAGCTAAGCTGGATCCCATTTACCATGCTGGTCTAAGGCAAGGGTTCCCAAACATTTCAGCCTGTGACCCCCAAAATAACAGTACCAGAGACTGGTTACCCCCTATCGGTGACCTAGTGACCCCATAAAAATACATAGAATTATTTCACTGTTTCATAATTTAATGGTGTATTTAATTATTTAATAAGGTAATAAATAAATAAATTGTACAATAACATTTTTAATAAGACATTTAATGGTACATGTATTTATTTCATGGTACATTTATGTATTTCATGATATATTCATTTATTTAATTTTGTGCCTTTTGGCCCTCCACACAATGATTCTGAATATGATCACGTGGTGTCACGACCCCCACTTTGGGAACCCCTGCTCTATGGTATACAGCAGGCTCATCTTTTAGGATTCACCATTGTACTTTATATAACCTTGCTGAATTTACCTCATTCAATACTCTTTGAATGAATCATTGGTATATTTTCATATACAAAGCTATTTTATGAAAAGTGCCATCATATATCCAGTTTAAGGTGCCCTTCATGTGCACAGAGTCAGGAAAGATTAGTCGGTCCTCTTTTGGCCCAGGGTGTGGGAATGGAGTCTCTCATTTCTTTATCTAATTTAAAAAAAAAAACTGTCAGAGATTTTAGTCATTCTTGTATCTGTAAAGTGTTGTTATGGTAAGTGTTGGTAACTGAATAATAGTGTTAATGTTACTTTGTAACTTTAACTTGTTTGCACTTTGTACATTGTGCTACTTTTTATTTTGGCCAGGACATCCTGGTAAACGAGATCAATAATCTCAATAGATTTCCTTCCTGGAAACAAAGGTTAAATAAAAAAAGAACCTTAAAAGTGCTTGGGAAATGTTATAACAATGTAGAAGACTGTAATAAAATTATTTATATACAACATGATCACTTACAGTAACTGTTGAGACATTGTATCTCTATAACTGTCCTACTGGTTCAATTGTAAAGTGATTCATATTAATAATAACAGAACTAAAACGGGCTGAATTGTTTATATTGGATAAACACCACTTCACTAGTAATCATGGAGACACTGATGTACCTACATAAAGAAATCTAATATTTGAAAGCACAACATTTGGTAACAAGAATTATTTTTTCAGTGTGATTCAGTTAAAAAACAGAAAAAATAGTAGACTTTGATATAATTTATTTGGTAGATGCATGAAGTTTAAAACTTTTTTTGCATGGGGCCTTTATTACTCATTGTTGCACAAACTATGTTTTGTCTTTAAAATAACACATGTGTAGGTTCTTACAGGGCAAATAAATTGAGAAACATGTAAAACATGAACATACAATATCCACCTAAGGCAAATGTAATGATAGCACAGTCTTAAGCTTGAATTGTGATATACACATTTTGTAGAAACTTTGTTGCAAGCCCAATCTGCCTGTATTTCATCTGACTGGTAAATGAATGTTTGTGGCAAAAACTGTAATTTAAAACACAAACGTTCTGACAGCATTAAGATAGGATTTGTAATTTATGCTTTGGTTTTGATCAGCATGCAGCAGCATGATCTTCTCTCCAGAGTGGCCTACCTTAATTTAGTGAGCCATGCAGTGATTGGTCACTTTTATCCACATCATCATTCTGTTTTTTACCTATTAGATTTTAACTGCACAACAGAAGATAAACTATGAAAACATTAGTGGGACTGTCAGCCACATCACTCAAATCCTATCAGCTTTTTCCCTAAAACATGTTGTTCAAGCTACTGCTACATATGTAGTGGTTGGAAGGGAATTTAAATTGCACTTATAGACTCCGACTGAAGCTCCTTTCAAACATTCTTGTTCATTTGGCTCAGATATGGGGAAAGAACCATTTCAGCTGACATCCAAAGCCTTTTTGTGCTGAAAGAGGACACATCCAAAGTAAAAATACATGCTATAAAAGAAAGCATTTTTTTCCTCGATAAGCTTTATTCCTAAAAACACCACCTGGTTGACTCTGGCTGATTGCTCGGTCCTTTTATTTGTAGCCAATAAATAGTCACACATCCATGCAACATATTCTATTTTTTTTCTGAAGATATCTGTGAGAGATTTACAGATTGAGCCAATTTTAGTGGGGGTGAGTCAACAGGATTTTTTGATTTAGAAAAGTGCTTTTTTAAATTCCTTATCTGCTTTAAAAAACAAAATCATGCCTACATTAATTATGCTGCATATTTTCAAGATTTCTGGGATTTCTGCCTTCAAACCATGATATATGCACTTTAAACCAGAAATAACACTTAAATCCAATTAAAATTTCTTGCATGACCCATTGAAAAACTACTGCTCAAATTTGATGAGCAAAGGCCAATAACAGTGCAGAAGAAAAATACTGATAGACCATCCAGTCAGTAGCAAGTCTGTCAGAAGCCAGCATGCAGGGGAAGTCAAAAATTATGTAATTAATTGGTCTCCTTGCTGAAGGGAAGGACAAAGCTGTTTGGCTTGGCTGTATGGCAACGCAGACACTGACACGGAACATTTTTTAACCTAAAAAAGTCTTGGTGTAAATGTCTGTGAAACATGCTCAGCAATTTCTGTTTTCATTAGGTTAACAGCAGACCTGATCTGCAGCAGCGAAACAAGCTAGTCAACCTGAAGCCTGTATGAGGCTAACATGCACGTCCCTTGTCCTGTTTACAACCTAAGGCCCAGTATCACAGATGAGCAGCAGTTGAAGCCCCTTGGCTGAGGCAGATTTCCTAACAATTCCACCTGAGCAAGAAATATTGATTTTAAAATCTGGGTAAGGTCCTAAAAGAATGAACATACACCACTGTAAGATCAGTATATGCATATTTGCTAAGAAATAACACTACATCCCTCATTCTATGAACACAGTCTGATAAAAATAAATTGTGCTTTCAAGATCACTTCCATGTGTTCCATAGACATATTGAAAGCTCAAATCGTACTTGTGCTTTTCTCTGAAAAACAACTTCACAGACTCCCTAGTGGAGCAGAAGAAAAAAAAACATACACACACAGTGACACACACTAATGTCTCTAAAACATTCACTGCTGCAGCATCCCAGCTGTAATGGAATCCCTTGCAAATCTAATTTCAGCAAACATGAAGAGATTTTGATCCTGTAGTTTCCTTCTCTTAGCCCATTATGATGTCACACAGGAATTTGTCCTGTCTTCCACTCACCCGGAGGCTCACCTACAGCTGCTTTAAGCAAGAACAGGCTCAAAGAAACTTCTGATCACTAATTTGCCTCCTTCTCCATTCATTCTGCCACAACCAGCCATTTCTATGGCTAAGTTTCTTCTTTCAGTTCCTGAAAACATGAAACCTGGTTCCACTGTATGATAGATGTTTACTCTTTTATTACTTTTGAATATTTTATGCATTTTTTTCTTTGAATTCTATGTTTCCTAAAGTTAAATAAATACCCCAGGTTTTGGTTTGTGTACATGTGTGTAGACAGATAGATCAAAAATAAGATAATTTAGCATAATGAGAATAAACTAATAAAGATAAATAAACTAAAGACCACACCCCATTCTTGTGATGCTGGTGGACACGGCTCACCAACATGTTAATAATAATGAATGCAATGTGTCTGTACTTTTTAACCAAAGGGGTTTCATGAAGTTTATGCTCGAAATAACATGCTCAAACTTTTTTTCAGCAATTAGAAACTCTATTTAAATATTCTTTGTATGAAATTAAAGCTAAGACTTTAGAGATTCCATCAAGTGTAAATATCACAGCAGCTGCTATTGTTTCAGAGATAAGGATGGAACGCAGGAAAAAAGGAAGTTTTTCTCCATTGTACAGTATATAAACCTCTTAGAAATATCATGAATAAGGTTACAAATGTTTGGAAACCCTAAATCCAGCTGTGGTAAACTACGTTACAGAGCTTTTAGTAAAGACATGCCTAGGCATTTGGTCCATTGGCACAGTATTGCACATATTAGCACCATTTACAAAAAATAGTTTATTGTTAAATTTACATGTCTAAAATGGTTCGTCTTATCATATTCTTTTTTAATTTACTCACATTTATTTTCCATTTTAGTAAAACACTGAGAAACTGCTCTCTTTTGCTCCAACTTCAGCATATTGACTGACCATCAGCAATACACATAGCAATAACTTGAGTTTGGTTGCTCTCAATTTTCACAAACGACCCCTCCTTTTGTAGAATCAGAATATACTAATGATGTGTTCAGACCGAACACGATTTGAGCGTCAAAAAGGCGTCCAATGCCTCAAGTTGGACACATGCACTTTGAAGTCAGACGCTCGAGACACGTGTCAAAAACACTCTAGACGCGCATCTGAGGAAAGGGGTGGACAGGCGCGCGTTGGGAGGAGCTACCCTTGGTTATTTCTTTTGCCAGTCTCTTATACAATGGAAGATGTAATAGAGAGTGGCTTGGCTTTATTTGCTGAATAATAACAGGACGGGCACAAAACGTGACAATAATACCCCTTTTCCACTGGCTTGTTTTAGGCGCTGCAGCTCAACTCCACTCGGGACAAGGTTGACAGGAGAAGCAGCAATGAGAGACACTGCTGTTTGGACTGGTGAAGCTCCAGAGTTTGCCTGAAGAAGTTCCAATTTTATGAGAAAGTTTTGTCTCAGCCATGGCAATAATTGGGACATGGACTTTAAAATGCAAAACTGCAGACTTTAACAGTGGTAAAGTTAGTTTTAGGTTGGATGTTGGATATTGGAGATTCATGCTCCCATGGATACAGCGGGACTTCCTCCTGTTTGATCCGAGGCAGGCAGTCTTATTACTGGCAGCTGCTCTCTGCCTGCTCCCTCCTCCTGCAGACGCTGGTTTGTGGGTAAGGAAATTACCAAACCAAACACGCTGTTTCATGGTGGTATTGTTTTGTGTGTTTTGTGATAAATGTTTGTGCATTTGAACAGCTGATTATATGTGTGATTAGCTGGTTTAGGATGTTATTAAATACGGCGCTCTGCCTGCATGTAATTAAGAAAGCTGATGTGTATTTTTTCTTTTCTTTCAGCCTTCAGGCATAGTTTAGGATTTGTAATTAGTAAAATGGTCCTTTCCCTCCCATGATAAAATATGTCACTATGTCACAAAGCTGAGCTTCTCTGATTGGTTGCGCTGCATCAACCTCCAAAAGATCAGATTTCCCAACTCTAGAGTCTGCCGCTTTGGATGTGTGAAACACGCATCAGACGCATGAAATCTCAAAAGGCACAGCAAAACGCATCAAAACACGCAGCAGGACCCCTCAACACCCCAACACGTGTCCACCGTAGACCTTGCATGAAAACCAGATGACCCTGACACTCAAATCGCATTCGGTCTGAACCCACCATAAACACGTTCACGTCAGTCCCCTCTATCACCAGCTGTAGTAAAACCTGTGATGTAAACTGAGTCACTTTTACCTTCATCAAACCAGTTCCTTGTATCCTGACCCAGAAGCAGAAAGCAAAATGATATCACCTGCAGTAGTTCTACCAGTGGGAGCCAAGAAGCTTGACCCAGAGTAGCTATGAGAGCAAAAGTGAACATTCACCCTGACCTCTCTGTGTTTCCCTGCATTGCAGCATATGAAACACAGAAATAAACCCACTCAAAAGGATTGCTGTTAATCTGATTACGTATGCAGCCTCATAGTGAGTATAAAACAAATAGCTGCCAATAAGAAGGGACAATATGAAGTGCTTTTATAGGACAAGTTTCATAACCCTTCTGAAGATCAGCAGGAAACAAAGGGTTCAGAGTTTTGACCAAGGACAATTGAAAATGTGGCAAGGGGAGGCTGAGATCAAAGTTACAGCCTCCCAATCACCAGATTACTACTCCCACCCTCGGCTCTTACAGTTATCCACCTTTGTGTATCACTGCAAACATAAAATTATCTTTTTGTGTAAGCCTATAATGCTCCAACAATAGTGATAAGGTGTAAATGTATCTTCCTTAGCAGTATTGAAATACTTTGTTGGAGCAACTCCCTCTGATACTTCTCAGCCCAAAGACTGCAACTGTGTGAAATGAGCAGCAACTGGATGGATGGATGGATGGATGGATGGATGGATGGATGGAAGGGTGGAAGAATGGACGGACGGACAGACAGATGTTTTTTTTGTCTTTCAGTAATGTCTCTCTAGCATATTTCAGTCACTGTGTTCCAATTGTTTAGACATTTCTCATGATAGTAGTGAAGATGTTCTCTCACTGCTCCTCGCTGATGTTACTTTTGTTCTCCCAAAGCTGGAATTCTTTCCTCGCTCCTGGGCGTGTGAGAAAGTCTAATGGCTCCAATGGGAGTGACACCAAACTGTCTTTGATAAATTGTTTTTAAATTACAACATAATCTCATTTGCGCAGCAATTTCCTCAAGACTCCAACAGTGAAACCATTCAGGCTATATGGGGATTGGCTTACAAAACACAAAAACGCACACACTCTCTTGAGTTCATGCAAATGTGCACATACACACACACAAACCTGGGGTTATCGGCTTTGGCGAGGATAGTGTTACATGACCTGCAGCTCGGAGGCTAACCAAATTACTGCCTCCAAACTACTAAAGTGGTCATTAAGGACACACTCTTTCTCCGTTTCTCTTTGTCTCTGTCTCTTGCTTGCTCCCTCTTTTTGATCATCTTCTCTAAACCAGTTCCATAATTTTTCCAAATAATTTTACTTAATCAATTTTTTCTCAGTCAGGTTTTTCAACCACTTTCGTTATCTTTCAAGAACTGCTATGAAACTGTCCTTGCCTCACTTTACTTTTTTGTCTGATAGCCACTCATATGCTTGATCCCGCTGCTATTTTTTCAGTTAAATCTACATTCAGTTTTTTACCTCAGTGATCAAGTCCTGCAATAAATCTAAGATCCGATTGTTGCATATGTTCCTAACAGAACATTTTGGCCTCAGACTGCAGGTTTACTGGTGGTTCCTAAAGGTTCTAGAAGCAGAATGGGAGGCAGATCATTTAGTTATCAGGCCCTCTGATAAGTTTGAGAGAACAGAGCATAAAAAATACACTTCATCTAGGAGAAAAACACAGCTCCCAGTGAAACCTTGCTGGAGCGGGGCATCAGCTGAGCTGCTGCTGCCAACAACTTTATGTTCTCCTTTTATAGATGACACAATTGGCCCTGTCTTTCAGTATTTAACCCAGTCTCTCTCCTAGACATAACTACTGGCTGAGCTTTACTGTGACTAACTGTATGTGCTCCCTTTCATCCTGCACTATTAAAAACTGGCTCAAAGCTTATCTGCTTAGTTGTGTTTTTCTCCTAGATGAAGCGTATTTTGTATGCTCTGTTCTTTCAAACCCCCAGTCGATTGTCGCAGATGGCCGCTCACACTGAGCCTGGATGTGGTTCTGCTGGAGGTTTCTTCCTGTTAAGAGGGAGTTTTTCTCACCACTGTTGCTACATACATGCCCATTATGAGGGATTGCTGCAAAGTCAATGCCAGCGACTGTCCACTGTCACTACATGCTCATCCAGGAGGAGTGAATGCTACAAGTCAATGACTCAATGCAACCTGCTGGGTTTCCTTAAATAGAAAACCAATTTAAATAATAAACTGAATTTGACGGCACCAGAATCAATTGGTCTGTATGTACTTGATATAGATTCTGTATGATTTGACTGAATAAATTGTTTTAGGTAGAGTGCCTTGATGTGTTGGGAATTGGCTTTATATAAATAAACAGTGTTAAACTGGAACTGAATTGTTCTTTTACCAAAGGTATTTTTAAAGATTAAAAATTTACCGATTTGATGATTCAGGATATCAGAAATAGTCTGAAAGAGAGACACCCAAAATTAACCAGGAATCTAGAAGACTAATACATGTGAAACAGAGAAGCAGGCACACTCTTACATTTTTCTCATATGGAGTCCTTGTTGACACAGAAGGAAGAGGGTTAGTATGCTGCAGTTTAACCCAGGAACAGAAAACAGAACCAAAACCAAACTTTTCTAAAGTAAAATACAAGTAGTCCCACTTAACCCTAACACTATTTTAGCATCTTAGACAAGACATTCAGGAACTCAATGGTTAGTAAAATAAATGTTAAATTTGACTCAAGATCACTAATACGTTGTCTCTGACCTGAAGCAACAGCTTAACTACAGCACCTTGAGTGCCTTGTTGCTGAAAAGTGCTATATAAATAAACTTGACTTGACTATTGTGCAATTTACTGTTGAGGGTCTTAAATGAAGACTTAAAGTCGGAGGCTAGCAATGCTCTATGCAGCTCAAGCATAAAGCATGCTGAATATAATGCACCACTATCCATGTTGCCGTACATAGTTTTTATGGACATGATTCTCAATGCTGTGCTATTGCGATACTTGTTGAAGACCCAACAGAGTCAGACCCCCGAGGTAAATGTAGGGTTAAATGTACAAGAATGAAAAAGTGTTGATGCAGCTATTGAGCTGCACACCTGTGCCATCTTTTGCAAACCTGAAGTCTGAAACAGAATTTACTTGGTGGATTACATATAATCAGTGTTTGTAATGACTCTCTTTGGTACTATGCAGCTCTCATCTGGGTTTCAAATGGGTTGTAATTAAATCTATTCAAAATAGGGAACACATCAAGAATCCATATGGGTCCCACTTGTCACCCAGAGTTTGTCTGCATCAAACCAATATGCACAAAACCAATATGCACAAAAATGAGACCATTATGGAAACTGTAAATAATCCTATTTGGTTCCCATTTTCAGCTCATTTCCTACAAGGCCTTTCTGAATTGTTGACTGGAGTGCAGGACCCTGATAGGTTTCCACCACCATGAACCACCACAACCTTGCTTTGGAAGTTTTGTGCATGTTCAAAACTCTCAGGGAACTATCATGCTCCATCATTTGTAATGAGAAGCCCACTGTATTCCTAACATGCCCAAAATGCCTTTAAAACCTTCCAAAAAAACATGGATATGATTTTTAAAATTATATCAGTATTATTCCAGTATTGATGGGGCCCTAGGAAGTTTCCCTCCTATCTTTAACAGTGATTAAACTGACTAAAACAAGCTACTGCTATGTACTCCATAAATCTTACAAAAAAATCTTTTTTGCTTTTTTGTTACCACAGTGATAATCTCTGTACGTATGACATAAGCGAGGACCCTAGAAGTGTCCAAATGTATCTTGTCATGTCAAGGATAAACTCCAGAAAATAAATAATAACATTTTTTTCAGTTAATTATAATCTAGTGTTGAAATCTTAATTTTCAAAAAGGCCTTAGACTCTGGGAGGTCACAGGTATTTACATTGCTTTTGGTAATGGGATCATTACCAATTTTGTCGCTTTACCTTTTCAGGTCCTTGTTGCCTGCTGACCTTCAGGGATACATGTATTTTTTTTTCAAGTAGATTCATATGGTGGGATATTGAGCAGTTTCTTACATCTAGCAAAATGCTGTCTGGAGGCTGTTTAGATATTAAAAGTTTGGACTGCTCAGAGCTAATTAGCAAAACTAGCTTGGTTTTCTGCCATACTAAAACAACTCAAGGTCTCTAAAAGTTTCATAGCAATTCATGCAAATGGAATTTTATAAAATGTTTACACTATATTTGCATTTTAATCCAAATCCAAATATATTTTATTCATAAAGCACATAAAAAAACAATTTATTTAACTAAAGCGCTGTACAGTTCTAAAACAGGTCAAATCAAGACAAAAAAATAATAATACAACACTGCAAAGGCTGTGTTAAAATAAAAAGAGAAACAGCAAACTGACTCTCATTGTTTCAAAAGCCGCTGAAAATAAATGTGTTTTAAGAGCGACTGAAAAACAGCAGAAGAAAAGGTCTGTCTAATATTTAATAGCAACTTCATTCATTCATCTTCTATACTGCTCATTTCCGTAGTGGGTCACAGGAGACCTGGTGCCTATCTCCAGCAGTCTAAGGGCGAGAGGCAGGGCACACCCTGGACAGGTCGCCAGTCCATCGCAGGGCAACACAACACAGAGTCATACAGGACAAACAACCATGGACACACTCATTCACGCTTAAGGGCATTTTAGAGAGACCAGTTAACTTAACAGTCATGTTTTTGGACTGTTAGGTTAACAATCAGAGAAGCTCAGCGCCATGAGGTGCTTTGCTTTAAATGCCTTAAAAGACAAAATGAAAACTCTAGACAAGGTACAGTACTATAATTTAAGCACTATATACATAGAAGAAAGATGTAAATTAAATGAATAAGTATTTGCTGTATTGTACATGATGATGTCAGTACCCTAAGCCTAAATAGTCATCTACAACACAGCCCGGGTCTGTGAAGAAGTTCTCTGGCGTGCTGCTATCTCCTCTCTAGCTTCTGATTGCAGCATGTGGCAATTAATTAATTTAATTTTGCTAAGTTTCATCATCATGATTTACACATTACAAGTTCTTTCATCAGTTAATTTCTCTCTATTGATTACCAGAAGCATTTTTTGTTGTTGTTGTTTCTTTTAATAACCAATCACAGCTCTTAGAAGACAGTGTCACACCTACCAAATGGGGTCAACCACACCTCCTCACTAAGATAGAAATTTCTGTAGTCGCTCTCAGCAGTGAAGTGAATCACTCTTAAGCTAGGAGTCCTTGCCAAGAATTTTTAGGCTAAGATAGGAGCTCTCTGAGAGGACTCTGAGAATTGTTATGAATACGGGCCCACATCTCCTCTGAGCTTCAGCCTAGTTGGTCGTACAACCAACAGGAGCTGGTCAGTTGATCTAATGGTCGTGATCAAACATAAGGCTGAAGCAAGTCAGAGAGGTAAAATGAAACAAGACCAATAACGCATTAAAAGGCCAAGAAAATTATTTTTAAGTCAATTATTTAGCACACAGGCAGCCAGTTTAAAGATCTTTCAATGAGATGCCATGTCTGTTAAACAGCTGGCTATTTACCAGCTAATATCAGCTTGTTAGAGTTCCAATGTTGTTCTATAAAAAGTAGAAGGACAAAATGGGGTGATTTTCTGTGCAATTAGCCAGCTTATTTAAGAACTGTTACTTTTTTTAAATTGTCCTGTCTGGCAGAGTAGCACTCAGAATTGCTGTCGAAGTGCCCAACGAAGCCCAACAGATTTACTTTCACAAGTGGAGCATAATGTTGCGTCAGGGCCATCTGGTTTTCATGCAAAGTCTATGGTGGAAGCGCGTCCAAAGCGTCAGACGCTTGAGTAGGGAAAGCTGAACTTTTGGAGGTTGACGCACCGCGTCAACCATTTAGAGAAACTCAGCGCCATGACGTAGTGACTTATTTATCATGAAACAAGGACCACTTTACTATTTAAAAATCATAGTCCATGCATGAAGGCTGAAAGAAAAGAAATAGGACTCACACAAGCGGAGTGCTTTATTTAATGACTTGCTAAACCAGCTGATCACACATAAAATCAGCTGTTTAGACGCACAAACATTTCCCCCAGAACAAGACCACTATGAAACAGAGTGTTGGTTTGGAAATGTATTGACGGTCCTAATAAACCAGCAGGATAGAGCAGCTGTCCATATTCAGACTGTCTGCCTTGAATAAAACGGGAGTAAATCCCGCTGTATCTGCGGAGCACTGTAATATCCAACCTAAAACTAACTTTACTGCGGTCAAAAGTCCGCATTTTTGCGGTGCCCTTGTCCTTATTATTGACATAAACCTCCTCATAAAATTGGAACTTCTACAGGCAAACTTTGGAACTTCACCAGTCCAAACAGTCTAACTGTTTTATCCGGCTCCAAGCAGCCAGTCACGAGTATGCGCAGCCTCACTGCCACACTGCCTCGCACAGACAAGTGTATCCCTCTTCTTTGTCCCTAGTCTAGTTTAATGGCCTTTAACACCACCTTTTTTTTCTTTTTGTTTTTCCAAAGCTGCATGATGAATTAGTCAGTTAGAATTAGTTCTGCCTCCCCGTCAGATGTGGTCATGGCAGAAAGTGTGGGGATTGTAGGAATTTTTCACCAAATAAATAGAAAACTGGTATGCCCGAATATGAATACAGTCCAAACGGAGTCCACGTTGCTCACAGTACACCTGACAATGTTTTGCCCTTTAGTCTGCAAATCCTGACGTGTACTGATGTGAGTTCTCAAGGCAGTTGGTGGTGAAGTGATTCACGCAAACTAGTACTGTCTTCGATAATGTGACTTAACATTGCCCTCAAAAATAAAATGAAGCCACAAATCACTTTTATCCAACAGCGGAAGAATGTGCATGGACACGTGTGTCTTTGCAGCCAACAACAGGACGTCTACCTTTGAGGTTAGCCATTGTAAAGCACAGGTAAAGTAAAACCAACCGGTCAGACGTGATCCTCTACTGAAAATCAAGTGGGTGGAGCTCTGCTTCAGTTGCTAGTCAGGGGTGGGACCAAGGTAATGTTGCTAGCTGCCATTGTAATTGTGACGTCAGCTTTTGAAACTGTGCGTTTTCTAGAAAAAATAGAACATTCATTTATAGCCAAAAAATAGCTGAATGTTTTTTTTGTTTTGTTTTTTTTTGTATTTGGACTGTTTGTAGAAGCATTAGAGACCCAAATGGAAGTATAAAAAAGATAAAAAGTGCATTTTGCATAATAGGTCCCCTTTAACCTATTCCTTAAGTTGTTGTCTTTCTTTTTCAACTAAAGGTGTTTCTGCCACACCTTCCATGCACTCTTTGATCATTTCCCTGTCAGTGAAAAACCTTTTGTGTTTTCATAATATTCACTGTACTCCAATAAACACTCATATTCTCACTGTTGTGTTGTAAGAGACTGTGTTGTTAGCAGTGTAGCTTGCTCATTCTGTCTCCTCAGTTCATTTATTCTCCTTATCCTACCTTCAGACCCATAGCTTTGGCTGAAGTTCCTATGTTTGGTTTCATAATGTCTCTTTAGATTTCCACTCTTTATAAGTCCAACTGATTCAGAAAATATACGGCAGACTGGCCTTACAGCCGATGGAGGTTAAAAGGAAAGTACATGCTTCTGTCCATTTATCTTTAAATGTGCGGTTTCATATTCCACTTTATGTATTTTTTACAAAGCCATCTTCTTTTACTCACTCATCTGTGCACCACTAAGATATTGTACTGTCAGCAAGCATGAGCTCCCAAGCTAGTAACTTCACAGCTATTAACAGCAATGTTAATAACACTCCAGCACACTACACATAGCTCCAGCCACCAGTGGGTCAGTGGAAACACAACTGGTACTGTACCGAGTAGAGCGAAACCAAGTGGACCGGAGCCGCATCACCTAAAATGAGCCAGTGGAAAAGAAGCACTAGCAACCCACGTTCAAGGACTCGCTTAGCTTCTTCTTTGTCGTTTTCTAGTAGTTGGCATACAACGATGTGGTGCATTACCGTGCATTAACATCACTGTGTACGTTAATATAAGTGAACTGTGTGAACTCTACTCTTTATCCTTTTTGGCTTCGAAGGAGCTGACTGTGTTAAGTAGAGCGAAAAAGGTCAGTGTATGCATAAAATGTTAATATAGTTTTTTCTGATTCAATATAGTTTGAATGGTTACATTTAATTCTCTTGTGATTCTTTTGCTAACTACTAGTCTTGCTTCCAAAATATAAGATCCATCAGGAGAGGCGAGGGGCTTTCTCCAACAATAGAGTATATCTGTGTATGCATGTGTGCGTGTGCTTGTGTATATAAGGTTTCTCCATAAGAATATACAATAGCGGGCGTGAGGAGCCACAGACCTGCCCACTAGGGCTCGAGACAGACACGGAAGAGATCGGAGCCACATACATCCAAAGTCCCCCCAGAGAACAGGAACCCCGGGAGGGCCACCGCTGGAACTACCACACTCCAGAGAAGAGAAGAGGAGAGCCCCAGGGGAACAGTCCAGCACCACAGTGCAGAAGCCCCAGGAAGCTGCAGCGACGAGCCCACAGGCCCAGCTGACAGCTGGCAACGCAGGAACAGATTCAGCCATGGACCCAGAGACCCGAGACCCAAGGACACACCACTCACCAGCAGAGGCCCGACAGAGCCAGGGGGGCCAGGCCCTGACAGAGCCAGAGGGCCTAGGCCCCACCATGTCAAGTCAAGTGAAGTCAAGTTTATTTATATAGCGCTTTTCAGCAACAAGGCACTCAAAGCACTGTACATGAGGAAAAACATTACAATGATACAGAAAATCAAACACAGAAAAACAAATCAAATGACACTAATAATCCTTGGGAGTAATACTAATAATAATCCTTCCGGGTTTACTGGTAGAAATTGGTTCCAAGCCACTCTTAATAATAAAGCATCTTATGCTAAAAGAAGATGATAATATTGATAGTCTCATCATTCCACTGAATTCTAACTAGGGAAGCTGAGTCACTGGTACAAAACAGCTTTAATCCACATTTTCAGGTGCTAATAATATATTGCTTTTACTGGTACTGAAGTTGAACTAAGTAATAGCAGTCCATTGTAGTCCAACTAAGAAAGCTGGGTCATTGGTGTAAGAGCAGCTATAGTCCAAATTTTCTATTACTAATAATGTTTGGTTTTCGCTGGTAATCCTTCTTATAAAAGTAGAAATCTATGAAAAAGTAATGAAATCACGCAATTAGGTGCAGGGCTAGGCAACACACAAGAAGAAAAGATTTTGCAAGAGTGCGGTGGAATCCTGGGAGTGTGAATATATAACTGTGAGTGTGTATGCAAGAATTAGACTGTCAACACAGATAAAGTGCCTTTGTCCTTGAGGAGAGAGATGGAAGTTTTCTCAATCGGCCGCATAGTCTTATCTGGGTCACAGCTGTTTGGGGGTGCTGGGAAAGAGCGCCATGTTTACATAACATATTTTGTCGATACCCACTCAGCAGAAGTTGGCCACGTTGGGGCACCAGATTTAGAAAAACAATAAATGTTGTGGTTCAAGCAGTTGTGTGGATTTCCAACCGCTTCAAGAATTTTTACTGTTATCTCTCAATTGCGAATCCAAATATCCAGATTTCTGGGACTTTCCGCAGTTCTAGAGCGAACAACCTTCTCCATGATTAAATCCTTTCACCTCTGAGTCCAAAAGCCACTTCCAGGCTACGATTCTGTTCAAGAACCGCATCCAGCTTGCGGCTTAGCTCTCTTAACAATTCAGTCTGAGCATTGATCGCTCTGCGGATTCCATCCACCATCGCAGGCAGCTTTGGGATGCTTTGAACAGCTGCCCAAGTTTTGCTACTCACTCGATAAGTCAGGTAACCGCCGGCTCCAAAAAGAAGAAATCCTGTTATCAAAAATCCAAATATATAAACGGCTTCTGCGTCCTCAACCGACATTGTAGTCAAGCACACAATCTTCCACTGTTGCCAGGAATCCATTGTGTATCTAGAGAAGAATGTACCGGCTGGGCAAGAGGGTTCTCCTTTACCCTGTCTTCCCATGCGTTGAAAGACCAGCTGACCAAATCCATAATTTGCAAGTTTGAAAGATATGTAAAGTGAGGCTCTGAGAAAAACACCGACAAAAGCAGATGCAGAAGCAGGCAAGAGGGAGGGAGAGAAAACGCTTGCGTCCTCCACCGAGAGCAGAGCAAGAAAAAGCAGCCATTGGGAGTCAGCCAGCAAACACCCAAGCACCTAGCCCCAGACACAGAGAAGCACCAACACACTGGCAGGAGTGTGACAGGGAGGAAATAGGCCCCACATTTGATAGGGGGCCTAAGATGATTCAGGAGAGGAAGACACCCAAGACCCAACCTGACACAAAAACAAGCATACACAGTCACAATCACATGTTTCCACTCTCATGCGTACACATATAAACAATCACACCTACACACCCAACGTAAAGATACACAACAAATGGACACTGTACACTCACTCGCATTCTCCATTTGCACTCTTCACCCCCAGGTCCAGGTACCGATACCTCAGAGGGGCAATCAGTCCCCAGACCGAGGAGGTGGTCCCCTTCATTCCTGGGTGGAAACAGGCCGACCAGCTATTGTTACTATGGTTACTAAATTGAATACTACAGTTTCCTAAATTTTTTCATACCTTCTTCCACATAGTACAATAAAAGAATTATTACATCCAGTAAAACCATTCATTGTCTTGGCTGACATTGCTGAAGATTTTAAAACATTTTAGCTGAAATAAAGTGATTGCCAAATCACTGTAAATGTATACATCAACTAATTTCTTTATGAGTCTATGTATCAAAATCAAAATAATTTGTACTAACCACTGAAATTATGTTAGATTAGCAGCAGTGTGGATAACTGTTGTTTTCTGATTTAAATAAAAGTTTCTAATAATAAAAGTGTTTCTAATCTTCATGTTACTGTAATAACATAAAACATGGTATTTTTCCTTAAGCTTATTATACTGAAAAAATCTCATACCTGCCCAGTGCTTAGTGTACTGAGCTGTTGGTGTCTTTCCATTATTATCAACAGATCTGCCTATTCTCCTCTCATGTTCAATACCAAGAAGACATTTTTGTCCAACTGCTGTTTACTGGGTATTTTCTTTGTTTTAGACCTCAATATAAACCTGAAGGATGGCAGGGCATGAAAATCCCAGTAGAGCAGCAATTTCTGCAATACTCAGGCTAACCTGTCTAGCAACAGCAACCATGTCATGTTCAAAGTCACTTAAGTCCTCTGTATTTCCCATTCTGATGCTCACTTTGAATGTCAGTAAGTCGTTTTCACCATGCCTGGATGCCTAAATGCATTGGTTGCTGCTGTTTGTGCAATTTAACTGGCTCCTTTATCATTTGTGTTAACAATCACTGGAATGGAGTACCTAATAAAAAAGTCACTGTGTGTCTATTTTCTCCTTTACATTTAAGTTTTGAAATTTTCAATTTGACCAGATGGTGCTTTTTTTTTACAGTTGCTTTTATCATCAGTTATATCAAGATGCCAGACAAACTAAGATTCCAGTGCAAATGATTTATTAGAACAGGGTTATCCATCAATACACCAGCTGAAGATATCCATCAGTGTGGTGCCCTTAAGATGTATGACTATTTCTACCATCTTATACACATAGAATCAGTCATAAAATCACATTTAGTTTTTGCACTGCATGCCCCTAGCTGGACTCTGCCACACACACACACAAACAAACATACAAACACACACGTAGTGTTTTCTTATTCTTATAGGGTCCTTTCATTGACTTCTATTCATGGCTATAGCCTATCCCTGACCTTTAACCTGAACCTAACCCTTACCAGTATGTACCTTACCCTAAACCCAAATTCAATTCATACCTTAGCCCAAACCTAACCATTACCCACAAAAAATATTTCCCCTTGTGTGGCCCAGGTAAAATGCCCACACAATGTTGAATGTCCTCACAATGTTAGTGTCCCATCAGGGATTGATCCACACAATGTTATATATACACACATGTGTGCGTACACACACATGCTCAGGAAAGATATAGTATATACTGTAGGCTTAAAGCTGTTACATCAAACATTTACTGTAAACAGCCACAGGCCCCAGTTCATGAGCTCATTAAATGTAATGTAAACACATCTTAAAGCATCAAGTGATAAAGAAAATTACTGTTCTTACTGAAGAGGAAAAATGTAAATTGCTAGCAATATTTAGAGCAAATATCAGTGGTAAATTATCAGTAAGCCTAAATACAAAAGATGGTGTATAAACTGAATGACATCTAAACAGTCTGTACCATAGCTTCTTTATTCTTCTATTTGATTCTCTAAATCTAATTTATCTAATTATAATATATGAATGAGATAATTTGTTTTGAAAATTCCGCCATAATAAAAAAAAACTGTTTAGCTGAGCAAGGACAACAGGAAAGAGTAAAACAACGGCCTATTACATATGGTGATTTGTGAATGATGGCATGACCTATATATGTATTTTTTTTTTCGTTTCAGAGAAATTATGATAAATGAACGAGAACTAGTTCATGGAGATGGTAAAACAAACAAATCATTTATTCATTCATTTTCTGCCGCTTATTCCATAGTGGGTCGCAGGGAAGCTGGTGCCTATCTCCAGCAGTCTATGGGCGAGAGGCGGGGTACACCTTGGACAGGTCGCCAGTCCATCGCAGGGCAACACACAAACAACCATGCACACACTCATTCATACACCTAAGGGCAATTTAGAGTGACCAGTTAACCTAACAGGCATGTCTTTGGACTGTGGGAGGAAGCCGGAGTACCCGGTGAGAACCCACGCATGCACGGGGAGAACATGCAAACTCCATGCAGAAAGACCCCTGCAGGTTTTTCCGCTTGCAAAGCATGTAGAAGTCTAATTTTTATCATAGGTATTCTTGAACAGTGAGTAAAGGTTTCTAAAACAAAAATATAGAAAATCACATTGTGTGATTTTTAAGTACAGTGGCTTGTAAAAGTACGCATACCCCTTGAACTTTTCTACATATTGTCACATTACAACCACAAACATAAATATATTGTTTTGGAATTTTATGTGAAAGACCAACACAAAGTGGTATACAATTGTGAAGTGCAGAGATCCACAGCTCAGGGGGGGGGGAATCTGTCCACAGGACAACTATTTGTGCAGTCGTGCACTGCACAAAAGTGGTCTTTATGGAAGAGTGGCAAGAAAAAAGCCATTGTTGAAAGAAAACCATAAAAAGTCCCGCTTGCAGTTTGCTAGAATCCAGGTTGGGGACACAACAAACATGTGGAAGAAGATGCTTTGGTCAGATGAGACCAAAATTGAACATTTGGCCAAAATGCCAAACGCTATGTGTGGCAGAAAACTAACACTGCACATCACTCTGAACACACCATCCCCACTGTCAAATATGGTGGTGGGAGCATCATGCTCTGGGTGTGCTTCTCTTCAGCAGGGACAGGGAAGGTGGTCAGAGTTGATGGGAAGATGGATGGAGCCAAATACAGGGCAATCTTGGAAGAAAACCTGTTGAAGTCTGCAAAAAAACTTGAGAATGGGCGGAGGTTCACCTTCCAGCAGGATAACGACCCTAAACATAAAGCCAGGGCTACAATGGAATGATTTAAAACAAAACATATTAATGTGCTAGAATGGCCCAGTCAAAGTCCAGGCCAAAACCCAAATGAGAATCTGTGGCAAGATCTAAAAACTGCTGTTCACAAATACTCTCCATCTAATCTGACTGAGCTGAAACTGTTTTGCAAAGAAGAATGTGCAAAAATTTCAGTCAATAGATGTGCAAAGCTGGGAGAGACAACACCCTAAAAGACTTGCAGCTGTAATTTCTGCAAAAGGTGGTTCCACAAAGTATTGACTCAGCAGGGCTGAATACTTTCACACAATTCCCTTTTCAGTTTTTTATTTGTAAAAAAAAAGAAATCATGTATAATTTTCTTTTCCACTTAACAACTATATCTATATCTAATACAATATATCTGTTTGTGATTGTAATGTAACGATATGCAGCAAGGATTTTTTTTTGTATATAATCATAGTGGAAACAAAGAATATCTTTTTAAGTGGACATACAGGGGTTGGACAATGAAACTGAAACACCTGGTTTTAGACCACAATAATTTATTAGTATGGTGTACGGCCTCCTTTTGCAGCCAATACAGCGTCAATTCATCTTGGGAACGACATATACAAGTCCTGCACAGTGGTCAGAGGGATTTTAAAAAGCCATTCTTCTTGCAGGATAGTGGCCAGGTCACTACGTTTTACTGGTGGAGGAAAAACTTTTCGACTCGCTCCCCAAAACCCCCCAAAGGGGCTCAATAATTTTAGATCTGGTGATTTGTGCAGGCCATGGGAGATGTTCAACTTCACTTTCATGTTCATCAACCCAATCTTTCCCCAGTTTTTGTTTTGTGATTGGTGCATTGTCATCCTGATACACGGCACCGCCTCAGGTTTAAAATTTTTAAACCACTGGATGCACATGGTCCTCAAAAAGGTTCGGTAGTCCTTGGCAGTGACGCGCCCATCTAGCACAAGTATTGGGGGCCAAGGAATGCCATGATATGGGGCCTAAACCATCCTGATCCACCCCCATGCTTCCCTTCTGGGCATGAAACAGTCTAGGTGGTACGTTTTTGGGGCTTCTCCACACCGTAACTCTCTCGGATGGGGGGGAAACAGTAAAGGTGGACTCATCAGAGAACAATACATTTTCACATTGTCCAAGCCCCAAATTTGCGCTCCTTGCACCATTGAAACCGACGTTTGACATTGGCATGAGTGACCAAAAGGTTTTGGCTATAGCAGCCCGGCCGTGTATATTGACCCTGTGGAGCTCCCAACGGACAGTTCTGGTGGAAAAAACAGGAGAGTTTAGGTCACATTTTTAAATTTTGCCGTGATGTGGGCAGCCGTGGTTTATGTGTTTTGGATACAATCTGGGTTAGCACCCGAAAAACCCTTTCAGACCGCTTCCTCTTGCGTCCACAGTTAATCCTGTTGGATGTGGTTCGTCTTCTTGGTGTATGCTGACATTTCCCTGGATACCGGGCTCTTGATACATCACAAAGACTTGTGTCTTGGTCACAGATGCGCCAGCAAGACGTGACCCCAATTTTTTCCTCTTTGAACTCTGGTATGTCCCCCAATGTTGTGGTGCATTTCAAATTTTGAGCAAAACTGTGCCCTTACCCTGCTAATTGAACCTTCACACTCTGCTCTTACTGGTGCAATGTGCAATCAATGAAGACTGGCTACCAGGCTGGTCCAATTTAGCCATGAAACCTCCCACACTAAAATGACAGGTGTTTCAGTTTCATTGTCCAACCCCTGTATATACACAATTGACTTTACAAACGAGTATAATGTGAGATCAGTCCAAGTGTGCATGGTGTTGTTCTGGATCTCTGACTGTCATCAGAGAAACAGCCTGGGGGAAGAAAATGTTTCTGTGGCGGCTGGTTTTAGCAGACAGCGCTCTGTAGCGCCGACCTGAAGATAAAAGCCTAAACAGTTTGTGTGCAGAGTGTGTGGGGTCTGTGTAGATTTTAGCAGTCCTTTTCCTGTAACTAGACCTCTACAGGTCCTGGAAAGAGGGAAGGTCAGCCCTGATGATTCTCTCTGCAGACCTGATTGTTCATTGCAGTCCAGACCTGTCCTGTTTTGTGGATGAGCCAAACCACACTGAGATGGATGAAGACAGGACAGACTGAATGATGGCAGTGTAGAAGATGACCAGCAGCTACTGTGGAAGGTTGTACTTCTTGAGTTGCCTCAGGAAGTACAGTCTCTGCTGGGCCTTCTTCTGAACATGGTCTATGTGTGAGGACCATCTCCGTTTTTGAGAAATGGTGGTTCCTATGAACCAGGAGTGGTTTTTGTGTAGATTCTTGTGTAGATTTGTGTAGACAGGTGGAGGCCTGGGACTTTGAGCTGGATGAGCTTCTGGTGGAGGATGTCTGGGTTGATAGAGTTGAAGGCTGAGCTGAAGTCCACAAACAGGATCCTGGCGTACATCCCTGGGTGGTTGAGGTGTTGCAGGATGAAGTGTAGTCCCTAGTTGACTGCATTATCTGCCAACCTATTTGCCTGGTAGGCAAACTGCAGGGGCCTGTGATGTTCTTCAGGTGCTTCAACACTATTCACTCAAAGGCTTTTAAATTGGAATGAGATTGACCAGAGAGTGGTCAGAAAGTTCCAATGCAACCCTAGTGACAGCATGATATGCTTTAAAGTTGTGTAGCAGTGGTCCAGAGTGTTTTTATGCCTGGTGGGACACTTTATGTGCTGTCTGTATTTGGGAAGTTCATCGGAGAGGTTTGCAGTGTTAAAATCCCCAAGAACAATGATGAGAGAGTCTGGATGTTGTCTCTCCACGTCCGTTATCAGCTCAGCCTGCTGTTTTTCAGCATCAGTGATAGAGTCTTGAGATGGTATGTAATTGCCAACCAGTACAAATGAGGAAAACTCCCTCAGTGAATAAAACAGTTTACAGTTTATGAGAAATGACTCCAGGTCAGGGGCCTCAGGTACAAAGGAGTGTGCAGCTTTCATACTAAAAGTTTCCAGTAGGGAGAAATTCTGAAACTTGCTCCGCAAAATCAGATGTACGAAACTGTGCTTAGACATGTCACCGCACATGTAGCCTTAATACATCCCAATTTGCAGTGGATTTGACATAGCTGCACGTGGCACGCGCCAAATAACCATGGCAACGGTGCTGTGACAGTCAAAGAACCGGTTCCTTTTGGCGGAAAAACAAGAGAGACTGAGACAAGAGAGTCTACACACCATGAGGGCTATTTGTAGTGAGTTACAGCAAACCAACACCTACTTTAATGACATCAGCGACTCAAACCTGACTGAATATCAAACGTTTGCCGGCTCGTACCTGTTTAGTTCTACGTGTGTATTAAATCCAAAAGGTGCTGTCTAGCTGCTGCACTGAGCTTATTCATTGGTCAACGCTGATCATCGTAAAGATGTGAATATGGCCCTTTATTTCTATTAGGAAGACTGTCACCACACACACTGTGTGGAGAACTTTAAATCTTTACAACCATTCAGGACATCACATAAAAAAAGAAAATTACCTAGTAGCCAGCCATCGTGCATGGAGTTTTCTAACACAACTATTATTAATAAATTAATTATAATTATTTTGATAGTATAAAGGAATCATAAGCTGATGAGTCCATCGTGCCACTGCTTTTGCGCATCACAAATAGGTTGCACATATATTGAATTCAATTTCTATTCATAAAAGCATTTTCACTTAGAGATTGTGCCCTTTATGAGTGCAGTGCATAGCTCTGATTACATTCAGAAATCATCTCCTCGCTGCTAATGAGAGCCACAGTTTAAGGGACCATAGCAACATACAGATGAGGCCGTCCCATATGGTTGGCATGGCCCAGCTCAGGAATGACTGTTAAATACTCGACCTGCCAGTCAGCTCCCCCTGAAAAGCTCTGGTTGAAAGGACCGCAGCGTAGTGAGAACTTGAACTGGTAGTGGAGATCCACGGTTCCTCCTGGTTTCCCTCTGTAACACTGAGGCCAGCTCCATGCAGAGCTCCAAAATAATTGCCCTGGGCAATCTAAAATGGCTAATAAGCCATGCATCATCATGTGCCAGCAGATCAGTACTATCACTTCTTCCATTGGCAATGTCCTTCAGCCAAGCCAAAGCTGCCATTGTTCCACAATAACATGCAACTTTACGTAGCTATTTATGGAAATGTGTTATTATCTCCAGCTTGTCCACCTTAGGAATCATCAAACCTGACGTTAGAATTAATCTGCTGATCAGACAGTTTTCTTTTTCAGTGAGAATGAAAGTGCCCCTTAGATGATTCACGTTCATTTTATGCTCCTCAGAGCACAGACCGATGCGCATTTCCATCTACAGGTGATAAAAACAGAGTTTCCCAGTTTAAATCCAAATGAGGCTGTTTCCATCATTTTCTGAAGTGTGTTACGTTATTGTATGACGAGAAACGTGATGCAGTTTCATCGCTCTGGTTTAAACCATAAAAGCTCAAACTCATAAAAAAACATCAGGTTTGATGCTCCATGAACTAAATAAAGCTGAATTAAGTCACATTTCAGTGTATGTAGGAGAGTTTTAGTTTTCTGTCGTTTATTATTGTCGATTGAAAAGGTTTGCGCGGATTCTGCACATTTTCAGGGCAGGTCAAAAGTTTGCGTGGATTTACGCACGCTTTCACGCAACGTTCATTTTAGTACAGGCCATGTTGTTCATAAAACATTACACCGCAATATTTTTGAGTTTAAGTACGCTTCGTACATGAGGCCCCAGATCTACATGACATCCTCAACACTTTAATATCTCTGCACCAACCTTTGTTTATATGAAAGCAGATTCGCCTTCTCGCTTTTTTCCCAATAAGTCCGCGTTGTGGCGCGCTCTAAACAGATGAAAGCCTGGTATCTAAAGTACGTAGTCCGGGGTGTTCTCACTCAGCCAGGCTTCAGTAAAGCAGAGGGCGGCAGAACCACGGAGATCTGCATATTTACAGGTGAGAAGAATCAGTTCGTCCCTCTTGTTGGCCAGGGAACGCAAATTTGCCAGGTGGATTGAAGGCAAGGGTGCTACGCACACCGGCTGGCTGCTCAAAAACAGTGATATTACTTCGAGTTGGATGAAGCATGTTGGTTAAATTAGAATATTTTAATACCTGAATTTTTCACAGCAATGCATAGTTTTGGGCTAAACTGTATATCTGTATAGTTGAAACCTGCTATTTACATACACATTATAAAAAAGAACATTTTTCTCCTCGTTTGACACTAATTAGTTTTCCTATTTTATGTCAGTTAGGGTAACCATAATATTTGAGAATTTTAAAATACTTTTTTTCTAATTCAGAAATGTATATGCACGAAGATTAATATGCCTAAACATTTTGGAAATTGACAAATGATGATGTCATTAGTTTATAAGCTCTTAATAGGTTAATTCACAACATTTGAGCTAACTGGTTGCAGACGTCAATGTATTTTAAGGCAAAACTATGGGAAGAAACTTGTGCCATCAGAAACTAAATTTGAATTGCTCTGACTGAATCTGTATTTATGTAATTTGAAATTAAATGCAATGGTTTGAAAATGAAATTCACTAAACTGAAACTGAAACTGAATATAATGGTTTAAAACTGAATTCGTTTGCTTTGAAAATTGCTTTGCTTTGTATTGAAAATTCAGTTTGATTACTTTCACTTTCAGGTCTGAAATTCAATTTCATTTTCCAAAATTCATTTTTTTTTCACACATCCAGGTCCTTGAAGCCACAGATTAATCAAAAAACAGATTTACTGGTTTCACATTTTTTTCCTTTCACTATTGCTGTGTCTAAATTCAGGACTGCATTTTTTTAAAAGGATGCCATTTGTAGGCCGATAACTCCTGGATGAGGCGACGAATGCTATCCAAATCTCCAAGGTTTCAAAAAAATGCGTCCTACTTATCCCCAGGTTTTTGAAGCATGGTTTTCCGGTGTACCCCTCTGTGTCCCACCCTACCCCCATGATTAATTGCAGGTCGAAGTGTATTGTTCAAATGGAAGTAGCAAAGGCCGGAGGAAAAAAAAAAAAAGTTAGAAAAAAATTCGAAAAAAAAATATTTTGCGCATTCTGCGAAAAAATCTGCACTTTTACAATGTTTTTAGACAAGAATGTATTGTGTAAACCTAAAAATATCTGATCGGGTTTATCAAGATATCGTTTTAAATTGCACAAATGCCCCGATGTGTTGGGCCCCCTTGCCCCAGCAGCCGGCTGGCCTTGCCAGCTGTCAGCTGAACCGGGGGGTTGGGGTGCGCTAACCCCCCCGAGAGAAACAGCTGACTCCTGGCACATTTTTTTTCAAAATCCAGCTGGGTTTCCCCAATGGGTGGAAGTTAAAAAGATATAATTCAGTCAGATGAAATCTAATATTAATGTTTGATTTATTTATTATAATAATAATTATTATTATTATTATGCACTGCAAATAAACGGATTTAAACTTTTAAACTTAAATTTAAACTTCCTAAAGTTAATATGTTAGTGTTTAAGTTGTTGAAAGCTTTACAAATAAACTAAACAAATGGTATTTGTCATTAGTGTATTTTATCTAGTGTTAGTTTTTTATATCTATGAACACAAAAAAAATATTTAAATTGCTGAATAATGAACAAGATCATAAAACAATAACATTTTAAAAGAAAACAGCATTATAAGCCATCAGCAATATGTAAAAGGGTAAATAAAAACCGTGTAGTTATTTACAGCAGAGACAGTGTTATTAACCTTCAGGCTCCATTTGTTCGGCTTCGCAGCTCTGCGCTTCACGCTAACACAGTTGCTGGGCAACAGAAGTTACGCTGAGGTAAGGGCAAGAGAAACGCAGACCGACGTAACACTGGCGGTACACTATGTTAATCTGGCATGTTTAGCTAATAGCTACAGGTAGCATAAGTGTTAGTGTTTGACCATCATTTGTTTACATGACGCTTCTTATAGATGCTCATTTGATTGGTGATTGACATCTGCCAATCTCATGTATGCTGCACTGCTGCAGCTCAACATGCCGTAAAGGAAGTTTAACTTGATGTGAAACGTAAATAGATGAATCTGTGTTTGATTAATCTGTGACTATCCTCAAGAACCCGGATGTGTGACACAAAAAACTGAATTTTGGAAATGAAATTGAATTACAGACCTGAATGTGAAAGTAGTAAAACTGAATTTTTAATACAACGAAATACATTTTAAAAGGAAACGAATTCAGTTTCAAACCATTAAATTCAGTTTCAGTTTAGTGAAATTCATTTTCAAACCAATGCATTTAATTCAGATCAATTCAAATTCAGTTTCTGATGGCACAAGTTTCTTCCCATACAAAACCTTAAACATGCTGCTTCCTTGCGTGAAATTATAGAAAATCTGTGAATATCAAGTAGTAAATTCATCCTTGTAAATAATTTCAAGATGCCCGACATTGCCACTCCCATATGTTTAAACAATTATGTGCAAGTATATACACAATGGCAGTGTATTTTTCAGAAAAGAGAAGGTTTTGAATACCAGAGCTGAATCTGTTTTGGTATGGAATTTACATGTCAACACCAAGACTTTGTGAAGATGCTGGCCGAAACTGAAAGGGGTGTATCATTATCTACAACACGTCCTACACTCAGGGACAGACTGGGAACAAGCAAACACAGCCACCCAGGTTTCCACCTGAGGGGGGAAAACCCGGGAACCGGTCCCCCAGGCAGCCCAGGGCCCACACAAAGCCCCAGCAGCAAAATAGCCAGAAACAAAGAGAGGGTGATGGATGTCCCCAGCATCAAGCTGGCACCAGCTCACCAGCAGTCGGACCCTGTAGGGACCAAGGTCCCCAGGGTCCCGGGGGTACCTAAAGTGGTATCTAAGGAACACATACGACTTAGAGGGTACCCGAGGGGTTGGGAAATAGGTCCACTTCCCAGATGCATACTGAGCCACCAACATGATTGTACTGGTATTCGTACTTGTACTCGTCATCTTCCGCTTATCCGGAACCGGGTCGCGGGGGTAGCAGACTCAGCAGAGACACCCAGGCGTCCCTCTCCCCAGACACTTCCTCCAGCTCCTCCGTGGGGAGCCCAAGGCGTACCCAGGCCAGCCGAGAGACATAGTCCCCTGGGCCTCCACCCGGTGGGACGTGCCTGGAACACCTCCCGAGGAAGGCGTCCAGGAGGCATCCGGTATAGATGCCCGAGCCACCTCAACTGGCTCCACTCGATGTGGAGGAGCAGCGGCTCTCCCCCGAGCCCCTCCCGAATGGCCGAGCTCCTCATCCTATCTCTAAGGGAGTGCCCGGCCACCCTACGGAGGAAGCTCATTTCAGCCGCTTCTATCCGGGATCTCATTCTCTCAGTCATGACCCAAAGTTCATGGCCATAGGTGAGGGTAGGAACGTAGACCAACCGGTAAATCGAGAGCTTCGCTTTTCGGCTCAGCTCTCTCTTCACCACAACGGACCGGCACAGCGCCCCCATTACTGCGGCAGCCGCACTGATCCGTCTGTCGATCTCCCGCTCCATTCTTCCTTCACTCGTGAACAAGACCCCGAGATACTTGAACTCCTCCACTTGAGGCAGGAACTCCCCTCCAACCTGAAGAGGACAAGCCACCCTTTTCCGGTTGAGTACCATGGCCTCTGACTTGGAGGAGCTGATCTTCATCCCAGCCGCTTCACACTCGGCTGCGAACCGCCCCAGCGCATGCTGTAGGTCTTGGCTAGAGGGGGCCAGCAGGACCACGTCATCTGCAAAAAGAAGAGACGAAATCCACTGGTCCCCAAACCAGACCCCCTCCGGCCCTTGGCTGCGTCTAGAAATCTTGTCCATAAAAGTTATGAACAGGACCGGTGACAAAGGGCAGCCCTGCCGGAGTCCAACATGCACCGGGAACAGGTCCGACTTAGCGCCGGCAATGCGGACCAAACTCCTGCTCCGCTCGTACAGGGACCGGATGGCCCCTAATAAAGGGCCCCCGATGCCATACTCCTGGAGCACCCCCCACAAGGCATCACGAGGGACACAGTCGAATGCCTTCTCCAGGTCGACAAAACAAATGTGAACTGGTTGGGCAAACTCCCATGAGCCCTCGAGTACCCTGTAGAGGGTATAGAGCTGGTCCAGTGTTCCACGGCCGGGACGAAAACCAAACTGCTCCTCCTGAGGTTCGACTATCGGCCGGACTCTCCTTTCCAATACCCTGGCGTAGGCCTTACCAGGGAGGCTGAGGAGTGTGATCCCCCTGTAGTTGGAACACACCCTCCACCACCCCGGTCTGCCAGTCCAGAGGTACTGTCCCCGACCGCCATGCAATGTTGAAGAGGCATGTCAACCATGACAGCCCCACAACATCCAAAGATTTGAGGTACTCAGGGCGGATCTCATCCACCCCTGAAGCCTTGCCACTGCGGAGCTTTTTAACCACCTCGGTGACTTCAGCCTGGGTGATGAAAGATTCCAACCTCGAGTCCCCAGCCTCTGTTTCCACCAGGGAATGCGTGATGGCAGGATTGAGGAGATCCTCGAAGTACTCCTTCCACCGCCCGATAATGTCCCCAGTTGAGGTCAGCAGCCTCCCACCCCCACTATAAACAGTGTTGGCGAAGCACTGCTTCCCCCTCCTGAGGCGCCAGACGGTTTGCCAGAATCGCTTCGAGGCCGACCGGTAGTCCTTCTCCATGGTCTCACTGAACTCCTCCCAGGCCCGAGTTTTTTCCTCTGCCACAGCCCGGGCCGCAGCACGCTTGGCCTCACGGTACCCGTCAGCCGCCTCAGGAGTCCCACAAGACAACCACAGCCGATAGGACTCCTTCTTCAGCTTGACAGCATCCCTTACTGCCGGTGTCCACCACCGGGTTCTGGGATTGCTGCCGCGACAGGCACCGCAGACCTTACGGCCGCAGCTACGGGCAGCAGCATCGACAATAGATGCGGACAACATGGTCCACTCGGACTATGTCTCCAGCATCCCCCGGAAACTGGTCAAAGCTCTCCCGGAGGTGGGAGTTGAATACATCCCTGGCCGAGGGCTCCGCCAGGCGTTCCCAGCAGACCCTCACTATGCGCTTGGGCCTGCCAAGTCTGTCCGGCTTTCTCCTCCTCCAGCGGATCCAACTCACCACCAGGTGGTGATCAGTGGACAGCTCAGCCCCTCTCTTCACCCGAGTGTCCAAAACATGCGGCCGAAGGTCTGATGATACGACAACAAAGGAGATGGGTTCCAGAGCCCACGCTGTGCGTGGAGGCGAGCCCGACTATTTCTAGTCGATATCTCTCGACCTCCCGCACAAGCTCAGGCTCCTTCCCCCCCAGCGAGGTAACATTCCACGTCCCTAGAGCCAGCCTAAGCATCCGGGGATCGGGCCGCTGAGGTCTCCACCTTCGTCCGCCACCCAATCCTCTTTGCACCGCTTCCTCACGGTTCCCCCTGCAGGTGGTGGGCCCACTGGGGGATGGCCTCGCGTCTCTCGTTCAGGCTTGGCCCGCCCGGGTCCCACAAGGAGCAACCCGGCCACCAGGCGCTCTCCGACGAGTCCCGATCCCAGGCCTGGCTCCAGGGTGGGACCCCGGCTCCACCGTACCGGGCGACGTCACGTGCCTCGATTTAATGGTCGTCATGAAGGATTCTTGAACCGCTCTTTGTCTGACCCATCACCTAGAGCCTGTTTGCCATTGGAGACCCTACCAGGGGCCTTTAAGCCCCAGACACTGTCTCTACTGGTATTTCCAAATCTAACTATGTACATGATGAAGATCATAAAAAAATCTTTCTGCACACACCCAAGTTAAGCAGAATTGATAAAACAAAACAATTAACTAACTAATTAATGGTATATGTGTGATGTGATTAATTCATTTCAATATTTTCCTTATAATACTGCACATTTTAACAACTCCCTGGCATGTAGATTTTGTATCAGCTCAACTACAGCCCACCACAGAAATACGCCACATCAGATGGAAACAGCGTCAAACATATTTTCTTCAAACCTTTAATTAAAATAAGTACATTTTTAATCATTTTGTCCTTAGGACCATGTTTTCTGAGTTTATTAGCATTGTCTTCGGTGTAGCAATAAACTGACTGTAGCAACAAGTTATATGCTGATGTTTAGTTAGTTTTGGCTTGAAAGGGAATATTTAATTATTTATATTTGATAGCACTAAATGATATGTTTCTCATGGTCTTGAAAATCCATGACTGCATGCAGCTGACAGAAAGGGTTCCTACAGGTATCTATCACTGCTTTGATGCTTGCATGTAACTAACTATAACTGAGGGGAAATTTCTTCTCCTGTGTGTATTCATCATGATTAGCCTGGGGATACTCATCAGATCAAAATTCGCTTCTGGTGTCTTGTTGGGTGAATCAGTGATTTGATAGATCTCTAATCAAATCTGTCAGTCGGATTCCACCTGTTCCAGCATGTGCATATGGAATTCGAACACTGCACTGGCACACATACACATTCTTGGCTGCTCTTAAAGAGGCAGTGACCCCTTCTGTTATTGGCTGTTAGAGGTGTTCACAATTTATCAGTTTGGACTGAGTGCCGACAGATTGCCAGTCCGCTCCTGCCTGTACTGACATGGGCTAAAAGGCCAATGAGCGAGGGGGAAGCCATTACTCCAAAAAGAACAAGGAAGCTAGATTACAGATTGCAAATGCACAGATGGACTAAGACCCTAATTGTTCTTGAGATTTCCTGTGGTCTCACAAAACAGAATTTTAAATGTTTGTCCGTTATGAATATCATTGTTTCTGGTGGACACAGAGGACAGTTCCAAGCCGGAGAAAATCAGTCCAGTTCTTCAAGGATTCTAGGATTTTTACCATACCAGCATACCTTTACATGTTAAGGGCCAAAATTCGGACTTAGGAATTCCGGTTAAGAAGCCTAATACTTAAGTAAAAAGAAATCTAAGTATAACATACAGAACTAAATCTAACAATAAATAGCTCAGTTATGGTTGAGGTGCAAAAACACCCTCCATTTCTGCTACCGGTGCGACCCCTTCTCTTTTTCAATGGTTATAATCAGTCTGACAGAGAGATATTTCCATTGCATTTTAAATGAACTTGTTCAGTGTTTGAAGGCGATTCAACAAAAAACAAATGAATAAAAGTTTTAATTTTTGGTTTGTTTATTGTTGCCATTTAGAAAATAATAAAAAACAACAAGAAAGCCGTACTTCTATTTCCTATAAATAACCTCATGAATTGCATTCATACATTTCCCTTTCTTCACATTTTGTAATGTTACAACCAAAAACTTTGAAGTATTTGAATATTGGACTTTTTGTGCTGAAGCAGACAGAAAATGATACATAATTTTCAACATTTTTACAAAAAAAAATCTGGAATCTGTGGCATGTATTTACATTTAACTCTGCTGAGTCAATGCTTTGAAAAATCACCTTTTGCTGTAGTTACAGCTGTAAGCCGCAAGTATGTCTCCACCAGCTTTGTCATGTTTGTAGAGTCATAGTGCAGTAAGACAGAGTATTTTAATGATGAAAACAACAAAACCTTCCAGGTGGGAACACAGAGAGAGTAGGTCATAAAACACATGCAGGAAAACGGACAGAGAATCTGGGTACAGGACAGCCTAACGGAGCAACGGAAGAATCCAGCAATGAACAACGAAAGCCAGTGAGTTTATATACGGAGGCGGGGGTGGAAATTGACATAGGAACCTGAGGAGCTAATCAGTGGAGATGTGGGACAGCTGTGGCAGAATGAAAGCAGGAAGGCTGAGGGAGGGACACCAAATTGACACAGAAGGAGCAGAACTAAGACACAAATCTCATGGTGTTTGCAAATAGTTGTTTAAACAAACATGGCATTTTCAGCATCTGAAATTCTGCTCAAAAGTGAACTTGTGGAGGTCCACAATTATCTACCTGTTATCTTGCAAGATTTTGTTTGATTCTCCATGACGACCCACAAGAAAATGTGTGTTTGAGGTTTTGAGCTAAAATACACAATAAAAATACACAAATTTTTAAGGTATTTACCAAAAGGTAACAGTCTCGATATTCCTAATAGAAAATATTTATTCTGATTTAATGTTTGACAGTGAAAAAAGAGGTTATTCATTTTTGTGTAAGTGTGTAAGTGCTTTAACCTCTATAAACCACTGCATTACATAACTTCTACCTGTTTTCCTTCTTATACAGTTAACGAGTAGCTTCCTGTTATTTAAAAAGCCACCAGTGAGATTTAACTGTTTCTGCGTAAAGTGCTTTAGATGTCTTACACTTATTTAAAGTTAAATCTGTAGTAAAATGATTTGTTTGTTGAAATGCCAGTTTTCTTAATCTAATCATGTGGCCCTTTTCACAAAACCCAGGTTTGACATGTTCTTCCCTTCACAATATGTAATGGCCCAGGCAAAATCCCTGCTGTGAGTAGGTTTAGTTAATAATATTGTTATTTATCTATCCATTTCTTCAGTTCTCTATTAAAAGAAAATCACTCTGAATTTTTAGTAATATAATTTTGCTTAAATGGAGTAAAACGTTCCTCCTAAATATTTTTGCCCAGCCATTGTCTTTTATGATTAATCTCACAAAGAATGCTGCACTCTATCCTACTTTCTTTATGTCTGTAATGGCTTCCTGTGTCTGATTCTAGTGCAAAAACAATTATGCTAAACCTTCATTTTAACTTACTGCCAAATAACCGTGATGCTGTCTTCATGTTACTATTGTTGCTTTTGATGAATTAATAAAGAGCAAATCTGGATGACCATTTTTACAACTGCATTAGAGGTCTCATTCAGGAACAAGGATCAGATGAACCTGTCAAGCTTTCTCTTCAAGATATTTTTACAGATATTATTTCTTGAATCTCAGTCAATAACTCTCAAAATGAGCTAAAATGTCTTGTATCATTTAATAATTTGTTTAATAAAGAAGTTGGGCTGCACAGTGGCGCAGTTGGTAGAACTGTTGCCTTGTAGCGAGAAGGTCCTGGGTTCTGCATGCGTGGGTTCTCACCAGGTACTCCGGCTTCCCCCGACACTGCAAAGACATGCCTGTTAGGTTAACTGGTCTCTCTAAATTGCCCTTAGGTGTGTGAATGAGTGTGTGCATGGTTGTTTGGAGATAGGGACCAGTTTCCCATGACCCAAGAAGCAGTATAGAAAATGACTCACTGACTGTTCAGAAGTTCTGACATGTTCTTATACGTCTTATACGTCCCCCCCCCCCATTTTTTTTCTCCCTTGCTCTTGATGCAAGGGGATGCTAGGGGGATCCAGAGACGTCTGAAGGAATCTGGCCACAGGTGCTACTTTTCATGTACTCCTCCCCTTGTCCTAAAAACTGAAGTATATTGCAATCTTCAAAAAGCTTTTTGATTACCAAGAAAGTGGATTTAACAGTGGATTTATGAATTTTGAAATATTTAACTAAGCAAAATTATCAGAATATTCCAATTTGTAGAAAATTGTGGAGCAGTCCAAGCACTTGAAGCTTAAGACTCTTGCCTCAAGCTAATTGGCAAATAATTAGTATAGCAACAAACAGAGCAGATAAAGCTCTTTCAACCATTTGCACAATTTTACTGAAAGGTTGTCAATACTGCTTCCCTTCTCAGCGTGGGACTCTTACAACACTTTTCTCCAATCACCACTTAGCAAACATGGTGCACAATACTGTTGAAAGTAGCAGCTTAATAGGAAAAAATTTATGTATGAGGTTTATTTTTATAAAATGAAAACTGATATAAAACGATAAAAGGTCCAATTAAAGCTAGATTTGTACAATAACCTTCCAACTTCCAATCTGTAGGAAGACTGACTCTTAAAGAAAATTTCTTTCACAGGTCCCAATGCGGGTGGGTTGTTCATTTTTGTGTTCTGAATTTTACAGTGAAAAAAAACATTTTGAAATAATAGGTTTGAGTTAAATTTTTCAATACTCTGGAGTTACTTCCTCTGTGTACATGGTGCCATGTCTCCTAATAGGTGAGATCTTTTGCAATGCAAATTCAGTGGAATATATCTTAAAAGTGACAGAGGTACTCAAAGGAAATTTTTAAATTTTTTTTATTTCTGGAATCAAGGTCATTTTGAGGAAGATGGCGCCCATGTATGTGGCAGCCCGTTTCCCGCTGTCAATTCTATTTGTGATCTTGTTGGTTCTGACCCTTGCCACAAATGAAATCAAGTTACTGAAAAGACAAGCTGCAGGTGTCTTTTCAGATTTTCAAAGACTGTTGGCGCAGTTACCAGGACAGTTAAAGAGGCCGAAAAGGAACACTTTTCTTAACTTAGTTTAATCTCACAGCCACAACCCTCGTGCGATTTTTAGTACCATTGACTCTTTTCTTAAAACTCCAAAGACTGCTGGTTTTGAAGCCTCTCATTTATTGTGCAGTAATGTTATGCTGTTTTTTTTTATTGATAAGGCAACCTCCATAAGGGCTCTCATCTTACACTCAGACTCTGACCCCTCTGTGTGTTCCTTGCTGTGCTATTTTTAATCAGTTTGAGCCTGTGACTGTATCATTTTTAGAAGATGTGGTTTACCAGATTAAGCTCTCTGGTTCTCCACGTGATGCTCTTCCACCACGCTTTTTAGAGAGGTTTGCCCTTGTTTTGAGCACTTGGTTCTTGCCCTTTTTAACAGTAGTCTGGTTTCTGGTGTAGTTCCTGCTAATTTGAAATATGCTGTGGTGCAGCCAATGTTAAAGGAACCTGGCCTCAATCCGACAGTGTTGGGGAATTAAAGAAAATAACACCATGAATGTGTTTCAGTCTGGTTTTAAAGCACCTCATAGCACAAATCTCAGAGTCTGAGGGTTTATAATGATATTCTCCGGGCATGTGACTCTGGTGACTATGTGATGCTTGTCTTGCTGGACCTAACCACTGCTTTAAATACTGTGGATCATAGCATTTAATTGTCATGCTTATAGCACCAAGTAGGCATTGGTGGCACTGTTCTGAAGTGGGTAAGGTCCTATTTGGCAGACAGAACTTTTAAAATAAAGGTTGGAAAGTTTGAATCATCTTCTCAATTTTAGAGCCTTTGCTCTGTTCTTTGTACCTCCTCCCCCTGGGGTTTATTTTTAGGACATATGGCATCTCCTTCCGGTGTTATACTGATGATTCCCAAATCTATGTGTTTTTAAGGCGTGGTCTTGCCTTGTCCATCAAACCTCTATTATTCTGTCCTGCGGACATTAAAGCATGGATGGCCCTAAATGTCCTTAATTTCTATGAAAAAATGACTGAGGTACTTGTCTTCAGAGTATGTCAGACCCCTCCTGGCAATGTATGCAATAGTGATTTTAAACTTGATAGTCAAATAAGAGCCATAGTTAAGTCTAGTTTTTAACATTTAAGAAAAATAGCAAAGGTAAAATCTATTCTTTCAAGGCAACAGTTGGAAACAGTAATCCACGCCTTCATTTCAACGTAGCTGGATTATTGTAATTTAGTGTACCTCGGAATTAGCCAGTCCTCACTTGGGCGTTTGCTGCTGGTTCAAAACACTGCTGCACACCTTTTAACAGGAACACATAAAAGGGAGCACATTACCCCTGTTCTGGCTTCCCTCCACTGAATATATATATTATATATATATATATAGATATAGATATATATCTATATCTATAGAAATCAGTATTTCTATTTCCTTTAAATAACCTTGTGAATTGCTTTCATGCATTGCCCTTTCTTCACATTTTGTAATGTTACAACCACAAACTTTAAAGTATTTCCATATAGGACTTTTTGTGATAGATGTCACGAAGGTAGGCAAAGGTGCTGAAGCAGACAGAAAATAATACAGTCAGTCATTTTCTAACGCTTATTCCATAGTGGGTCGCGGGGGAGCTGGGGCCTATCTCCAGCAGTCTATGGGCGAGAGGCGGGGTACACCCTGGACAGGTTGCCAGTCCATCGCAGGGCAACACACAAACAACCATGCAAACACTCATTCATACACCTAAGGGCAATTTTAGAGTGACCAATTAACCTAACAGGCATGTCTTTGGACTTTGGGAGGAAGCCGGAGTACCCGGTGAGAACCCACGCATGCACGGGGAGAATATGCAAACTCCACGCAGAAAGGCCCCCGGCCAGGAATCGAACCCGAGCCCTTCTTGCTGCAAGGCAACAGTGCTACCCAGTGCGCCACCGTGCAGCCCCAGAAAATAATACATAGTTTTCAAACTGAAAGACCACAGTACAGAATCCAGCAATGAACAACGAAAGCCAGTGAGTTTATATACGGAGGCGGGGGTGGAAATTGACATAGGAACCTGAGGAGCTAATCAGTGGAGATGTGGGACAGCTGTGGCAGAATGAAAGCAGGAAGGCTGAGGGAGGGACACCAAATTGACACAGAAGGAGCAGAACTAAGACACAAATCTCATGGTGTTTGCAAATAGTTGTTTAAACAAACATGGCATTTTCAGCATCTGAAATTCTGCTCAAAAGTGAACTTGTGGAGGTCCACAATTATCTACCTGTTATCTTGCAAGATTTTGTTTGATTCTCCATGACGACCCACAAGAAAATTGTGTTTGAGGTTTTGAGCTAAAATACACAATAAAAATACACAAATTTTTAAGGTATTTACCAAAAGGTAACAGTCTCGATATTCCTAATAGAAAATATTTATTCTGATTTAATGTTTGACAGTGAAAAAAGAGGTTATTCATTTTTGTGTAAGTGTGTAAGTGCTTTAACCTCTATAAACCACTGCATTACATAACTTCTACCTGTTTTCCTTCTTATACAGTTAACGAGTAGCTTCCTGTTATTTAAAAAGCCACCAGTGAGATTTAACTGTTTCTGCGTAAAGTGCTTTAGATGTCTTACACTTATTTAAAGTTAAATCTGTAGTAAAATGATTTGTTTGTTGAAATGCCAGTTTTCTTAATCTAATCATGTGGCCCTTTTCACAAAACCCAGGTTTGACATGTTCTTCCCTTCACAATATGTAATGGCCCAGGCAAAATCCCTGCTGTGAGTAGGTTTAGTTAATAATATTGTTATTTATCTATCCATTTCTTCAGTTCTCTATTAAAAGAAAATCACTCTGAATTTTTAGTAATATAATTTTGCTTAAATGGAGTAAAACGTTCCTCCTAAATATTTTTGCCCAGCCATTGTCTTTTATGATTAATCTCACAAAGAATGCTGCACTCTATCCTACTTTCTTTATGTCTGTAATGGCTTCCTGTGTCTGATTCTAGTGCAAAAACAATTATGCTAAACCTTCATTTTAACTTACTGCCAAATAACCGTGATGCGGTCTTCATGTTACTATTGTTGCTTTTGATGAATTAATAAAGAGCAAATCTGGATGACCATTTTTACAACTGCATTAGAGGTCTCATTCAGGAACAAGGATCAGATGAACCTGTCAAGCTTTCTCTTCAAGATATTTTTACAGATATTATTTCTTGAATCTCAGTCAATAACTCTCAAAATGAGCTAAAATGTCTTGTATCATTTAATAATTTGTTTAATAAAGAAGTTGGGCTGCACAGTGGCGCAGTTGGTAGAACTGTTGCCTTGTAGCGAGAAGGTCCTGGGTTCTGCATGCGTGGGTTCTCACCAGGTACTCCGGCTTCCCCCGACACTGCAAAGACATGCCTGTTAGGTTAACTGGTCTCTCTAAATTGCCCTTAGGTGTGTGAATGAGTGTGTGCGTGGTTGTTTGGAGATAGGGACCAGTTTCCCATGACCCAAGAAGCAGTATAGAAAATGACTCACTGACTGTTCAGAAGTTCTGACATGTTCTTATACGTCTTATACGTCCCCCCCCCCCATTTTTTTCTCCCTTGCTCTTGATGCAAGGGGATGCTAGGGGGATCCAGAGACGTCTGAAGGAATCTGGCCACAGGTGCTACTTTTCATGTACTCCTCCCCTTGTCCTAAAAACTGAAGTATATTGCAATCTTCAAAAAGCTTTTTGATTACCAAGAAAGTGGATTTAACAGTGGATTTATGAATTTTGAAATATTTAACTAAGCAAAATTATCAGAATATTCCAATTTGTAGAAAATTGTGGAGCAGTCCAAGCACTTGAAGCTTAAGACTCTTGCCTCAAGCTAATTGGCAAATAATTAGTATAGCAACAAACAGAGCAGATAAAGCTCTTTCAACCATTTGCACAATTTTACTGAAAGGTTGTCAATACTGCTTCCCTTCTCAGCGTGGGACTCTTACAACACTTTTCTCCAATCACCACTTAGCCAAAACATGGTGCACAATACTTTTAAAGGGGTAGCAGCTTAATGGGGAAAAAATTTATGTATGAGGTTTTTATTTTTATAAAATTTTTTGGGAAAAATGATATAAAAAGGGTTATAAAAGGTCCAATTAAAGCTAGATTTGTACAATAACCCCCCAACTTCCAATCTGTAGGAAGACTGATTTTAAAAAAAAATTTCTTTCACAGGCCCCCAATCGGGGGGGTTGTTCATTTTTGTTTTTGGAATTTTACAGTGAAAAAAAAAAACATTTTGAAATAATAGGGTTTTGGTTAAATTTTTCAATACTCTGGAGTTACTTCCTCTGTGTACATGGTGCCATGTCTCCTAATAGGTGAGATTTTTTTGCAATGAAAAATTCAGGGGAATATATTTTAAAAGTGACAAAAGGTACTAAAAGGAAATTTTTTAAAATTTTTTTTTATTTCTGGAATCAAGGTCATTTTGAGGAAGATGGCGCCCATGTATGGGGCAGCCCGTTCCCGCTTTCAATTCTATTTGTGATCTTGTTGGTTCTGACCCTTGCCACAAATAAAATCAAGTTACTGAAAAGACAAGCTG
Organism: Crenichthys baileyi; assembly: GCA_036173005.1. Lineage (NCBI taxonomy): Eukaryota > Metazoa > Chordata > Actinopteri > Cyprinodontiformes > Goodeidae > Crenichthys > Crenichthys baileyi. The sequence goes on from JAHHUM010002897.1 coordinate 654,023, forward strand.
CAGGTGTCTTTTCCAGATTTTCAAAGACGGGTTGGCGCAGTTACCAGGGACAGGTTTAAAGAGGCCGAAAAGGAAAACATTTTTTTTAAAACTTAGTTTAATCTCACACCCCACAACCCTCGTGCGTTTTTTATTTACCATTGACTCTTTTCTTAAAACTCCAAAGACTGCTGGTTTTTTGAAGCCTTCTTTTTTGTGCAGAAATTTGTTATGCTGTTTTTTTTTATTGATAAGGCAACCTCCATAAGGGCTCTCATCTTACACTCAGACTCTGAACCCCTCTGTTTGTTCCTTGCTGTGCTTTTTTTAATCAGTTTGGAGCCTGTGACTGTTTTCTTTTTAGAAGATGTGGTTTACCAGATTAAGCTCTTGGTTCTCCACGTGATGCTCTTCCACCACGCTTTTTAGAGAGGTTTGCCCTTGTTTTGAGATTTTTGGTTCTTCCCCTTTTTAACAGTAGTCTGGTTTCTGGTGTAGTTCCTGCTAATTTTAAAAAAAATTGCTGTGGTGACAGCCAATGTTAAAAGGGAAACCTGGCCTCAATCCGGGACAGTGTTGGGGAAATTTAAAAAGAAAAAAACCCCAAATGAATTTGTGTTTCAGTCTGGTTTTAAAGCACCTCAATAGCACAAATCTCAGAGTCTGAGGGTTTATAATGATATTTCCGGGCATGTGACTCTGGGCTATGTGATGCTTGTCTTGCTGGACCCAACCCCCTGCTTTAAATACTGTGGATCATAGCATTTAATTGTCATGCTTTATAGCACCAAGGGAAAGGATTGGTGGCACTGTTTGAATGGGTAAGGGGTCCTATTTGGGGACAGAACTTTTAAAATAAAGGTTGGAAAATTTTAATCATCTTCTCAATTTTTAGAGCCTTTGCCTCTGTTTTTTGTACCCCCTCCCCTGGGGGGGTTTTTTGGACATATGGCATCTTCCCCGGTGTTATTTCGGGTGATTCCCAAATCTATGTGTTTTTAAGGCCCTGTCTTGGGCCCTTTTCCATCAAACTCTATTTTTTCTGCCTGCGGACATTTTTAAAAAAAAACATGGATGGGCCCCTAAATGTCCTTAAAATTTTATGAAAAAATGACTGGGGTACTTGTCTTCAGAGTATGTCAGACCCCTCCTGGCAATGTATGCAATAGTGATTTTTAAACTTGATAGTCAAAAAAGAGCCATAGTTTAAGGTCTAGTTTTTAAATTTTAAAAAAAAATACCCCAAGGTAAAATCTATTCTTTCAAGGCAAACAGTTTGGAAAACAGTAATCCACGCCCTTCATTTCAACGTAGCTGGATTATTGTAATTTAGTGTTTCCTGGAATTAGCCAGTCCTCATTGGGCGTTTTGCTGCTGGTTCAAAAACACTGCTGCACACCTTTTAACAGGAACACATAAAAATGGGAGCACATTACCCCTGTTTCTGGCTTCCCTCCACTGAATATATATAGATATATATATATATAGATATAGATATATTATCTATAATCTATAGAAATCAGTATTTCTATTTCCTTAAATAACCTTGTGAATGCTTTCATGCATTGCCCTTTCTTCACATTTTGTAATGTTACAACCACAACCTTTAAAGTATTTTCCATATAGGACTTTTGTGATAGATGTCACGAAGGTAGGAAAAGTTGCTGAAGCAGACAGAAAATAATACAGTCAGTCATTTTCTAACGCTTATTCCATAGTGGGTCGCGGGGGAGCTGGGGCTATCTCCAGCAGTCTAATGGGCGAGAGGCGGGCGGGGTACACCCTGGACAGGTTGCCAGTCCATCGCAGGGCAACACACAAAAACCATGCAAACACTCATTCATACACCTAAGGCAATTTTAGAGTGACCAATTAACCTAACAGGCATGTCTTTGGACTTTGGGAGGAAGCCGGAGTACCCGGTGAGAACCCACGCATGCACGGGGAGAATATACAAACTCCACGCAGAAAGGCCCCCGGCCAGGAATCGAACCCGAGCCCTTCTTGCTGCAAGGCAACAGTGCTACCCAGTGCGCCACCGTGCAGCCCCAGAAAATAATACATAGTTTTCAAAGTTTTTACAAATAAAAATCTGGAATCTGTGGCATGTGTTTACATTTATGTTATATACATTTAGATATAAATCTATATCTATATATAGATTTACATTTAAATATATATCTATCTATAGATATAGATATATATATACAGTACAGACCAAAAGTTTGGACACACCTTCTCATTCAAAGAGTTTTCTTTATTTTTATGACTATGAATATTGTAGCTGCACACTGAAGGCATCAAAACTATGAATTAACACATGTGGAATTATATTCTGAACAAAAAAGAGTGAAACAACTGAAAATATGTCATATTCTAGGTTCTTCAAAGTAGTCACCTTTTGCTTTTATTACTGCTACGCACACTCTTGGCATTCTGTTGATGAGCTTCAAGAGGTAGTCACCTGAAATGGTTTTCCAACAGTCTTGAAGGAGTTCCCAGAGATGCTTAGCCTTTGTTGGCCCTTTTGCCTTCACTCTGTGGTCCAGCTCACCCCAAACCATCCCGATTGGGTTCAGGTCCGGTGACTGTGGAGGCCAGGTCATCTGGCGCAGCACCCCATCACTCTCCTTTCTGGTCAAATAGCCCTTACACAGCCTGGAGGTGTGTTTTTGGGGTCATTGTCCTGTTGAAAAATAAATGATGGTCAACTAAAACGAAACCGGATGGAATAGCATGCCACTGCAAGATGCTGTGGTAGTAGCCATGCTGGTCAGTATGCCTTCAATTTTGAATAAATCCCCACAACAGTGTCACCAGCAAAGCACCCCCACACCATCACACCTCCTTCCTCCATGCTTCACGGTGGGAAACCAGGCATGTAGAGTCCATCCGTTCACCTCTTCTGCGCCGCACAAAGACACGGTGGTGGTTGGACCAAAGATCTCAAACTTGGACTCATCAGACCAAAGCACAGATGTCTAATGTCCATTCCTTGTGTTCTTTAGCCCAAACAAGTCTCTTCTGCTTGTTGCCTGTCCTCAGAAGTGGTTTCCTAGCAGCTATTTTACCATGAAGGCCTGATTCACACAGTCTCCTCTTAACAGTTGTTTCTAGAGATGTGTCTGCTGCTAGAACTCTGTGTGGCATTGACCTGTTCTCTAATCTGAGCTGCTGTTAACTTGCGATTTCTGAGGCTGGTGACTCGGATGAACTTATCGTCCGCAGCAGAGGTGACTCTTGGTCTTCCTTTTCTGGGGCGGTCCTCATGGAGGCCAGTTTCTTTTGTAGCGCTTGATGGTTTTTGCGACTGCACTTGGGGGACACTTTCAAAGTTTTCCCATTGTTCAGGACTGACTGACCTTCATTTCTTTAAGTAATGATGGCCACTCGTTTTTCTTTACTTAGCTTCCTTTTTTCTTGCCATAATACAAATTCTAACAGTCTATTCAGTAGGATAGGATATCAGCTGTGTACTGTATCCACCTCCTGCACAACACAAATGATGGTCCCAACCCCATTTTAAAGCTTGAAATCCCACTTATTAAACCTGACAGGGAACACCTGTGAAGTGAAAACCATTTTCAGGTGACTACCTCTTGAAGCTCATCCACAGAATCGCAAGAGTGGAGGAGCAGTAGTAAAAGCAAAAGGTGGCTACTTTGAAAAAAACCTAAAAAAAGACATTTTTTTGTTCAGTTAAAATTCCACATGTGTTAATTCATATTTTGGGAGCCTTCAGTGGAGCTACAATATTCATAGTCATAAAAATAAAGAAAACTGTTTGAATGAGAAGGTGTGTCCAAACTTCTGGTCTGTACTGTATATAGAAATTATATGGGTTACTGCTGGAGATAGGCACCCGCTCGCCCTGTGACCCACTATGGAATAAGTGGTATAGAAAAAAGAATGAAGGGGACTGAATTAATATATATAATATATATATATATTATATAAATATTAATATAATATATTTTATATATATAATATGTATATATTAAAAAACACATAAAAATAAAAAAAACAACACAAAAATCTCTCTATATGTAGAGATATATATATTTCTATAGATATAGATTTTACTCCACAAACCTCCCCCAAAAACATCTCCTTTTTCTGGGGGAGCCCACTACGGGGTCTCACACAGCAAACTTCCCCTTTTCGCTGTGGGTTCCCAGATAATGAACTTTATTTTTATTTTTTTAACTCTTCACTTAACTCAAACTACTTTCCCAAAACCTCTGCTTATTGCTGCAAAGGGAAGCTATTGACTCAAAACAGTGTCACCTGGGCTCAAAATGTGACAGTGTTGTCAAATCATGCCCCAAGCACAGCAAAATGTAAAACACTGCAGAGCAATCTGGAAACACAAGGAAAACGTAGTTCTCAGAACATCCTGCGGTCAAAATAATGTTTTGTGTTTATTCACAGCAGGCCAAATGCATAATGTCACAACCCACAGAAAACTAATTTCCATGTAAAGGTTATAGTAACATAAAGTAAAAGTAAAAATACTGTATAAAAACATAAAATGAGAAAAGAAAGAAGTTCATCATGAGCTAACAGTTTATGCAATATGTCCTTCGGCCACAGCATCGTGTCTTCTAGCATGGTCAGGCCACAGAACCTCAGTTACATCACAGGTTATATTCTCCCTGGCAAAACAACAAGGGAAAAAGACTCTAGCATGCAGAATCCAGGCTTGGCATGCCTCTACACCTATCTCATCACAAGTCAATTCTATCGCCTCCAGGAGGTTTTCTCTGTTGTACGATTACGGGTCATAAACCTTCGACTACCAAGAAAAGAATAACTCCTCTATGGGGTTCAAGAAAGGGAAGCATGGTGGAAGGCAAATATTAATGAAATTCTCATTCAGAATATACCATTCCGTAATCTAGGCTGCACGGTGTAAACTTACATTATCCAAAAGGGCAACATCAACAGCATTCCCAGCATGTTCCAGGTCCTGCTGACCTAACAGAACATCTCTACTATCCATTGCAAAACCTTGACTTTACACACCTTCATCAACCAGCATATATTGGGTCCCTCATCATTAGCCAAAGGGGGAATCAATTTTGAGTCATTGTGTTTAGCTGCTGACACCCGTGCCTTAATTGTGATCAAACTGTGCAGCATGTGTTTACCATTTTTCACACATTGTCTAGTGATGTGAAACGTGCTTTGGGTTTTAATCACAAGGGGACTGATTTGATACCTTGTTTAGGCTACTGAAAAATTGGCTTTGAGAATGGTATGTAATGTTTAAGCAATTGAGATTTATAATAATAATAACAATGATTCAATTGTTATTGAATAATTTAATCCTTTTCAGGATTAAATTATGGTGATTGAAGGTCTCACAGTCTTAAAGTAAAGGCTTGTTTCTTTTAGTATTCCAGTTCAGACTAAGATGTCCTCCTTCCCTTAAACAATAATCGGGTTTGAGGCAAGAAGCTCTTCCCAGGTTGATCAGAATCTTCCCAGTCCTCAGAAGGAATCAGTAAAGGAATCCCACCGCTGCCATCAAATTGTAATAGAAAAATGTGTATTTACCAAAGGGCAAGATCTATGATTGTCACCCAAATCAGCTGTCACATCCTTTACAGGGGAGAACAGTTTTACAGGGTCAGACGTGTTCAGGAGCCCTGCCAAACTGTTCTGACTAGACAAAATAAGAAAACTATCTTATCACAGCTTCAAGGTAATTCCCATAAAACAGGGTTCACTTAGAAGAGACAGAGAGGTAAGGCCTGTTGTAATTCTTCCCCAGACATGCTAACAGAAGTCAAATGACAAAGTGTCCTCCTCTTAAACTACACAGAGCCAACTAAATATCTCCTTAACAATGACCAGCCGCTTTGAGGTCTTTCAGTCAAGTTTTCGAAGTCACCACAGTACTGAGACTTCCCTTGTCAAGGTGTTCAATGACACTCACATAATTACAGACTGTGGAAGAACCACAGCACTGGTATTAATGGACCTCAGGGCCGCATTCAACACTGTTGATGATGGTATATTACTAGAGGAACTGGAGAACTGGGTTGGTCTTTCCGGAACAGCACTTGGCTGGTTTGAGTCTTACTTGTGGGGATGTGCCATAATTGTCTTCATAAAAAAAAAAAAAAACTTAGGTTATTATTTTTAAACCAAAGGAGGAGCGATCAAGAGTCAGCACGCAGCTTATTACAGCTAAAACCCACAGAACAGGCAGAAATCTGGGTATAGTGATAGACTCAGACCTGAACCTCCAGTGGCACATAAAAACAATCATTAGTGTGCCTTCTATCACCTGAAGAACATTTCCAGGATTAAAGAACTAATGTCCCAGTAGGATCTCGAAAAACTTATCCATGCATTTAGCTTTGATTGAATAGACCACTGCAATGCATTTACATGTCTATTTAAAAAGTCAATCAGACAGATGCATCTGATCTAGAACGCTGCTGGCTGTATCCGCACTGGAACAAAGAAAGTAGAGCAAATCACCCCAGCTGTAAAGTTTTTACACTCTAAATAAAGTCAGTAAATAATACAGCTAAAGACCATCAAATAGCAACAAGACCGTAAAACCAACCATTTTCTTTTCCTTTATTAAAACATAAAATGTATTTTAAATGTATTTTAATGTTACAAAATGTGAAAATAGAATGATTTGCGGTGAAAACAAATAAATATGCAGAAGTTTTAAAAGAAAAGACTGTACTGAGAAACATGTAAAAATCTTAAACTTTACAGAATTATGTGGGTAAAGCTATAGCTTATGGAGTTGTTCACATTTAAATTTACAGTATAGACCTGTTGATTGTGAAGCGAACACAAACCTTCATTTTTACAGAACCAAAATATAAAAAAAAATATGGTCCACTCCAAAATTGTCAACAGTTAAAACTGTAAAAAGAGGAAATCTCAGCAGTAAAAGACAAAAAAAAATGAAAATAGTATCTTTTAGTAAACATTTAATTTTCACAAATGAAAAAAGAGTAAAACAAATAAATTCCATCTTTTATGTTTTTAATGGTTGTCAGTTTTCTTTGTTTCTGTATTTACAGGAAAAAGAAAGAGTAGAGAATATTTAATGATAAAAATGAAAAAAAGAGTACAAACAAGGGAGAAAACACTGTCCAAGCACCTAATCACCTTAGAAACTGCAGATGTACACATTCCAATAAAACCAACCCCATTTTCACCCCCAAAAAAAGTTTGACTGAATGATTTTTTCTGTTCTGCTATGTCTCATAATCAGACCACCTTTATATGCCTAAAATCTTGAGTTGGTGTGATGGCTGCAGATTTACAGCTGAACTGCTGGTTTATTTTTTAATGGTGTTTTACAAGTCTTTCACCGTGACAATTTAAATTGCAATATGCTCAAAATTGAAAGAAATAAATTGTTTTCTGGTAGCGCCCTTCTCTCATGAAAGATATTATTCAATTGACGGCGTTATGAAACGTTTTGACCAATAGCGTGGGGCACTGCTGAGGTGTGTAAAGACTGCTCTTTTTGCCTGCAGGAGGAGACAGCCTGTCCATCGTTCTCTGACCATGCTAATCCCCACAGCTTTTGACCTCGTGCCAGTGCTATCGTGGTTGCTCAAATTTTAATGTGTTAGGTCATTTTCCATACCACGACTGCCTAAAATTCATAGGTGAGGTGAATACATCTGTCCAGTCTTGAGGGAAAAAGTAATTCGAAGTTTGTTTCAATTATTTCAGATGCAATTTTAATGTTACTTTGAGTTTGCTAGGTTGGGCTGCCATTTTTATCAGTTATAAAACAATCCACCAACATAGTTTTGACTGAGCATTTAATATTTTGTTATCATTGTTTCAGAGAGGAATTTATTGCACTGAACATGTGCAAAGTTATCATATTGAGCTGTACTTTCTGTGGAACAGTGGTGCAGTCATGTAGGGGCTATGTGCTTCATTGCAAACAATGTAATGAAATGTAATGAGCCACGTTGTTTGACTGAGGGCATTGAAGCTGATTGCAAGCAGACATTCACCAGGTATGGAGCATTTAACGCTATTTTTTTATCGAAGACACACTGCCCCTACCAATGTCATGGTTGTTGAGGAAGTTACCGCTTTTAAATGCGCAATGGCAATGTCTGATCGCGAGTGTCAGGATTCTAAAGAGTTAATAGCTCTTCTGAAGAGCCATGTTGTGAAAGGACATGTGGTGACTTGTCCAGTACAAGAATGCACAAATACCTCTAAGGTCAAAACATCTTATAACACCACATCATGTAAACACAGACAGTTTCAGACAGCTGCATTCGTGATTCATATAGAGATTCTGCATCTTGATCATCATCAGTTCACATCACATTACTGTGAAACCCCTGGTTTCTTAGGCTGCTGCACAGTCCAGTACAGATGAAGGTAATACAGCATAACAGTGGAATGAAATTCCATGCCTGTTGATGACTTGGCCAAAGGGAGCATGTAGACAATGAACAGGATAGGGCCAAGCACTGAGCCTTGAGGGACACCAAAGTTTATATTGTGTGTCAGGGATTTAGCCACTCCCAAGGCGACATGCTCAGTTCTTTCAGTGATCTAGGATGAGAACCACTCATTAACTGAGTCAGAAAAACTGATGTAGAATGTAGACAGTGAATGAGGATGTGGTGGTCTACTGTGTTGAAAGCTGCTGTCAAGTCAAGAAGAATGAGAAGAGATGGGGAGCTAGCGTCAGCAGCCATCAGTAGGTCATGTGTGACCCTGATCAGGGCTGTTTATGTGCTTTGGCCAGGGCAGAAAAGAGACTGACATTTTTAAAACAGGTTATTTTGCTTAAGATGAAGCTGTACGGCAACTACTTTTTGCAGTACCTTAGAAAGGAATGGAAGGTTGGAGATGGGCCTGTAGTTAGCTAGGACTTCTGGGTTTAAGGTGGGTTTTTTTTTAGCAGTGGCCTAATGACAGCCATTTTCAGCGTTGACAGTGTGAAAACATGACCATCCTGGAGTGAGTTGTTTATTACCTTCGTGATGAGGGGACTCATGACATGGAGGTTGGATTTTACCAGGGCAGTGGGAAAGAAGTACAGGGATCAGGTGGTTGGCTTCGACTTTTTGATGATGTCCTCAACTTCACGCTGTGAGATGTCAGAGAAACAGCAGAGAGGTTGGAAAAATCCAGGCTGTGGGTCGGTAGTCGGGACAGGCAAGGTGGAAAAGCTGGATAGCAGGGAGTGGATGGTCTCTACTTTTTTTTTTCTGAAAAAGTAGTGAAATTGTTATTCCTCTCTTTGGTAGTTTTGCTTCTGAGTTTCATAAAAAAAAAGAAATGGTTCACTTATTCCACTCTGAATCGACACACCAAACTCTTTATGTATCATGCTACGGCTGCTTCTACAAAACCATGTGAGGTCAGCCCTCAATCAGCTAAACTCTCAGGACAGGCTGTAGAGAACTGAAACTTTCTCCAATTGCTACCTCTCATAGTTGGTGACATAGTCAAAGACCCTACAGATGATGTGTGCCAGCTGACTCTGCAACTGAAAGATATTGTGGGCATTGTATGTGCCCAGAAAATCTCATGCCTCAGGTAGCATATCTTGACGTTCTTAATCAAGAATATTTAGATTTAAGAAAAGCTCTGTTCCCAGAAAGAAACCTTAGACCAAAACATAATTTTCTATGCCATTACCCAGCACTAATTTCTAAATTTGGCCCCCTGATGAGACTATGGACAATGCGCCTTAAGAGTAAGCACAGTTATTAAAAGAGGTGTGCGATAAATCTAAAAAGTTTCAAAAACCTCAGCCATACACTCTCTCAAGGACATCAAAGGTTTCAGGCTTATCTTGCAGCAGGGTCATTGGGTCAGTCTGTTTTGAAAGTCAAAGATTGTTCTCCTTTTTACTCAGTGCTGTACAGTAAAGCCATTCAAGACGCAATCCAAAAGTTTGACTTTACTGCAACCATTACAAGATCGCAGTTGGAATGATGTACAAAGGAACACAATACAAGAAAGGACAATTGCTTGTCAGAGGGGGCACTGACTTTGATGAGTTTGGTGAAGTTGTCCTTATTTTAAAAAAAAATTACAGTGTTTATTTTCTGGTGTCGGTTCACTTGACAGAATACCATTCTCAGTATCATCTGTACTCAGTGAGAAAAGAAAATGAAAAAATGCAGTGACTGAACATCAGTGACTTAATCACTTTCTATCCAATAACAGCTTACATGTTATTTGATGTATGGGTACCAAATGGTTCCACTGAAACGCTGTGTGCTGTCACTGTAATTGAGCGGTAGGTACTGACAAAACACTATCTTATACATGGACATTGTCTTTGTGCAATTGTCAGGACTTGCTATGTGTCTATTTTTTGCTATGACGACTGTCTTTTTAAAAGGTTGTGTGTGGGGGTTTATGTTGCCTTCGCTCAGTTTGAGGTGCTCGAGGAAACTGAACACATCATGACTGGGTACATGTTTTAAGACTGTTTTAATTATGAATATGAATATATTATTTAAAAATTTTAAAATTTAAGTATTTTAAATATTTAATTAAATAATTTTTCTGTTAAAGTTTTGGGCCCTGTGAATACCGGGCCAAAAATTTATTGGGGGGATTAGGACAAAATTGAAAGGGATGAGCCAAGCTCTGACATTATTGAACAGAAAAACTACCCACACCACAGAATGAATTACACACAATTTTTCTTAAAATACAAGAATTTTTAAAAAAAACTAAGTCAACTCAAAGTAAAACATTTTTTAACCCAACAAACTCTTCCCCAAAATGCTAAAACAATCCAAGAAAAAACTACCAACAAAAATTAAAGAAAAAAGAAGACTAATGGGCTATGTCCCAATATAAAAAATTTGCCGGGAGAGGGTTTTGAAACCATGTCCGAAAGAGGGGGAATGCAACATTACCATGCAATGTTTTTTATGGTTTTAGAACCCAAAGGGGGATTATCGGGGAAGAATTTTGGAAGTGAAGTGGGGGGTTTTAGCCCCTTGAAAATTTAAAAAAACTTAGGCAAAAAATTTGCATACCTTTAAAAAAACCATTCAAAATGCAAGATCCAAAATAAAATTTAATTATTTTAATAAAATAAATTTTTTAAGAATGTTTTTGCTGAAAAAAACCAACCTTCTAGATTAAAACCAAATTTCCCCAACAGTGTTTAATTAGCTGCCTTTTTTTTTAGTAAAATAATATTTAAAGAAATTTTAATTTAGGAAATAAAAAATTTTTTAAGGAAATTTTTTTGGAAAAAAAACCAAATCCTTTCTGGAGAAATGGGGTTTTAATTTTGGGTTTTTACTTATTTTATCAAGTTAAAAAAAATGAAAATTTAGGGAAAATATTATTTTTTCGGGGATTCAAAACTAACAACCTTTTTGGGAAAAATGATCTGTAGTAGGCAAGCACATTTTTTCTTAGCTTTTTTAGCGGTTACAAGCTTAACAAAAGAAGCTGATAAGCTTATCATCCGAATCAAACATACCTTTAAAATCCGGGTTAAAAAAGGGTTAAAATGCATAAGCGTGGACGCCACGTTATGGCCAATCTTCTGTGTTTAAAATAACTTTTAAAAAAAGTTTGGTCATAGCTTTAAAAACACAAACACAAAAACAAAAGGGAGCACGTGTGGCTGAGCAGATAGCCTGCTAGCACAAGATAGTTGAGTTTTAAAAACCCCAAAAAAAACCCAAAAACCCTTCATAAAACGGAAAAAATGTTTTAGATTATTTCCCCCATCCTTTTTTTAAAAAAATTATTTTAAATTTCTTCTACCCCTTCTCTCTCTGCCCAAAAACCTAGTCCTCGGGTTTTTTGGGAACCGTGCAGAGGAACCAAGTTTGCCCCCCGGGCGATGAGGTTTTTTTGGGGGGAGAAGGCTTCCACGTCACAAAAGGGTTTGGTTTCCCCAGCTAACCTCCGTAGCTGTGGGGGGGGCGGCTCGCATATGATCGCATGATCGTATGACACTCTGGGATCCAGTTTGAAGAGTTTTTGCTGGTTTTGCCAGCAAAGAGACTTTGAGGGGCTGGTCCCCCTTTCTTTGCCCCCCCGGGGGGTTTTTTGACAAAAACCTGGGTGGGGAAAAGGGGGGGGGGGCCCAATTTTGTGGAAAACGGGGTTTTGTTTTTTCCCACGGAACTGACATCACGGGAAGTCCGCTTTTTACCCCCTTTCCTGGCTGGGGGGGGCCGGAAGGGGGGGTTAAGGGGGGCCCGTTTTATTTTGAAAATTCCCGGCAAGTGTTCGTAGGGGGATTTCATTTTTTTAAACCTGGCTGGGACCCCCAAAAAACAAAAATGTACGCATTTATTGGAAAATACATTTATTCAAAATTCTTTTATCAGACATCTTGAAAATTGGGAAAAACATAAAAGTTCCATCATTAAGGAACTGCCGGATCTGGCTCCCTCAGCCCCTTTCACAGGAAATTACAGAATAAGAGTTTACAGTCTACAATGATTTTCATTGAAAAAATATGTTTGGTTCCCAAAAAATTTTTAAGGTTCCCACCCATATACCTTTTTTTCTTTGTACTGACTGTTTTTTTTTAAATTTGGTTTTTTCCTGGCAACCACAGCTACCGGTATTTTTTTAAATTTTTTTTTTTTTACAGTGTACACTGGCTTCCTGTATCTCGGAGAATAGACTTTAAAGTACTTATTTTTATAAACACAAAGGGGGCTTAGCACCAAAAAACTTTAAATTTGATTTTTTGTCGTATTAACCTTCCAGACCTCTCAGGTCATCTGGTTCAAGTCTACTCTACATCCCCAGAATCAGAACCAAACAGGGGAAACAGAATTTCCCTTTCTTATGTTCCACTAATCTGGAACAAACTTCCATAAAAACTGCAAAGGTTCCCCTAAATTTTTTTTTAAAATAAAAGGTTAAACCCCATTTGTTTAGAGTTTTCTTAGACTGTTTTTTTTCAAACTATTATAAAACATCATAATTTGTGGTCTCTTGTTTTTTTGTTTTTTTTATCACTGCAATATACTTCTTTCATAAATGTAAGCGCTTGCCTTGTGGGTTAGACCGGGCCATTACTTCTTTGAGTGAGATATTTGGGAGCAAACAAACAAGCCCCCGAGGATCCTGTGCAAATTTTTTGGGGAAGCTGGGCGATAAAATTAAAATACTTTTAAAGGGTTGAAACCTTCATAGTAAAAAGGGTTGATCCATTTTTAGGGGATACCCTCTTTTTTTTAAAAAAAAAGGGCATTTTTAGCTCAAATGCAAATTAAGCAAAAAAAAAGGGAAAAAAAAGGAAATGCCAAAAAAATGGACAATGCTGGAAAATTCTTTTTTGGTTTTTTTTTTTTTTTTTGTCCACTACTCCCTTTAAAATTTAAAAATGACAAATTTTTTCTGTGTGCTCTGACGGGCAGTGAAGTTAAAGGGTAAAGTCATGGAGCTAAGCAAAAGTGTTCAGTGTAAAATGTCAGTGTGATTTTTTTTGCAGGGAAAGATTTGATAGTTTTTTTTGGTCTCAGTTTTTCCACAGGGCTGACCAGACGCCAATGTTAAGGGAAAAAGAAGAGCAAAATGGGGTCCCCCCAAAATGGAAAAACGGACCCCTAGCAGCTGTAGATCCCTTCCCGGGGGGCCTCTCAGGGTGTGGGGGGGGGAACTGTAAAACCACTCCCTGTAAATATTTGCTAAAAGCTTTATAATAAATTCTTCTATTATTGCAGCAGCATATTTCGAACTAAGCTACTTGGGAGAACCCTGAATAGACCACCACTCCATCAAAGTGTCAAGACAAAAACAAACAACCTTTTAATCACACACCCACAAACAATCCTAATTTAGAATTTCAAATGACCTTTGGTACGGGAGAAAAAGCTATTCCATAATATTTAAAAAGGAGAGGGAACACATTTTTTTATAAAGATAAAATGTAATAAACATACATTCTCTACATGTTATGGCTTTATGTATTTTCTATGTACAGTTTCGGTCAAAACTGTCAAATTTTAAAGAATATCTACAATAAAATAAAATTTCAAATCCATTCTTTGTGATTAGAAATCCTTGCTGCTGAAAGTTGTATCATTCCCCTGCTTTACGGTTCACATTAATTATTAAAGTCCCAAAACATTTTGACATGCATGCCCATGATGAGTAAATGGAAACCTTCAGATCTGCAATGGGTGTGTGCTGGGTACTTACTTTTCCACATACCCTTCGAATTTGGATTCGCATTTCTTTAATAATAAATAATGAGATGGTGGATTCGTTGGTAGTGGTTCTGTAAATGTGAGGTTAAATTTTAATAATTTTAGAATTTGGTAAAGAATAGATTCTTTAAATGGTAATACTCAATAAGTGACATGTTGAATGATGTTAAACGTTCATGTATTATCTTTCCAGCTACAAACCTTCCCATCTCGCATAAACAAGGTTAAAAAAAATTACTTCTGTGATTTTGGTAATATCAGTCATGAAATAATATAGAACAATGTAAATCTTCTTTGAATCCATAAACTCTAGGCAAGGTAAGTTTATTTATATAGCACATTTCAGTAGCAAGACAACTCAAAGATCTGTACATAAAAAAAGCAAAAGAGATAATAGGAAAAGTACATTACAGTGGCATAAAGGTAATTAAATATCTTACGTATACAAATAATTAAAGAGATCAAAAATGAATTATTAAAATGATAAGATGATTATAAAAAGATTAAAAAAATATACTGATAAAACGATTGTTAAGAAAATGAAAGGAAAAGTTGGACTAAAAACTTAACTAATAATGTTTAGATGGCCCAGTCAAAGGCCACTCTAAACAAATAAGTTTTTAATCTTGACTTGAAGCAACTTAGGGTGTCAGCGCTTTTACAGTTTTCTGGGAGTATTTTTCTAGATTAGTGGAGAATAAGAACTAAAAGCTGCTTCTCCATGTTTGGTTCTGGTTCTGGGTATGCAGAGTAGATTTGAGCCAGAAGACCTGAGAGGTCTGGGTGGTTAATACACTGACAACAAGTCTGTTATGTATTTTGGTGCTAAGCCATTCAGTTATTTTCAGACTAACAGAAGTATTTCAAAGTCTAGTCTTTGAGATACGGGGAGCCAGTGTAAGGACTTTGGAACCAGGGTGATGTGCTCCACTTTCTTAGTTGATAATCACAGTGTCCTTTTTAAGTTTATTTCTGATTTAAAAACAGTCAATTAGGTATTACTGTGCTGATACTGAAGATACCTCAATTTGAAAAATAACCCTAACGTATTGGCATTGCTGTGTTGCTCTAGAGAGCAGAACTAGTCAAATAAAAAAGTTTACCTTTAGCAAAGTATGGATTGAAGGGAGAGCTTTAGGAGTCAGCTATAATGTCTGGAGCTTGTCAGAAAGAAATGAGTGTCAGACACATTGTTATCACCTTACTTTATGGCATCACATGTGGGATGGCAACTGCTCATGCATTTTAGAATGTGTGTTGTGGTGAGGGTGTGTACTTTATTCCCTCTATAAATCAATGTCAAATCATGATGAAGACTGTATATGACTGCAGACAATTATCACATACATCAGACACCTATGTAGGCATACAAAGTGACTGGGAGTCAATTATCGCTGTACGACCGCTTAATTTTCACTGTCTGTCAATCTAACACCTAGCAATTCACAATGTAGAGAAAAAGTAGGGAAAAAAACAGAAGACAAAGTACCACTGAGATGTACTTTATTGCTATGTGATAAAATGCTGATGATGTAGGCATGCTAAAGCACTCCTGCTAAAGAAAGATGTAATAGATTCAGAAGCTGCTTAAGCAAATTATTAGTAAAGGGGTATGTATACTTATGGAAGCAGAAAATACTGCACCTATTTTTTTAACCTTTAACCCCCCATAAATCAGTTTTTACGTTTACATTAAAGCTGGAAAAGTATAGAACTGATTTAACATGGTCTATTTTTTACATCACCAAAACATGCCACTTTAACAAGAGTGTATGGATAAATATTCTATCTTCCCCTTTCTTTCCTATTGTTGAATCCTGAACACTGACTAAGACTGAGGCAACGGAGGCCCACAGTGCTTTAGATGTTGTCCTGGGTTCTATCGTTACCTTATGGGTGAGTTGTAACTCAGAAAGTATTTTGGTTGTTCCACTCCTGAGGAGGTTCACCAGTGACCCACGTTTTTACCATTTTAGTTAAGACAAGGAACTTTTTTTTCAATCACAGAGTATTCAAAGTGCTTTACATTCAAACTTAAACTTACATGTCAAAAATATCAAAAATACAAAATACACAAAAAACATAAAGCATCTAAAAGAAATAAACAAATACAACATTAAGAAAAGCTAAGATATGATTGAAATTAATCCTGCCTCTCACCCAAGTGACTGCTTGGGTTAGTAGATGTTTAAAAAAGCCCCAAGAATGAAAGATTGAGGAACCTTTCAAGTGATCTTGCTCTAATTTTTAAATACCAAATCTTGTGACCCGGTCAAGTAAGTTTACCTCAAAAACAGACAATCCTACCCACTTTTCTAATCTGTCAATTAGGATGTTATGATTGTTGGGTCAATTTACCCAGAAAGAAAGGACTGATCAAACGACATCTCCCAGCATTCATAGTAGTCCTGGGATTCCACTGACATCCCTGATGTATATATAAAGAACTAGCAAACAGAAAAGCTTGCGTTTTGATCCCGATAGCTCACCGTGTTAGGGTACGCTTGTTCATGCATGAACATCTCTAAAACCTTCTAATCAAGTGAAAGACTATTTAAATTTTAAAAGAAGAAACTTAGGAAAGGTTCTGTAAAATCTTAGCATAGTTACAATAGAGACAAGTCTGTATCTAATTACATAGATGAAGCAGTTTCCCTCCATTACCGAAGAAGAGACAATACCAAGACTGCGGCCCTGCGAGCTGAGCCAGGTGCTGACCGAGTGCTCTCGCTGTGTGCCATCCAGTCCAATCCAGTTCTTGGACCTACTAGAATCCGTACTCAAAGAATGCTACAGTCAAATCACAGTAAGAGTCATGTGTCTGGGCAGAGATAAATTGGTTCGGGACCGAACGATTTAGAGCTTAACTGGTTGTGTTCATAGCAACCTGTTGAATCTGGTCTTCACAATTAGTTAAACTGGGAATAGCATTGAAGCCCTGTACCACTAGGTCTATTTATTCTGCTGCGCTTTGCCTTTTTTCTCTCTCCCTTGCATCTTACTAATTTGCGTACACACAACCTCATGTGTCCCCTTATCTGGTTTTTAATAGTCATTGCAGCCAGTCTTCTATTGTTCCTGTGTTCTAATTTGGCACCAATTTTGTACATGGCATAACCACGCCACTTCATCCACTATCCAAGTGTGGGGCCCCATATGCTTCAGCTAGTAAGCCTAGAACACACATACATGCTGGTTCCTGTTAGCCTTCGGGCTAATGTCCGAAATCCCACTTCCTCATAAAATTGTTTTGGTCCTGCGACATGTACATCCATTCTGAACTGTTACATTACTGTATTGGTGGTTTTCTATTGTTTTACTATTCTTACTATTATTAATTAGTTAAGTAGTATTCAGTTATTCCTCATCAACCCATTCGTTTTTGTTATCATCATTCATTAGTTGATTGGTTCATCAATTTGCCTAATATTCTTTTTCTTTGCTTGGTAGTTCAGTTAAATGTTGCCAGCTTAGTTATAGAGTTGACTGGCTCACATATTTTGACTGTAAAACTGAGCTATTGTGTTAATAAATTCTTGTGTTCTGGAGATAAGTTTTTTTGTGTATGTGTGCAATGCTTGCTGTTTGAAAAAGCCAGTGCAGGAATTCACTCCTTCACCTATTATGGAGTTTAAACGAAAATTCAACATGAAAGACTCACCATCACCCCCAGCTTCGTCTAATTACTTCCCCATGCGGCTCTGCTCCACCAATTCAGTTTATTTATATAGCGCCAATTCACAACACATGTCGTCTCAAGGCACTTCACAAAACTCAGGTACATACATTCCAATTACTCCTAACCATTGAACAGTGCAGTCAGATTCAGTTATTTATTCAAATTGGATAAAAAAGTTTTTCTATCTAAGGAAACCCAACAGATTGCATCGAGTCAGAGATTTGTAGCAGTCACTCCTCCCGGATGAGCATGTAGAGAGAGTGGACAGTCACTGGCGTTGACTTTGCAGCAATCCCTCATACTGAGCATGCATGTAGCGACAGTGGAGAGGAAAAATTCCCTTTTAACAGGAAGAAACCTCCAGCAGAACCAGGCTCAGTGTGAGCGGCCATCTGCCACTAACTAACTGGGGGTTAGAGAGAACAGAGCAGAGACACAAAGAGAACAAAGAAGCACTGATCCAGGAGTCCTTTCTATGGGAAGGAAAAGTAAATGTTAATGGGTGTAGCTCCTTTAGTCGTTTCACCTAGAAAGAAAGAACAGATAAACTCTGAGCCAGTTTTCAAGGTTAGAGTCTGAAAGAGAACACATAGAGTTAGTCACAGCAAAAGCTCAGTCAATTGCCATGTCTAGGAGAGAAAGGGTTAAACACTGAAAGACAGGGACATGTGGATCATCGGTAGAGGGTGAGCATTAAGTTGTTGCCAACAGAAGCTTGGACGATTCCCCTCTCGAGAAAGGTGTCACAGGTAGACACAGAGTCAGGTCAGGTGTAGCTTCTAGGAAGAGAAACAGCAAACAGCAAATAATGCAAAATTGTAGAGTAGTGTGAGAATGTAGCGAAGAGGGTGAGAGTGGTCATTATGTCCTCCAGCAGCCTAAGCCTATAGCAGCATAACTACAGAGATAGCTCAGGATAACTTAAGCCACTCTAACTATAAGCTTTATCAAAAAGGAAAGTTTTAAGCCTAGCCTTAAAGTAAACAGTTTTCCATCTAGAGCCCACTGATGGCCATTGTTATACTAAAAACCACAACGATTGGGATACCTCTCTCTTTCAGATTGATTATAACTATTGGAAAAGAGAGGGGGTCATACAGGTAGCAGAAATGGAGGGTGTGTTTGCACCTCAACCATAACTGAGCCGGTTTAGGCTAATCCTGACTCCCCCTTACTCCATCCAACAGGGAGGAAAGAAGACGGAGGTAAAAATAAGGAAGATGGCTCAGGATAACCTAAGCCACTCTAACTATAAGCTTTATCAAAAAGGAAAGTTTTAAGCCTAGCCTTAAAAGTAGACAGGGTGTCCGCCTCACGGACTAAAACTGCGAGCTGGTTCCACAAGAGAGGAGCCTGATAACTAAAGGATCTGCCTCCCATTCTACTTCTAGAGACTCTAGGAACCACCAGTAAACCTGCAGTCTGAGAACGAAGTGCTCTGTTAGGAACGTATGGAACAATCAGATCTCTGATGTATGATAGAGCTAAATCATTAAGGGCTTTATATGTGAGAAGGAGAAGGAGAATCTATTCTGGATTTAACAGGGAGCCAATGAAGGGAAGCTAAAGTAGGGGAAATATGATCTCTCTTTTTAATTTTCATCAGAGCTCTTGCTGCAGCATTTTGAATCAGCTGAAGGCTTTTAACTGCATTTTGTGGACATCCTTATAGTAAAGAATTACAATAGTCCAGCCTTGAAGTAACAAATGCATGGACTAGTTTTTCAGTATCACTTCTGGACAGGATATTTCTAATTTTGGCAATGTTCCGGAGATGAAAGAAGGAAATCCTAGAAACCTGTTTAATATGGGATTTAAATGACATGTCCTGGTCAAAAATAACACCAAGGTTTTTTACTTTATTACCGGAGGTCAATTTAATGCCATCCAGGTTAAATGATTGACTAAGCAGTTTCTTTTTTAAAGACTCCGGTCCAAAGACGACAACTTCTGTCTTGTCTGAATTTAGAAGCACAAAATGTAACGTCATCCAAGTTTTTATGTCTTCAAGACATGCTTGTAGTCTATCTAACTGGTTGGGCTCATCAGGATTTATGGATAAGTAAAGCTGAGTGTCATTAGCGTAACAGTGAAAATGTATCCCATGCTGCCTGATAATTTTACCTATTGGAAGCATATATATATATAGTAAAGAGAATTGGCCCAAGCACTGAACCCTGTGGTACTCCACAATTAACCCTGGAGTTTAAAGATGATTTATTTTTTAGATGAACAAACTGGAATCTGTCAGACAAATAAGATTTAAACCAGCCTAGTGCTGTTCCCCTGATCCCTACAGCATATTCCAGCCTTTCTAAGAGAATATTGTGATTGACTGTATCAAATGCAGCACTGAGCTCTAACAGGACAAGTACAGACACAAGTCCATTATCTAAGGCTAGAAGAATATCATTAGTGACTTTCAGCAGAGCTGTTTCAGTGCTATGATGAGCTCCGAAGCCTGACTGAAACTCTTCAAACAGGTCATTGCTGTGTAAATGCTCACACATTTGATTAGCAACTAGTTTCTCAAGAATTTTAGATAAGAATGGAAGATTGGATATAGGTCTGTAATTTATTAAGTCATCTCGATCAAGTGAAGGTTTCTTAAGCAAAGGTTTAATTACAGCTACCTTAAAAGTTTGTGGTACATATCCATTTACTAAGGATAAATTAATCATATCTAAAATGGGGCTGGTAATCAGAGGAAACACTACCTTAAATAATTTGGTTGGGATTGGGTCTAACATACAAGTTGAAGGTTTAGATGAAGCTAATATTTCTGATAACTCAGGAAGCTCCACAGGATCAAAGCAGTCCAAGCACAGATCAGGTTCTACAGTTACTTTCAATGTTGTCTCACTTGCTGAGGATGAAGTAATCATCTTCGGGAGTATGTCAAAGATTTTCTTTTTAATAGAATCAATTTTATTTAAAAAGAATCCCATAAACTCATGACTGCTAAGAGCTAAGGGAATGGTATCCTCAACAGAGCTATCACTCTGTGTAACTTTAACAACTGTACTAAAGAGAAACCTAGGATTATTCTTGTTCTCTTTTATTAATGATGAGAAATATGCTGTTCTGGCTGGGCGAAGTGTCTTTTTATACAACAGTAGGCTATTTTTCCAGATTAAGTAGGAATCTTCTAGGTGTGTAGAGCGCCATTTTCTCTCCAATTTTCTAGCATTGTGCTTTAAAATACGCAGCTCTGAATTAAACCAGGGAGCTAGCCTCCTATGAATAATTACCATCTTTTTCAAGGGGACTGCATTGTCTAATGCACCACGCAATGATTAAGTAACACTATGAACAAGAGAATCAATTTGTGAAGGGGAAGAAACAAAATTATTGCCCTCCACTGTGTTTTTCTGTGATAATGAGGAAATCAAAAGTGAAACAGATTCTTTAAAGGTTGTTACAGCATTGTCTAATAATGATCTACTATAATGAAATTTTCTTTCAGGTGTGGAGTACTCGGTTAAATTAAACTCAAAGGTTATTAAAAAATGGTCAGACAGGACAGGGTTATGAGAAAATATTGTTATGTCTTTACACTCAATGCCATATGTCAGCACAAGGTCCAGAGAATGAAGACAAAGGTGGGTAGGTTGTTAATTTTTTGAGCAAAGCCAATTGAGTCTAAATTAGCATTAAAGGCTATATTTAGGCTATCACTTTCAGTGTCAACATGAATGTTAAAATCCCCCACTATAATAACCTTATCTGTATTTAACACTAAATCAGATAAAAGGTCTGAAAACTGATCTAAAAATTGAGAGTAAGGGCCTGGTGGACGGTACAAAACAACAAACAGAAGTGGTTTTAGTGCTTTGCAATTTGTATAAGGAAAACTGAGGATTAAATATTCAAAAGAGTTGTAGCTATTGATTGGTCTGGGACTAGTCAATAAATCGGACTGAAAGATGGTTGCTACTCCTCCTCCTCGCCCAGTATTTCGAGGTATGTGAAAATTTAAATAATTAGTAGGAGTTGACTCATTTATAGTAACATAATCCTCTTGCTGCAGCCAGGTTTCGGTGAGACAAAATAAATCAGATTGAAGAAAGAGATCTTATGTTCAGTAAGCCACATTTAATTGTTTTATTTTTCTTTTAGTCCGAGTTGTGTTTATTTTTATGAGATTTTCCTGATTTTCTCTTTTTAGATTATTTTTTAATCTATTCAATTTTGGCCGTGGGCGAGACACTGTCTTAATAGGGTAATGGGTGGGTAGCAGTACAGAAGCCGCATAGAGGAGTGTAAAACTACGACCCTGCTTCCTGTTCTGAACCCTGGGTTGTCAAAGTTTTGGAGAACTAATCAATTCGGCCAGATTCCTAGAAAGAAGAGCTGCTCCATCCAAAGTGGGATGGATGGCGTCTCTCCGGATCAGACCAGGTTTTCCCCAAAAGGTTCGCCAATTATAAATGTAATCCACATTGTTTTCTGGACACCACCTAGACAGCCAGCGGTTGAATGACAGCATGCGGCTAAACATGTGGTCACTGGTTAAATCGGGGAGGGGACCAGAGAAAATTACGGAGTCCGACATTGTTTTGGCAAACTTACACACCGAAGCAACACTAACTTTGGTGACCTCTGATCGACGTAACCGGGCGTTATTACCGCCAGTGTGAATAACAATGTTACTGTATTTACGCTTATCCTTAGCCAGCAGTTTCAGGTAGGATTTGATGTCGCCCGTTCTGGCCCCTGGCAGACATTTGACTATGGTCGCTGGTGACTCTAGTGCCACGTTTCTGACTATGGAGCTGCCAATTACCAGAGTTGGCTTCTCAGCGGGTGTGTCGCTGAGCGGGGAAAATCTGTTAGAAACGCAGACGGGTTGGTGGTGACCTGTGGGCTGGGATCTAGGACTATACTTTCTACGTACCGTCACCCAGCCGGCCTGAGATCCCAGCTGCAAGGGCTCTGCTGGAGGACTGCTACAGGGAGCTACCCTCGGTCACTCTGCGCTGGCTAAGGGGCCTCGGCTATCTGCTGGTTTTTCAACAGCGTGGACCCAGGCCTCCAATTCCGACACCCTCGCCTCCAAAGCTACAAAAATGCTACATTTATTACACGTACCATTATCACTAAAGGAGGCAGAGGAGTAACTGGACATCTGACAAAGAGAGCAGGAGAGAGGAGGAGACTCAGATAGAGAAACAGCAGAACGTGTAGCCATGGTGGAGCTAAAGCTAACGCTAAGCTAGCGACCCCTTACCACTAGAACCACTAGAAAACCGTGTAAAACACGGAGAGTCCCCAAACGTTAAATACACAGTTGAGAGAAATCAGATCAAACGAGAGAGCCTTCACACACCAAACAATCCACCGAGTGCAAAGAGGAATTGACGAATACGCCTAACCACGCCTGTCGCCAGTTTACTTCAGCTCAAGGAGAGCGTCAAGTCCGCATTTCTCCCTGGCCAATCATCCTTCAAGGCTCCGCTTTAAAAGATCTTCATCCATAAAACCCTCTGTTCTTCAGCTGAACTTTGACCCTCCTCCACCCCATCTCCACCATCTGGCTTCCAAACTCCTTCCAAATCTCCTCAGGCCTCCACTCCACCACCAGGATCGGATCCCAGGGGGGAAGACACCTTTAATTCTAACCCTAAGATGTTCATTCAAGCGCATGTCATCCTCAGCATTCACGTCTTCCACTGGGGTCCGAGGGCCAAGGAAATAAACTTTCACTAATAAACTTTTCTAATTACATCGCTGTCTTCTATTTATGAGTCTATCCAGGTTGAAGTTCTATATTGCCACCTCATTGGGCTGATATTTAAAGAATAATACCTGACTGAGACCAAATGTTGATTGGCTAATAATTCCTGATAAGCAGGTGGTGCCTTGATTTGTTAGACTAAAAAGAAAATATTCTAACTCTGGTAAAAAAGTTGTTAATAATTAATTATAATTTAATACAACCCCAATTCCTGGGGACTCATTATCTGTTTTTATTTACATTTTATTAAAAAAACTCATAAAAACTTTTTTAAATTGCCGAGTAGATTCCGTTTTCAGTTTTTATTAACGTTTTACACAATGTCCCGATAAGATGAGATGAGATGAGATAGATAGATAAGATAAGATAAGATAAGATAAGATAAGATAAGATAAGATAAGATAAGATAAAAATTAGGGGGGGTGGCAAGGAGGCCTTCCAACTTCGAAGACTAGGAGCCTAACACTAAACATGAATCTTCAAACTGTCATGTTTCTTCCATTCTTATTTTAATGTTCATTTTTAGTTTTTGGCTTAGTGAGAATTTTTGGTGTCCTGTTAGATCCCTCTGTGTTAATTTCTAAATAAATTAGTGTCATTCCATAAGGTTCTCTGTTCAGCTTCTCACCCAACTGCACCACATTCTACTGTTAAGTCACTCATACCCCTTTACCACCAACGCAGCTCGGAGCCCGTTCCAGTTCCCAAACATGATTTTGTCATGTGCGCAAACTCTGGATCAACTTGGACCCCGCAGAATACTTGGTTTTCTGAGGGAACTGCAATGTAACCCATGGGCAGGTTGAAGTTGTAGACAACAGAAGCAACAAGTATGGCGGCTAAGACAAAGAGGGTGCCATATCAACATTATTTATATGTTTGCAAAAACACGGTAAGCACGCATTGTATAACAGCTCATTTGCGTTACACTCACAGATACTGAATATATGTAGATGAAAGCAATGTACATACCATTGTTCAAGAACAATTGTACATACCAATGTTCTTGCACGGAGTCACAGTCTCCTTTTCTGCATTAACTGTATTTTATGAAGCCTTTTCAATGTCCAAACAGAAAAACATATTGGTGTTATTAAAATAAATTCAGATATTAATCTGCTAGGGCTATGCATACTTTAGGGTTCAACTGTAAGCCAATGTAGTCTGAGTACCTGGGTGGTGATAAAAACCTGAGTGCAAGGCAATGGAAAGATTGCTTTTTATGAAAAAGGAGAAAATTTGTTGATTTGTTGAATTTGTTGATGAAATGTCTCAATTTTATTTTTCAAGAATGTTTGGCTAGATATTGACCTGTAATCCAATCCAAAACTTGATCATTTCCGGGGGCAGATTTTGGTGTGTAAAATGTCTGACCCAAGTTCCAGTAACAATGCTTTCATTCTTTGCTTCAAGTTTAATTTGGCAAAGTGCCATTGTATTGTGAAACTTCATCTTCATTAAAGGTCTGCAAAATGAGAAGAGAAAAATAAAATTTAATCGGTTTAGAGGTCAATATGAGAGGTAGGGTTGCACATACAATCTCATGTGATTTAAAAAAACACCTGGGGACCCGTGCTCGAAAGAGTGTGCAACTTTCGTACTAAAAATTGGCGAGAGGTAGAAATTCTGAAACTTGCGCCGCACAGAAAAAATTCAGATATACGAAACTGTGCGTAGACATGTCACTGCACACCTTACCTTCATATATCCCAATTTGCGATGAATTGGGCAAAGCGGCACATGCCACTTGAACCACCTGGTCCCCCCAATAAATATATATGCAAGAAGTATAAATAGCTGAAAGGCACCCACCACGTGTCCAAATAACCATGGCAACAGTGGCAGTCCGGAAGGGAAAGAAGAGGAGATTCATATAATGTGAAATAGAGGTTTTAGTATCACAGGTGGAGGCAAGATATCAAATATTATTTGGCAGTCATTTCTCTGGAATCACTAATAAAATAAAGAAAATTGAGTGACAGAAGGTAGTGATTACTGTAAATGCATATGTTGCCCGTTTAGGAATATTAGTGCAGATTAAAAGGCCCGATTCCATTTGGAAATGGGCTCCTCACGTCCTGCTGTTCAAAACGTATCTTAAACATTACACATTAAGGTAAAAGTTATATTAATTAACTACATTACTGTCACTCAAATGCAACACATGTGCGCTCCAAGTTCCTTGGAACCTGAAGAAAGCATGCACGAGAGGTACATTGGTTGACCCAGCTGAAGCAAGATGGATCGTAATGGGACAGAAACTTGGATTTGTAATTTGACTGAAAACGATGGCGTACGGGTCCATCGACTGTGACGTTCGGAGTTATCACGGAGAATGTGGAAACGTTCTCACTAATTAACATAACGGAGTTGCTTCGTTGGTCGGAACGGGACAGAGCAGGAACAGAGGATCAGGAATTCTTTCGCCTCCCTCTACGAACAACTGTAGCAACTTCGCAGGCAGGAATAAAGCGGCAGTGTTGGTTTTTCAAAATAAAATAAATTTCAAGGTTTCATGACTCTCTGGTTAGTATAAGTGCGTAAATAAAAATTAACATAACGTATATATATATATATATATATAATTAATATATATATATATATATATATATATATATATATATATATATATATATGTATATATACATATACATTTTTTTTTTTTAACTTTATTCTGAAGGTGTGGTGGCTTTTATTTTGCCGTGGCGGTGCGCCACAATCTATTACATGTGGAAACCCTGTGCCAGTTCCTTACAGAGCTCCAGGATTGGAATTTTACATGCATTTCATGTGCATCAGCACACAAAGCGATACGCATTTACATCGTGACTAAAAAGAGGAATATTTACAGTTTAATAATTTAATAAGGTGTGTTGCGTTATTTTATGAGGCCAATATATTGGAGTAATTCTTCAGTGTATTTAGGTAAGTTTCAGTTCTCTGTAGTTTATTATAGCCCATTCAAAGCTTTGCGCAGCTTCTGCACATTTTCATGGCAGGTCAAAAATTTGCGTGGATTTCTGTTCACTTTCACCCTACGTTCATTTTTGTACATGCTGAGTAGCGTGTAAAACATTGCGCAGCAAGGATTTTGTGTTTATGCACTCTTCGTACATGAGGCTCCTGGTCACAAAAAATGTGACCAGGGGCCTCATGTACAACATTATTTACATTATAAAAATTGATTAATTGGGTACCAATATTTGTTTTGAGTATGTTTTTGCACTATTGTTAATTTTGTTCATTTTCAATTATTTGAATTGAACATTTAAATCTAAATAACACTTAGACATTTTATTTTGAGTTTTTGGTCTTCTTTACTGTGTATGTTGCTTTAAGCCAGAGATTTTATTTATTTATTTGACAAAGCAGATTTACAGAATTTTATTTTGAGTTTAGTTTGTGTAACTAAAACAATCACCCTATGAATGCCATGTAAAACAGAAAGAGTTTTATGTTAGGCATCGGCATTTACTAGATTTAACATTAGTTCTGACAATTTAACAAGATCTATTGTTTAACTCAGCCTTTAAAGCAGAAAAAAAATATATATATATATTATATTTATGTTTTTTATTTAAAGATAAAATAAGTAGTTATATATCATTTACCTGCTTTAGCTATTTTGTAGAATGAAACTTTACACAACTTGGAAAAAAGCGGAACAATGGTCTGCAGTGCTTTGCTAAATTATTCGCCATTTTGTTGGGATTTTTCTGATGGTAAGTAAACAATACATAGCTTTTTTCCCCAAGTAAAAATTGGACAGTGTCGTCTGCTTTTATGTTCACACCCTCTGGCGAGTGGCGAGTCTTTAGAACCACTTTTTTTGCAGTTACAGCTGCAAGATGGTTACGGTATCTCGCTACCAGTCTTCTACATTTAGATAATTAATTTTTTGCCCATTTATCTTTGCAAAAAATAGCTGAAGCAGGATGAGGAGCAGCTGTAAACAACTTTCTAGTCTTGCTGGAGATTTTCAAAGGAATTTAGATCTGAAAATGACCATTTTAACACATGGACATGCTTTGATCTAAGAGCTCTAATCTAAACCTATATATTTTCTGTGTCTCCAACAAGGTTTTTGCAGACTGCAAACAGGACTCCATATGGCTTTCTTGCCACTATTCTACAAATCAGATTCTCCCATCTGAACTATGTGTGTTTTGTGGTTGTACTGTTAGAAAATGTTAAAAACTTTAAGGGATACTAATACTCAGGGTTATTAGTGATCCATTTGGGTTAAAGTACACCAACAGTTCTTTCTCCTTTATTGGTCTCTTTTATCCAAGGATGAACTTCAGAGTACCTGGAAAGAACCCACACATACATGGGGAGAACATGCAAACTTCATGCAGAAAAGTCCCAGGCCGTGACTCAAACCTAGGACCTTCTTGCTGCAATGCAACAGTGCTACCAACTGCACCACCCTGATCTCTAGTCAACATATTGAATAGAGAAGAGAGAACAACAATAAAGCCTAAACAAATTACTAAAATGTCTGTAATAAAACCTTTGATATGACTGAGACCAGTAAAGCAGGGGTAAAGCAGCAGCATAACATAGGTATTTTTCTACTTGAAATCCTGGACATACACACACACACACCCACACACACACAGTTAACAGGTCAGGAAGAGGATGGTCAAGACAACATAATTATTAATTTGTGCTCGTTCTTTAGAAAGCTAGTTGACATAGCGCTTCACTTGGTGATTTTCACATGTGCTGAAAGTTGGAGCAGCAACATTTAATCTGAAGACATTAACACTAGAACTCCCAGGGCCGTCAATTTGACGGTTTTGAAAGTTTGTCATGATATAATTCTGGTTTATTAAAACTCTTATCTTCCTGGCATCCTGACATTTTCTAAACCTGTGTCTTTTGTATTCCTATGTCTCTATTTTAAAAAATAACAAAGTAAATAAAAGATCTACGTATTTCTACCTCTACCACAGCCGCTATTTTGACGGCCCTATTATTTACATTGATATTTTTTTTCCGCGGCTGAGTATACACGCGAGCGTTGCTTAGCAACCGCCACTCTAGAACGCAATCAGATTGTTGGCATCCTACAAATGGCTTCTAGAACGATATTTTCTGCTCAAGAGACATTGGAAATGCTTCAAAAATTACATGATCGTGACTCCTGGTCGAGAGGGATTCTGACGGCTCTTGGTCAGCATTCAGTTCCAGTGACAGCGGGTCAGAGAGTGAACCTCCCCCGGCAAAAAAAAACACGAGTCATCCCATTAGCAGGAGGTTGTGGCGCATTATTTCAAGGTAGTAAAAGACTAGCCTGTGTAACGATTTTATCATTTTAGGCTATAGTTTACATATTTGTAAAGTAATAATATATAAACTACAGCAAAAGTGCCACAATCAGCGCAGGTTCAGAGACGGAGACGAGCCAGGTGCCCAGTGCCCAGCTATAAACCCAGCAAACCAGCTTACAGGCAGGAGAGAAACTAAAAATCAAGGTACTGATAATGGAAAAAGAAAAAAAAACAATAAGTTAGGTCATAGATATAGTAGCCCAGTAACAACAATCTATTCTGCGCTTTGCTGCGTTTTCATCGCAAGACAAACGCACACCTTGGAAGGAGGAGGAAATAGGAAAGGATGGCGCTGTGTGGACAGTGGTAGGGGAGGAAGAAAGTAGAGGGAGGCGTCAGAGCCAGAACGTGCTGACAGAGCGCCAGATCCAAGATGCCCAGACCGCGTTCCTCTGCTTGGTGGATGCCGAAATGCTCATCCACGTTTAGGGCTGCAGTGTGGCTGAGGCCCACAGAGCTTTAGGAGATGATTCCTCCTCGGACATGAGTGTGGATGAGCTGAAGGCATTTTTAGCACTAGTTTATGTCCGCGAAGTGAAAGGGGGGCGTAACATGGGCTGTCCAGCTTTTGGTCAGATTAGTGAAGCTTTTTTAAAAATGTACCCGCTATTCTGTATTATTTTTCAGTACTATTTATAAATAATAATAAAACTTAATAGGTTTTGATCAAATACTATTATTAATTCTTGTCAAAACCATAATTTTATAGCGTTAATGTGATGACGTCATCACCGCCCTCGCATTCAGAATGCTCGCCGTCAAATTGACGGGCTTGGGATTTCTAGTAGTGTTAGAATTCTGGGAGTCCTAGTGTTAAGGGACATATGTTCAGGACAGAGTACTTTCAAAGGTTGTGCATCATTTTCTTGTTCTTATTGCTTTTCACAGTGAAACTAATATCTTACAGTGATCTGTTAAGAGTTTATACAGTTCTGATGAGCTGGACTATGTTAATAGCTGAACCACAGCTTAGCATGTTTTCATTTATTTCTACACCCGTTTATTTACTATAGGTGATGCCTTCATTTATATCACATTTTCTTTGTTCAGTATAGAAATAACCAGTTCAGATTTGGCCCATAAAAATAAGTAAGATTTTGACTAGAAATGATCTAGCACAGTCCACATTCTTCAAAAACTTTTTAAGCTCCAAACTAGAAGCTGCTCATATCCCACGTTGCTGTGTCCACATGCCAATAAAGACTAAAGGCTCTCCTTTTTGTATTTTTCAGTTCGGTTTGACCATTCAATGTTATTTAGATGTTAAACTACACTGCTCAAAAAAATAAAGAGAACACTTAAACAACACAATATGACTCCAAGTGAATCAAACTTCTGTGAAATCAAACTGTCCACTTAGGAAGCAACACTGATTGACGATCAATTTCACATGCTGTTGTGCAAATGGAAAAGACAACAGGGGGAAATCTTTGGCGATTAGCAAGACACAGTCAATAAAGGAGTGGTTCTGCAGGTGGGGACCACAGACCACTTCTCAGCACCTATGCTTTCTGGCTGATGTTTTGGTCACTTTTGAATGTTGGTGGTGCTTTCACACTCGTGGTAGCATGAGACGGACTCTACAACCCACACAAGTGGCTCAGGTAGTGCAGCTCATCCAGGATGGCACATCAATGCGAGCTGTGGCAAGAAGGTTTGCTTTGTCTGTCAGCGTAGTGTCCAGAACCTGGAGGCGCTACCAGGAGACAGGCCAGTACACCAGGAGACGTGGAGGAGGCCGTAGGAGGGCAACAACCCAGCAGCAGGACCGCTACCTCCGCCTTTGTGCAAGGAGGAACAGGAGGAGCACTGCCAGAGCCCTGCAAAATGACCTCCAGCAGGCCACAAATGTGTATGTGTCTGCACAAACGGTTAGAAACAGACTCCATGAGGATTGTATGAGGGCCCGATGTCCACAAATGGTGGTTGTGCTCACAGCCCAACACCGTGCAGGATGCTTGGCATTTGCCAGAGAACACCAGGATTGGCAAATTCGCCACTGGCGCCCTGTGCTCTTCACAGATGAAAGCAGGTTCACACTGAGCACATGTGACAGACGTGACAGAGTCTGGAGACACCGTGGAGAGCAATCTGCTGCCTGCAACATCCTTCAGCATGACCGGTTTGGCAGTGGGCCAGTAATGGTGTGGGGTGGCATTTTTTTGGAGAGCCACACGGCCCTCCATGTGCTCGCCAGAGGTAGCCTGACTGCCATTAGGTACCGAGATGAGATCCTCAGACCCCTTGTGAGACCATATGCTGGTGCGGTTGGCCCTGGGTTCCTCCTAATGCAGGACAATGCTAGACCTCATGTGGCTGGAGTGTGTCAGCAGTTCCTGCAAGATGAAGACATTGAAGCTATGGACTGGCCCGCCCGTTCCCCAGACCTGGATCAGATTGAGCACATCTGGGACATCATGTCTCGCTCCATCCACCAACGTCACGTTGCACCACAGACTGTCCAGGAGTTGGCGGATGCTTTAGTCCAGGTCTGGGAGGAGATCCCTCAGGAGACCATCCACCGTCTCATCAGGAGCATGCCCAGGCATTGTAGGGAGGTCATACAGCCATGTGGAGGCCACACACAATACTGAGCCTCATTTTGACTTGTTTTAAGGACATTACATCAAAGTTGGATCAGCCTGTAGTGTGTTTTTCCACTTAAATTTTGTGTGTGACTCCAAATCCAGGCCTCCATTGGTTAATAAATTTGATTTCCATTGATGATTCTTGTGTGATTTTGTTGTCAGCACATTCAACTTTGTACAGAACAAAGCATTCAATGAGAATATTTCATTCATTCAGATCTAGGATGTGTTATTTGAGTGTTCCCTTTATTTTTTTGAGCAGTGTATATATGGCCAGCAGCAAATGGGATGTCCGCTTCGATACTTTAATAAGCTGTTGTGTGTTACTGTCAGGCCACAGATCTGATTGCAGGTTTGTTGTGCTGTCTGGTTGTTCTTCATTCTCTCCGTCAGGGTGTGACAGGCAGGTGCAGCTGCACACCTGTTCTCCATCAAGAGAAATCATGAAGGACCCCTTAAAAGCTGCTGAGACCTTGGAGGAGGCGTTGGATTGTTTACTCAACTTAAGTGTTAATCGGACCAACAAACCCTGCTCTGTCTAAGCTTTTGTCCTGTCGGTCTCCTAACCCCAGCTCTGCTCTCTTCCTAAGGTTGCTGTCAGCTGAACCCTGCTCTGGATTTACCTTCAAGGTTCTCCTTCGGCTTCCGTTGGCTGTCAGCAAATCCTCGTCCTGCATAACCCACCGTGGTTCAGTCTCCTAGCAAGCTGGTAAATACTTTGATGAATTTACCTAAGCCCAAGGCTCTCCCTGGGTCCACCGGATCAGACTGCAGAAATACTACTCATGCCTCGCCTGTCCACCCTCCAACGTCATTCACCAACTGGAGGAACCCGCTCACACAGCATACTGACCTGGCAACCACAGTCTCCGGGGTTTGCTCACTTCTCCCCAATATCAACCTATCCATCGTAAAGTAGGCCTTGTTCATTCCTCTTCCTCATTCATAACCCTCTACAGGTTAATAATCCTCCTCTCTCTTAGTGAGCTGATGCCTGAAGCCTGAAGACAGCTATGGAGTCTTGACAATGCCAAAAATCATCATTTCAATAGCCTGTTTAAACCTTTCCTGTCTCAGAGTTATGCTACTCAAGAGTCTCCCGGTTCTGAACCCAATATTACAGTTGCAATATTTCTTTCAGTGCTTAGAAAAATTCTTTGTTGCTGGGTTCATTGGGATGGGATTTTTTTCTTACTCTTAAAAGGAGTTGTTTCTTCCCACTGTCGCCACATGTTCTCTCAGGGGAAGAGATTACGGCGAAGTCAATGACAGGAATCAGCTGCCCTTCCCTATACAGAAAACCTTTAACAATGACATTATATGATCAACTGACTTTTATTTTACTATTCGGCAATTACGGTTTGAATTGAACTCTAACTGGATCTGATAGATAATATCTTATAGGATTATGTTGCATTGAACGAATTTGAATTTTGATTTAATATAACTGTAAATTGGGCCTGTTTGTCTTACAAAGTGCCAACAGGCAACATTTATTGTGAATTGGGACTATACACACAAACTGAGGTGAATTGTAGCAATCATAAAAATAGAACAATGCATAAAAAAAAATCCTTCAAATTATTTTGACATTCAGGAACATAATGTGTGTTTGTAAACTTCTAACCACAAGTGTATGTGTGTGTGTGTGTGTATATATTACAGTTAAATAGCAAATAACTCACATGTAGTTAAGACGGGTATAGAAATGAATTAGCAACTTATGAAATATTAATGACTTGGAGGCAAAGAAAGCTGGCAGTCAATGTTTTGCCTAATCCATTTCAATAAAAACACTTTTATTTAGGTGCTTTTATTGCTAGTTGTCCTAACTTAATCAGCAGTGCTTTGTGTCCTGCCAAGGACACGTTTGAAAACAAGATTTTTATTCTTATTTTTTTCCTGGATAGGTTAAGGTTAAATAAAAAATACAAAAGAAAATTGCTATGCTGCCTTTTATCTATCCGAAGTTCAAACACATCCACTACACTACATGATGCAGACAAGTTGTAAAACCGTGTTTTACAATGACAAGCAGAAACAATTTGCAGTATGTGCTTCTAAAAAAAACAAATCATTTGCTGGTGTGTTCAGGGACTGCTCATACAATCACACCTTTTATGTTTTAATTGTACAGGATCACTTTTGGTAATGGTTTCAGGATGGCTATAATTATGTATGGTAGTGGAGCTTTTTTGGAATACAAGCTGGCATATGTCGGAGTGGTTCCAAATGTTACTAGAAATTGTTACCTAAGATACAGGACTTTAAGTTGCAGCTGCATAAACATTCATATGCAGACCAAATATGGCCCTTTCCAAAAAAAAAATCACTCATTACTTGCCTGTCAAAAGGAAACGGCTACCATCATCACCAACATGGCCAAGAGCTGAAGCCCTTAAACTGTCACTAATGGCTGTGAGATGCTCCAGAAATCTGCAGAGAAAAATTCCAGTTTTTGCAGCTCCAGCTCCCCTGTGCTGGCTTGGTAGAGCTGTGTCAATTTTATATAGCTCTGTAACTGTCTAACAAGAAGGAACACTACCATGACGCGTAAAACTTTACTAAAAGTCAAACTTGTTTTCTCTTAAATTGGCAGCATTTGATTCTAGACTTTACCTCAAAAGGACAAAACCCCTCAAATCTCAATTAACTTCATGTTTATTTTACTATATTTGCTATGAAGGTGTTACTGCATGTTATGCACAATATCAGGTATTAAGTACAGGTATATGCTGATTGAGGCTTCCAATAACTGGCAGAACATATGTATTGTGTGTAAGGATTATGATTATTGATTAATATTTATGAAAAATTATAATTAAAACTCATAATTCAGAAAACTAATTTCTTAAAAATCATTACTTACGAATAGAAATCAGAGATGTCCTCTGGTGATTATAGTCTCAAAGCCCTTAATAATTACAATTAGTTAATTATCATTAATAATTGATAATTATTAACCAAAACCGCACTAAATGTCACTGTTTAATCAACTGCGACTCACTGAAGGTGGGGGAACTATGACCTTATTTTGACAGATAAATCACTCTTGCACGAAATAAACACAAAGGCTTCTCTTATATGAATATATATATATATATGTGAAAAACCTTCACCTAACTAACAAGCACTATTTTACAATAATAATAAAAGAAAATATATGCTCATTGAGTGTCTATGAAGATCCAACCAGCAGTTTTATGGACAAAATGTGCAATTTGGGTTAATTTGGAAAGAGAAGCCCTCCTGGTGTGCTGATGCATCTCGATGGCGGTTATCAGCTGGTAGAACGGTGGGCTGCGCCCTTAGCCACTAGAAGCTGATTGCCCCAAATCTCGAACAAAGAGTCATAAAACTCTGAGGTGGGAACTTAGTGGAAAACTCCAGTAATAAAACTTGAACAAAGGAGTGTTCAGGCCACGAGGCCCAGACCGCAGCAGTTTTGAATGGAAAACATTAAAAGTCCAACTTGTAACTCTTGGCTTATTTGCGAGCAGCCGGACAAAACACACGCACCTTCCTGATAGCATCCGTGCTCCACGGTCAAACAACACTTGCACAACAAATCAAACAAAGCTCAGCATAAAATGCTTTGGATTAACTACTGGTGATTCTAAATCACCTTGAACTATGCCTTACCCTGCCCAGACCTCTAAATACACCAATCCAATTTAGTTAAAAAAAAGAACGAAATTACTTTCACTTTGATTTCCCTGGTTGAGGATGGGTCGCAGGGGACCAGAGTGACACGTGTCCATGATCAACTCAAAAACGGTAAACTTCTCATCTGTCCAAAACGGGGAAATATGAAGAACTGCTGCAGTCGACTGAATCAACAAGGGGTCTCCTTGAAAATGAAACCTCTGTGGGTTCATACCTGCACCAGAGTGTTGGCGGGGTCTTCGATCGGTATATGAATCTTCTGACATTCTTGTATCAGACAGAATTCCAGCTTTCAAGCCCTTCCGGGAATGGCTGTGTAGAGGAAAAGTTTGCCTGCGAGCTTTTGTCTCATGTGCGCCTCTGTTGCGTTGTTCCCTGAGACATGCTGGAAAGGGCAACAAAAGTTTATTTTCCGCGGGTTTTATAATCCCAGGTGATGTCAGAGCTACGACGTCTGTTGAGCTGCGCATGTCGAACTGCACAGCCCAGCCGGTCTATTCCCCCAAAATGGGTGACTGCAACATTCCCCCTAGGTTCGAGGGGATGCAAATAATCACAGTTGTTGGGACCCCAGCCATGGTTACAAAATGAAAGGCCAGTACGAACTTTTCTGGAACTTTCAAAATAAATCGCATTAACCTACTTCCAGCACAGCCAGAAAAGGGGAATAACAGTGGACTTCCCGTGACGTCACTGTCCGAATAAAAACCCCGCTTTTGCAACAAACTGACCTCTTCCACCCAGGTCCCCAGAGGAACTGGACGGAGGGACACAGCGCGCTAATGTCTCTTTGCAGGCACACAGACATAACTCTTCAAACTGGATCCAAGAGTGTTATACGATCACGCGATCATATGCACTAAGTTAAGTAGCAATGAATTGCTGTTTGTGTATCCGGTATTCATTCATGAACGGGGGTAATTAAGGTACAAGCGTTGCTAGACTTTCTCTCTGAGGTAGAAGCGAACTGTGTTCCAGAGAGTTCCCAGCAGAGACCCTGTCTCTACGACGCCGAGTGGAGCAGTTTTCCCGGTCTGAAGGAAGGACAACAGCATCACCGTGGTTACAGCAGTAACGTGCAGTTTGGCCAGCTGGCAGAACGAGCCGCCCCACCCCACAGCTACGGAGGTTGCAGTTAACCCTTTGTTCACTGTGGATACTTTCGTCCCCGGACAACTTTTCCTCAGCATGGTTCACGTAAGAGGTTGTGTTTTGGGCAGAGAGAAGTAGCTTAGAATGAAATAATCTAAGCATTTTCGTTTTATGACGTTTGGTTTTGTTTATGTTGAAAACTCAGCCATTTTAGTGCTAGCAGATTATCTGCTCAGCACATGTGCTCAGTTTGTGTGTTCTGTGTTTGTGTTTTCTTTTTTAAAGTTAAGAGAAACTTTATTTAAAGGGTGATTTTAAACACAGAAGATCGGCCATAACGCGCCGTCCACACTTATGCGTTTTAACCCTTTCATTAATGGTATTTTAAAGGTATGTGTTTGATTCGGATGATAAGCTATAAGCTTCTTTTGTTAGCGTTAACCGTTAACAGCTAAGAACACGTGCTTGCCTGCTAAAGATCATTTACCCCAAAAGGTTGTTCGTTTTCAATCTAGTAAAATAATATTTCCCTAAATATTATTTTACTAAACTTGATAACTAAGTAACACAATTAAGCCAATTTCTCAAAGATTTGGTTCTTATTCAAATAATATTTCTTTAAATATTATTTTAATAAATAAAATAATAGCTAATTAAACACCGTTGAGAATTGGTCATCCAGAAGGTTGGTTTTATTCAGCAAATCATTCTTAAAATATTATTTTATTAAAATAATATTTTGTCTGATCTTGCATTGTGAATGGTTGTCTAAAGATATGCCAAGTATTGCCCAGGTTAGTTCCCAAAACTAACTTTTAAATTCTTTCCAGATTTTTCAAAATAACCTGGTTTTTTCAAAAATAAATAACATTGCTGGGAAGTTGCATCACTCTTTTGGTCATGGTTTTCAACCATCTTTGATCAGTTTGTTTTATTTTACATAGCCCATTGTCTTCCTTATTCTTTCATTTTTTTTTGTGTTTAGTTGGATTTTTTAACATAGTAAAGAGTTTTTTGATTGAAAAATGTTCTTTGGATTGATTTTTTTGTTAATACATTCTTGTATTTTAAGAAATTGTGTGAATTCATTCTGTGTGTGTGCAGAGTTTTGCTGTTCAATAATCCCAGAGGTTGGCTCATTCCTTTCAATTTTGTCCTAATACCACTGCCTTATTAGGCTGGTATTCACAGGACAACCCTTAACAGACCGAAATATTAATTAATAAAATATTAAAGTATTAATATTAACTATTAAATAACATATTCATATTCATAATTACAACACAGTCTTTGAAGCTACAGGGTCCGTCCATCTTAGGAGCTGAAAATCAATGATCCACGAAGAGCAAAAATAAAACAACAAAAATACTGCCTCTGTATTCCTGTTGGCAGGAACGGGAGTTCACAGTTCAGTTCGCTTCTCAAAGGCCTATCACTGGGCAGGACAAGGTTAGCCTGGGCAGGGCTAAACTCTGACTAACTCATACCTGTCTATGTAGTTCTATGAGGAAATATAAAAACAATACTTTCACATCATCATCACATTCCTTTGGTCATCAGCGTTAGGAACCCTGAGACAAAGTGAAACAACAATAAAGGAAACAAAAATAACAAGATAACCAAATATTGGGGTCATAGCTTAGTCATCCAATTCCAGTCAGGCATGGGAATCAGCCTGTGTCAGTGGCATAGGTGGCGCTATGAACCATGGGAAAATAAAAGCGAGGGAGTCCATCCTGGTTTATAAAACCATCATCTAATGATGATGGAGATTGGGTGCATGCCTGATCCACTGCTTCCGTCAGAATCTTGCAGAAGGCATCCTCCATCTCTTTCTTCAGGTTCCATCCTGCATGTTGACTCCAATCTTTACCATCAAGCTTACCTTTCGGCCTCACGTGATGGTCAGGTCGTCTGTTCGACCGGAAGTGGTCCGGCAACATGGTCTTTGGTTGGTCCTCAGTACCACCCTGGTCCTGCTGACCAAACCTACGTTGTTCTCTAAACCTGTTCTTAACATGGGTTCTGGTTGAAGGCATTTCTCGACCTTCCAACACAAGACTGTCTTCTTCTGTCTGAATCTGTAAAACTCTAGCCACACCTTCTGATCCCTTAGTAGGGTGTGCATGTGTTTCCCACGCCATCTGAGTGTTACGTCCTTGGAAGTAAGCGGCTCTCAGGTGCCGGTAATACTATCTGGGAGCTTCATTTTTCCTTTGCTGGATGGCGAAAGCACTAAAAGTTGTGGAGGCCCGGTCCGTGCACACAGAATATTCTTCCCTTAAAGCTTCACAGAGGGTTGAATAATGGTACCAGACTCTAGAGGGCAGGCTCTCCATGAAAAAATGGACGCTCCTGGTTGTCGTCTTCCAAATGAGCTTCAACTTTTCCCATGCTGATGGGCAGTACAGGTCTAAAAGACAACATTCGACTTCCCCAAGATAATCATTAATGTTTCTGATTCTGCGTTATTGGGGTCAAAATGCTCTGTTTTGGCAAGACTCCTCTGTAGTCAGATGTACAAATATATGAACCCAAAATAAAGGTTCATATTTTAATTTTCACCTTCATTGAAACGTAGTTTTAAAAGCTTTTAATTATGCTTTAATCAAATTTTTTTTCTTTTTCACTTTTTTTGTTAACATAGAAAATTTTTTAGTATCTTAGCTTTATTTGTATATGAAGTAGATGGAAGCAAGTTGCATTAATGAAGTCTTTGAAAATGTCCTGGTTCTCCCTCAGATTCGTGTTGTGGATGGTAATGTGATGCCAATTCAATGCAAAGTCAAATCCACACTGTTATCGGGTGTACAACTCTGGTTGAAAAGAGCGCGCTGCCTTTCTCCCACTTGTTTGAAGCAGATCTTTCATCTCTGTAGCTGGTCCTGTTTTGATTGAAGATTGAGTTCAGAAAAACCCTCACAATTTGAGGGTTTTTCCCTCCCAAGGGGGAGCCAAGACGCCTTAAGGACTGGCACTGCCTATTGGAGCTGACGCATCGGCAAGGTCGCCATCTGGATGGGACCCTTACGTGCACCCCAGTGCATTTATTTGTTCTGAGGAAGCTGTATGCCCAGCTAAAATATTCATAATTCCGCAAATTTTTACCCGATTTTCACACGGTTTGGTTTGTTACAAACGGCAGAGATGTAGTTATGACACAGGAGGCTGTCACACACTAAAAATACTTGTTTACTTGCTAAAATACTTACTGTTTTATGCTGTTTAACAAAGACAGACATATGGAATGGCATATTAAGAAATGATTAATATGATATAAATTATATAAATATTTAATATTTTACTAAAGAAACAAGTTTGATGATAATTTGAATTTATTTCACTCTCTCTCACACACACACAAACATACACACACATACACAGTCCTAAGCCCACTATTGTTTTTAAGTTGAAATAGGTGGTAACTCTGGCCAAAGGATGAGGGTACAGCCATGATGAGGCCTGCAAGGCACACCTCACATGACAGCTTTTTCAGAGTTTCTTCTGACAAAAAACGCTAAAATGTAGATCAGGCCATTGTCTAAAAGATCTGAAAGGCAGTTATAAATAAAATGCATTAAAATTATTATTACTTTTATAATGACTTTTATAATGTAACTAACTAATGTATTTTCAGAGTCTTTGGTCAGGCAGACTTTTATTTTAGGTACCAGCCCCCCTGCGACCCTGTATGGAGGAAGCGGGTATAGAAAATGGATAGATGGCCTTCATGTTGTTGTGTTCCACCAGTGCAACCTCATGACAATGAATGAATAGATAAATTATTTAATAAACTATGAGCAATTGATGTTTGCCAAACAAAGTTAATAACCAAAAATAAACTCAGCTCTATTAGCAGAATAGGCTAATATTTCTCTGGAGAAATATATGTATAAAGCATTTAATGCAACATACTGGTTTATTCAGTGTTCCTGAGCTGAGACCATGCTAATGTTTTCACAAGTTTGGCCTCAGTGGTTCAAGTAAAAGGTTCTAAAGGTATAGATAACAACTGTGTGAGTCTGTGTGTGAGAGAGGAAGAGAGAACGAGTATGTGAGTGTGAGTGTGAGAGCATGAGATTAGGCCATGGATAAAAATCAATAACTAGCCTGCAGGAGCTGTTAATGTTGTATTATGTGAGCTGTTCATGAATTTGGACAGAGGGATGCAGGAGTCCCTGTTTAGACATACTAAGAGATTAATGCAGCCTCCCTCCAGAATGACTAAAAGGTAAGTTAGACCACATCTCAAAATGTGAATGCTATATACTAAACCCGATGTGGTCCGAAAGCCAAAAACCACTCTTCCTACTTAGATACTTTTGCTGCCAAACTAGAAAGAAGTGGCTCAGCACCAGAGATTGGGTTCAAAAGAGTCCTAGAGCTGTGTTGCTCTAGGCATTAAAATCATTGTGATTTTATATTTACTTGTTTGTGCTGACTATAATAGTAAAAACATAAAAAATACTGATGAAATACTTATGAAGAACCTCATTCCAAAGGAAGCCCTGAAGGAAGATGTCAATAGAAAATAATCAAAAAAAAAAGTGAAAAATTATTTATAGTTTGAGTTTCCTTTCATAATTTAAGGTAAAAGTTACAATAATTGCTTACAATAAGTGCTTAATTTAGCATACCATTGAAATTGACAGTGTCTTACAAAAGTTTTCATCTTTTAAACATTCATGTTACAACTACAAACTCTAAAGTATTTTACTGAGAGTTTTTTTAAAAGACCAACATAAAATGAACGAAATATAAGAAAACAATGTAAAAGAAAAATTGTTAAGTTTGAAGTGCATTTACAGTGTGGAGTATAGATCCAGATGTTCTGTAAAGACTTCAGGTTTGTTGGATAACAGTAGAGAACAAACAGCATCTTGAAGTCCAGGAAACATACCAGACAGCTCAGGGGGAAAGTTGTGGGGACGTTTAAAACAGAGTTGAGTTATAAAACAATATTCCAATCTTTGAGCATCTTACAGAGCATGAAAAAAGTTTGGAACATCTGCAAACTCACCTAAATATGGCTGTACAGCTAAACTGACAGGCCAAGCAAAGATAGCATTCATTAAAGAAGCAGCCATGGTAACTCTGAAGAAGCCAAGATTCCCAGCTTGGGTGAGCTAATCTATTGATGTCAAGACTTGAGCAACGGACGAACCCAGAATGCAGACTAGCAGGCAGCATGACGGTAAGTGAAAAAAAAGATTTAATTAACAAAAAACTCTCTTACAAGAAGAGGCAGGAACAAAACAATAAATGAGCAGGCAAGACAGGCATGGCATGATCCAAAAAGCAGACATGAGCATGATCTAGAAAACAAGACATGATTTGAAAATGTTTCCGCGATGAATAACTGAACAGGTGTGTATATATGGAGTGTGAACCAGGTGGAGTAAGGAGACAGATTAGCTTGGAGCAGGTGAACCAAATAAAGATAACTGACAGACAGAACAAAACGTGGCTGAAGCAAAACAGAGACTCATCAGTACAAACTAACAGAAACTAGAAAAACAGGAAACTAAAGCATAACCAGATCCAAAAACCAAACTTGACAAAACATGAACAAGAAGACTAAAACTAAAGCATGACCAGGAAAATAATAAACAGAAGCATGATTCAAAAACTGTGAGAAACAAATAAGAAAAAAACAGAAACCAAACAACCCCAAATCATAACAACTGATAGCACTCCACACATCTGGCCTTTATAGAAGAGCAGCAACAACAAAGCTATTGTTGAAAGAAATCCATTAAAAGTCCTACTGGTAGTCTACATTGAGTCATGTGGGGGACACAGCAAAGGTTTTCTGGTCAGATGAGATGAAACCTTTTTCGAAAGGAGTTTTGTGTAGGGAGAGTGCTAAGCAATTGAAATTGTAAGGATTTTTTAACTCATATTTCAGCTCATACATTCTGCTAACATTATTTGTAGTAGAATTTAAATCACTGTTTATAGCTGTCTGTGCTGAAAGAGGGAATAACTCCCTATTCAAAGTCATATTTTAGGTTTTTAATTGGAGACAAATAACAAACAACCACAACCCTTTATGTTCAGGTCATTTTTTTCATCCAAGATAAGAATAATAAA
This sequence comes from Crenichthys baileyi, assembly GCA_036173005.1. NCBI lineage: Eukaryota > Metazoa > Chordata > Actinopteri > Cyprinodontiformes > Goodeidae > Crenichthys > Crenichthys baileyi. Next base: position 696,370 of record JAHHUM010002897.1, read on the forward strand.
AAGATTATAAAATGTAGCGTGGTGTAGCACTGTGGGTCACCATCTGAATGATTTGACATCAAATGACAGCTCGATTGATGATTTCCAAGCTGATAGTTCTTTAATTTAGAAAACAGCACTAGCTTTGCACAAGTCTTTTAGTATGGGGACATTTTGCAGCATAGAAGTGACGGGAATTTTCACCTATGAATATTTTGCATTGGCAGGAGTAATTTTATTGTGTGGTGAACACAGTGGATTCAATCAGCAACAAAAAGGTTGAAAAAAAATATATCAGAGAGCATCATTATCACACCTGTTTCTGTTAATGGCAGTCACCCGTTTTTCATGTGGTTCTTTTCATCTCAAGTCAGTTTTTTTCTGTCCCTTCTTTGTCAGGTCATCTCTCAGATTCCTGAGCTTCCTTCATGTCAGTGTTGATGTCCTGTTGCTGCTTTCAATGACAGAACGACCCGACCAGAAAAAGGACCAAGCAACAGGGGTGGAAGTTATTGCTCTTTTTGATTATTTCGGACACCAAGTGGAGAAGAACATGCGCCAGTCAGAGGATGAGGTGGAGCAGCGATCATCTTTCTTGGGCTGAAAGCTGGCAATTCCACCACCAGAAAGGCTCACAGTGCCTCCGCCACATCCCAGCAGAACATGCAGAGCGCCCTGCCGGCAGCCTCTTGAGTCTGACGCCTCGCAGTCCTTCTGCGCCCACAAACCTGCTTCCTGGCTCCAGCGTGGACAACAGATTCATTTTTGTGTATTAAAAATTGCATTATGAAATCTGTAGTGGCCTTTTAATCGTTTCAGAATCTAACACCATTTTTTTTTATTTTGTCTCCATACAAACAGCCATAGAAATGAATGAGGGTACTTTATTTTTACCATGACAACACACTGGCCACATTCTCTGTTTGGTGAACATTTTTGTGATTATAAACAGTGCAATATATTGATTAATTAACAAATTAAATTTAAAGTTTCCTGTACTAATTCCATAGAAAATTTAACTCTTTTTGGTGTACAAGGAAAATGCAAAAAAAACAAAAAAAACAACAGTTTTTTGAAATTCTCTCAGAAAGAAAAGAAAATATGTTGAATTCATTTTCAATAAACGAAACAATTCAATAATGGAGCAGAGCAGGTAGAGGGAGCATATGTTTGGACATCTTTAAATAAAATAAAATGCAAAGACTATGAGCTAAAGGCATACAATTAACTGAGACTGTGTCTTGGTAGTTCTTTGTTCTTTTGTGTCTAATTCAAAAGCTGTTACCAGCCAGTGTTACCATCCAGCAAATTTTCATTCAATGTATGACATCTAGTCTCAGATATATGCAAAGAAACTAATGTCTACTTTTGTGCTTTCAAAGCAATCCTTTACAGCATAGTCATAGCTTATCTTTGTTACATTACACAGCCCCAGAAATGGATCCAGTAAGTAGCTGTCATGTATTCAAATGGCCGTTTGTTTATGGTTTTTTAATTTAATGTTTATAAATACTTTATATTTAAATCTTTTTTAATTTAAAATAATGTAAAGCTAAATGATAACCCTTTTCCTTTTCATCACTCTGTTGCAAATTTGGAAAAACTGGATCTGGATGTAACCAAAAATGAGACAAATAAAACTACAATCATTTTTTACTTGTACTGTAAGGAGATCAATGTAATATATCCAAGCTTTGGATTTATTTATTTTTTTCTGTCTCCCTGTCTGATGTCAAGGCCTTGTGACTCCAGGGCTCATAGCCTGAATCCCTCCAACAACAGGAAATTAATAGGATAGTGTGGCTGCATTTATATTAATAACTTTATCAGTATTCACAAATCATGGCAGCCATCTCTCATTTATTTAAAAACTCAATTTGCATCAGAGATGTGCACAAAAATGTTGAGACTAAAGATCTGGAGCCCTGGAATGTTTAGTTTTGTTCTCTTCTTTTTAATTGAATTCTTGCAACATACATTATGTGATTTATAAGACCACACTACACATAGAAACAATATTTTTTATTATACACATTTCTGACCTCAGCTATTTTACATTAACCCCACTCACAGAACAGTCTGACAGAAGACATTCCACCTACTTAAAACCAAAGGGACTGATTGAACACCGTTTTGCCTCTAAAAGATGTGAAGGAGATACTGTACAGTCACAGCTATGTGGAAATCACATCAGCAGTTCTTTCCAGAGTTTTCTATGAACAAATCTGTTCAATTTGCTTTGTTTTCAAAGAACAAAAGACGCTATATGACAACTGATTTCTATACATATAGCAGAGAAACAGCAAGATGCCATGTTTGGTAAAGATTTCATTGTAACCCCAAAACTAAATTTGTTTTATTAACTTAGTTCTAACAGGTACATCTTAAACAATGGAATATTGTGAAAAAGGTCAATATTTTGTCAATCATTTTAGAACATGAAACTCATAAATAATAAAGATTCATTACACAATTAGTGAAATATTTCAAGACTTTATTTCTTATTTTGTCGATTACTGCTTGCAGAGAATGAAAACCCATAATTAAGTGCTTCAGAAAATTTGAATATTATGAAAAACAAATATTGGAAACTCATGGTGTCACACCCAAATCAGCTAATTCACTCAACAAAAATGCAAATTTTCATCTGAAAAGAGGACTTTAGACCACTGAGCAAGTGGCTTTATACAATAAATGTATGTGTTGACCCATTTCTTCCTCACTTTCTTCGTCCACTTAACTTTATAATAATGTCCTTCAATACAGCAGTTAAAAGCCAGTATTTTAGCAGTGACCTTCCGTGACCTACCATCCTTGTGTTGAGTGTCTATGACTGTCTGATGGACAACTGTCATTTTAGCAGCCCTCTTCATGATGGTGTAGGACATGAACATAATAATTCTTCTTTATAAAAACAATGTTTGAAACATATAACTGTGTAATGAATTTATATAGTATACACATTTTGATGACATCCTAATGTATTAAGCTGAAGATTTCTTTTTTGGTGAATCAGAAAAAGAAGCTAGACGCTAGCTAAAACCACATTTTGAAGCGTTGCAACAGCAGGCGCTTCATAGTTCTAGCACCACTATCTATACATTTTTATAAGCTGTAATAATAAATCATTGCCTGTAAGTATGAAGTTCAGAAAAAAAAAATCTTCCTTGTAAAACTGTCATAAGCAGGACACATTTTCAAGACACAAGTCCAACTGAACATTTCGCCACACTCATTTACATGCATTTACTGGGGGGTCAAGGTGTGTATGTGTGCCGGCTGTGGCTCAGTGGGGAGGGTAGTCATCTTGCAATCCGAAAGTTGTGGGTTTAGCTTCTCCCCAGCTCGTGATGATGTGCAAGGCACTTAACATCAAGTTGCTTACCGATCTGCGTATCGGTGTATGAATATGAGCGCATTTATGAGTGTGACTACGAGAATGTGGCTCTAGCGTAAACATTCTGAGAGGTTGGTATGACAAGCACTATATAATTTCAGTCATATATATATATATATATATATATATTATATATATATATATATATATATATATATATGTGTGTATGTGTGTAACGTAATACTTGAAAAGATTTTTGGTTTAAAAAAACATCTACATCATACATTTACCATTAAGCCTGGTATCTGACATCTTTCTGACATCCTGAAGGTTCACAGTCGAATTGAATGATCAGCAGTGAAGTAAGAGACAGAAATCAGGAAGGTCCAACAAGTTGATGTATGTTTTTTTCAATCAACAGTCTTTCAGAAATACAGCTTGTGAATCAAACTTAAAAAGAGGAAAATACTTAAATGAATATGACTTTTTAAAAAATAAATGTTTTACCTCTGAGTTTTAAACCAGCTCATCTGTCTTGAGTGGTAATTTCAGTGATAAACCACTAAACTACAGAACACCATTTTTGTTAGTTCCAAAATGTCTTATTAGAGAGGCTGTAATCACCCTGTGAACACACCTTGGTGAATCCACCTGCCAGATGACTTTGTGCAGAGTAAAATCACCCAGATAAATCCTTCCTAAAGGCCAAGATCAATATTAATCAGGACCTGCATCAGTTTCTTTTTCAAGCTGCACAATGGTAATTTCCATCAGAAATAATATTGTGGCATTTTGAAATCCATCAATCTGACAGCTGTTCACTTGTGCAGAGTTCAGGGTATTATCAGAGAGCACTTGTCACAGGAATCTTTTCTTGCCTCTTATCTTTGAGGCAGCCCCCCACCGTGTACATTTAGAAGCAGAAAAATCAGATATTCACTCCACCCCTCTGTAAGCATTGCTTTGTGATCTACTTTTTAAATGCTTGACATTTAAAAGTGTTGCATTCCACTGAAAGCAGCGCTGAGCAATCATTCATCAGGAATATCACTTTCACTCTCCATTATCGAGAGTGCCGTAATAGATTTCATTTTTCAAAGAATAGACAGCAGTGCACTGAACTAAAACAGGAATAAATCTTGATTAAAAACTAGAAACAGAAATAATGAATAAATGTAGAATAAATGTAGAAAATATTTTTTTAAAACATTGTCACAAAAAACAGTGCAAAGCATCTAATAATATAAGCTGGACTGTCTTTGGAATTTGCAGAATTTGAATTCTAATGAACTTGGCTGATGCCAAAACTTTAATTAAAATGATTCTTCCCTCATAAATAATTATTATTAATAGTACTAGTACTACTACTACTAATAATAATTAGTATTATTATTATAAAAAATAATTGTTATTATTATTAATAATAGTTTAATAAAATACAATGCAGCATAAAATGACTCTGTTAAAGTAAAAGTGATTTTGCAGATATAAAAGTATCTTTTGTTGTTGAACATAAAGAAATGATTAATGATTCTATTTCGGAGCTCAAACTCCACATATTTACTATTTTATTGCATTCATGCTAATTTGCTAAATGCAACATTTGTACATTTGTGTCTTCATTAAATTCTTAAATGATTCTTTCCTCTGCTGTTTTAGTCAAAAATAAAACTTACATTTTAATAGTTTTATGTCTGCTAAAAGGTTTTGCAAAGTGAGTTAATTATTTTGATTTAATAAAATGTGTTACCGATTATTTATGTAAGTTTTAAATTATTTGTAGCTGTTTTGTTATTCAGTAAGACATTAAACAGGACCAGATATCCAATCTTTCAGCAGCACACAATATTTAAACACATTTAAACTTAGTTGAAGCTGGTCCTAAACAGTATGTAAAGAAGGCAATAGATGTAGTTAGAGCCATGGTGCCAACTAAATATTTTAAGTGAATGAAAATTCAGTGCAGCTGTCAGCATTGTGAAGAAAGCAGTCAAAACACCCAGAGGAGAGATTTTCCACGCCGTTTGGGAAAACAGTCCCCCTGCTGCTGTGCCCTCAGGAAACACCTACTCTGCTCAAACACCATGCAGCTTCAGAACTCACCTCTAAACAGCAGGAAACACTCCAAATATCTGTTACACTGTGCTACTAGTTCTGCAGTTTGACAAACCATGAAGAAAATAAACTACCATCATTCCTGACTTCTGACATCATTTCTGACTTGTTTTGATGTGTGCAAATATTTGGGCTGTTCAGGATGTGGATCAGGGGGATTAGGGTCCAGCTGGGAGCTGGAAACATGTTAGACCAACTGCTTTGTGTCACACTTCATAGCCTAATGAGTAAGACCAGTTCCCTTCGCACATGAGACTTTCTAAAATTTAAGTCTGCAGGGCATTAATAATGGGAGGGAAGGGAAGTGAAATATACAGGTCTTAAACTGAGGTGCATTTTTTTTCCTCTAGGCTTTATGAAGAAAACAACTTTTTTTTTATATAAATCCTGCTTAGCTCAGGATGCTCCTACACTTAGAAAAGTTCTCCCTACAAGTCACATAGATTAGCCGCCCACAATGGGTCACCTTTCTGAGGAACCTGCTGAAGTTGCTTCAGAACCAAACTAAGGACCCGCAGGAGCCCACTCATGCACTTTTTTTTAAAGTCAAAAGGGGTAAAACAGCTGAGCAGCAGTGATTCCACGCGTCTGCACCAAGACTCAATAAGAAACATGCACGCGCGCTCAACATGTCTCACGAGCCCGGAGAGCAGCCAGCTGAGCACGTGCGCCCGCATAAAGAGTGTGGAGCTACCTGAAGCCGCGCGGTGCTGATCGCTCCTCTACGCAAGGTCGGTCCTCCGCTTCTGCTCCGCTGGCAGGTGAGGAGGAGTTGGACCAGGAGGAGGAAGAGGCTGGTAGGGGGTGTATGTAACCGGGGGTAAGTGGGGTGGGGGTGGGGCGGGAGCCTGACGGTTCTTGGATGTGTTGTGGAGGATAATGGAGAGGGAGGGTTATGCGTTATGAGGAGAGCGCTGCCTCCCTCTCTTTAACCCTTTAGAACGAAGATGAGTCTCTGACGCGGTTTACACTTGGACACTTGACAGAAAGCATATTTCTGAATAAAAAACAGAATCTGAAATTTAGGGCTGTTTCCGTTGCCTGTAGGATTGCAATATCTCTTGTGAATCTCAGCATGCCAATTCTTTCTTTCTTTCTTTCTTTCTGTGTTTTTTTTTATTATTTAAAGCGGTTTCCTGCTATGTTACAACAAAGCCACCTTTGTGCTTTATGTTCCTTTGGTTTGCTTAACTTCTGTCTGGGATCAATCCCATTCACTGACATGACTTTATTACGAGTAAAATGTGCGTGCATGCAACAGCTTTAAAAGCAATTCAAATGTTGATCAACACTGTTGAAGAACTTATTTTGAATAATAAGTTTGTGCATAATATTTATGGAATGTCATGAACGTTTGCAATTTAAAACAACAGCTGACCAAAGTATTACACAATTTAGCCGAACAATAAAAACAGCACAATTAAGCAATAAGGCAAAATGCAAAAAAATAATCAAAACAAAAAATATGAAAATAGGAAATTGGTAATAAAATATGTGTGTTTTCAAGTTTAAAGGATAAAATCACACAGTGCTTTATTTTAACTTTGTGGGTCTAAATAATTAGTGATGTAGTAACAAAGCAGGATGGATTTTAACCCAAGACTAAGTCCAAAGTGCTGCAGCAGTTTGTAAAACCCAGAGAAGAAATGTTTTCAGAAAACATAATAAACTAATGTGGGGTTTGTTCTGAAAATCACCACACCAAGCACCAGTGATAACAGTGAAATGAGTTCACCCTTCTGATGACGCACAGTTTGGAGTCGCTTTTCTTCTGCTAATTTTGTGGAAACAAGGGTTTCCACAAAATTTGAAAAGGGAATGAACACTAGATTAATGCTTTCATAAAATCAGATCTGAGGTATAGACTGCTATCAGGCCCAACTCAGGATCCACAGCTTCTGAGAAATGTTGAAAGTAGGGTTTTAAATGACATCTACAATTTTATTGTCTGTCCTACTAAAGAGTTTTAAATTCTTCCTGGCATTCCTTAATGTTATTATTATACTGAAACATTTATTATTACATAAGACTTATTCTATAATCATATTTTATACTTTAGACTGAAAAATACCCAAACTCTGTAAATGTTTACAATATGAATTTGTTCTTTTAAATGTTGAGATAGTAGAGTTTTTGTACGTCACAACTGCAGGCATTAAATAAAAAAAAAAAACTCAAATCATCCAAAATTAATTCTGTATGAACACTTGATGTTGCAGCTTGGGATTTTAGTGTAAATTAAGACATAATGTTCACACAACATTCCAAGCTTTATTACTAGCAACAGATAATCACACGCAGATCAAGGAAAAAATGAAGTAACAGTAAAAAAGAAAAAAATTCCTTAAAGTGACAATCTTCTATATTAAATATATTTAGTGTGTGATATATGTCCTGTTATTAGTATAGCTTCAAAACTAAATACATTGCTAAAAGTAGAATTTGAGAGTCTTGGATACATTAGCCAAATTTGAAAAAGCTCAAATAAACAGACTTTGGCTTTGTGAATGTGGGAGTTTTAATCTATTAATCATCATCAGCTTGACTGAACAGAAATCTGATTTTTGTAAATCTTCCATTTTACAAAACCTTATTAAATTTCACAAGTGTCAGTTGCAGTGATGCGGGTTGTAAGAAAGTTCAGTTTGACGTAATGCGCATCTGTCTCACTGTAGTGGCGGGATAGTGCTGAACAGAAAACAGGGAATGTTCAGGGCAAAAAGGGCTGGCCAAACACAGCTATAATACAGATCCTGCCATCCTTTACACATTTCATCCTGCAGCCCGAGCCTTTTCTCATGTTTCACTTCTCCCCATTAACATGACCTCTGCAGAGTGAAACGCGATGAGTTCTCGGCTGCTTCCACACTCTCATTGTGCACCGAGTGATGCACCAGCACCTAATGTGAATAATCTGGCTCTGAATACAGCCGTAAACATCCTCCAAAGGCAAAAAATGTTTTGAAAAACTAGAATCTGTCATAGAAATGAGGTTCAGGGATAAATTAAGAAAGCTAGAGAGAAAAAGTTGAGGGGTTACAAAACTAGTTGCAAAGAACACACTCTGAAACAATGCCATGATGATGTATCTGCAGAATAAGATGGAGCCCCATTTTTTTCCTCACAGTCAGAAAGCTTGATCTGTCCTATGAAACAGATTTTACCAAGTTAATGAGTTTATCGTTTAAACAAACAAAATGTGATTACCATAGTGACATAAATCATATGAAGATGCTCTTATAAAACAGTAAATATTGTTGTTACAGCTGTTTCATGCTGAACTTCAGGATGTGCACTAGTTGGGAGAAAAGTTGTGTTTAAGGGAAGATATTTTAAATTAAAGGTGAGCATGATGATACATCAAAATTGAAGCATTTAAATATTATCAATGAAGACTAAGACAGGTAATCTTCATCAAAATAGCAAATAAGAAATTTGTTAATTTTGTGCATGTTGTAATTAATGTAATTCACAGGTATATGAGACGGACGGACGGACAGACATAGAGAGACAGATTTATTGTTATTATTCACAGATTCAATAAGTTTTAGATGTATTCAACAATTCCACAGTTTGCAAAACTCTTGTGGATGTGTCCTCCGCCATCTCTTTGTCATAAAGTGGAAAAATAAGTTAATCAATAAACTTTTTTTTATTTTTATTTTGAAGGTAGAAAGTATCCTGCTTTATTTTTCCTGTAATATATTTTAAAAGTGGTCTGCAGGAAAACAGCAGAGGCTAAAAACATACATAAATGAAACAAAGCAATCCCCAACATCCATGTTTTTATCCAATTTTACACCTGAGATTGCACCTGATCATTTTTAACGGACATAAAAAACGTCAACTGACAGGAAATACATCTTTTGAGACAGGCAGGCTGGCAAGCATCGCCTGTTTGCTGGGAGCAAGGGAGATTTTTAATATTGTCTGGGCTATACTGGGGGAGTGAATGGGTGCTGAGGAGGAAAAACTGCAGAGATGGGATTTCATTTAGTCAACAGAGAGGGAGAAATAGTAATGGGATGTAGACACACACACACACACACACACACACACACACGGGTAACTCCATACATGGCTTTGAGGTTCAGAGTGAGGTTTCATATACAGATAGTTTGTTGACAAAAACTGTAAGTAAAAACAAAAACATAGAGACACAATAGATTTCTTTTAGGAAAACACAAGTCTGCAGACACACAAAGATGAATTACAGTGGACAAGCACACAAACGGCAAGTCTACATGCACAGTAAGTGCTATGTGTCTGTAATCAGCAGTAAGTGTACCACGGTGACTCATTGAAAATCTCTCCATCCGTTAAGCTATGAGCCTCAACAGACTACAGCTGCCTGCTGCGTTTATTAAAAATATAATCAGCTTATTATGCTCATTAGGTTATAGATGAGCTGACACAGAGGTAAAAAAAAAAAAAAACCTAATCACACATTCGTACAGAGGAAAATACAGCAAAAGAATTTAGAAACTTATCTTTGGTAAGAATTAGTAGTAGATTAGTCTCTCTGTTTCATTTGTGTAACCATGATGGCTCCATGACTGCAGACAGTGATCCAACAATAATTACTGGATATGGGACACATGAAGTCACCTTAGTGAGGACTCTGGAGGTTAACTGCTGGCAGAAGAGTCCTGTGGCCCCTAACATGCAAAATCTGTGATGATATACTTAAACATTCTATATCAGTGCTGCCCAACCATGGTTGTTTTACCTCCTCAGAATGCTGCAGAGTTCTGCAGAAACCTGATAATGACACTCATTTAAATCAAGAGTGCTGGACAAGGGGGCATCTAAACATGCAGTACACTATCTTAAATATAACATAATTTTATTTTTGATTCTTTAAAATGTTTACCATCTATTTTCAGCAACAAATTTGCCACTTCAGAAGGCAGGTGCCTGGGTTTACGGTCATTGTATTAGAATAATAAAGCAAATCAATTATTGGAGAAAAACTCTGTCTTGTTCTTTTGTATTTTAAACAGATAAATATGAACAAAGCTGATATCCCTGTAACCAGCCAGTGTTAATGCCTTTTATCACCTTCAGACAGATATTTACCAGTGCAGATCAGAAATATCGTAAAATAAGTATTTGCATAAGGATACAAAAGGAAACAAGATAACGCCTCAGTCTTCATATACAAAGTACAAACTGCAATGATATAAATATCTCGGCTGCATCTTTGAACATGTAAGTGAATAATTTATCTTTCAGTGGAATTTCTGGTCACTAGAATGCCAGGTATACCTTATAGTGGGTAGGTACTAAGAAGCCCTTTTATGGCTCTTTCACATCAATAAAGACCTCTCAACACTCTCGAAGACCTACATGAACATTTTGAATGTGGCTAGACTGCATCAAATTTAGAAAATCTCTTTAAGTGTGAAGGGAATCATGACACAGCTACAGCCTTTGTACCCGGTAAATAGGATTTTCCCTACTCTTTTGCCAAAGATGCTCTGCTGCACTGAAAGTGTCAACATTAATTAGCCTTTAATGCTATCTTAGACTCAATTGGCTTTGCTCAAAACATTAACAAACCTACCCACCTTTGACTTCATTCTCTGGACCTTCTGCTAACATATGGCATTTAATGTAAAGACATAACAATATTTTCTCATCACCCTGTCCTGTCTGACCATTTTTTAATAACATTTGAGTTTAATTTTACCAAGTACTCCACACCTGAAAAAAATTTCATTATAGTAGATCATTATCAGACAATGCTGTAACAACCCTTAAAGAATCTGTTCCACTTTTAATTTCCTCACTATCACAGAAAAACACAGTGGAGGGCAATAATTGTGTTTCTTCCCCTTCACAAATTGATTCTTTTGTTCATAGTGTTACTTCCTCATTGCGTGCTGAATTAGACAATGCAGCCCCCCCTTTAAAGAGGGGAAATTTTTATCAGACTTTTCCCTTGGTTCAAATTCAGAGTTTTGTACTTTAAAGCACAATGTTAGAAAATTGGAGAGAAAATGGCACTCTACACACCTAGAGGATTCCTACTTAATCTGGAAAAATAGCCTACTGTTGTATAAAAAGACACTTCACCAAGCTAGAACAGCTTATTTCTCATCCTTAATAGAAGAGAACAAGAATAATCCTAGGTTTCTCTTTAGTACAGTTGCTAAACTTACACAGAGTCATAGCTCTGTTGAGCCATCCATTCCCTTAGCTCTCAGCAGTCATGACTTTATGGGATTCTTCCAAAATAAAATTGATTCTATTAAGAAGAAAATCTTTGACATACTCCCGAAGATGATTACTTCATCCTCAACAAGTGAGACAACATTGGAAGTAACTGTAGAACCTGATCTGTGTTTGGACTGTTTTGATCCTGTGGAGCTTCCTGAGTTATCAGAAATATTAGCTTCATCTAAACCTTCAACTTGTGTGTTAGACCCAATCCCAACCAAATTATTTAAGGAAGTGTTCCCCCTGATTACCAGCCCCATTTAAGATATGATTAATCTATCTTTAGTTAGTGGATATGTACCACAGGGTTTTAAGGTAGTTGTATTTAAAGCTTTACTTAAGAAACCTTGCTTGATCGAGATGACTTAATAAATTACAGACCGATATCCAATCTTCCGTTCTTATCTAAAGTTCTTGAGAAAGAAGTTGCTAATCAAATGTGTGAGCATTTACACAGCAGTGACCTGTTTGAAGAGTTTTAGTCAGGTTTCAGAGCTCATCATAGCACTGAAACAGCTCTGCTGAAAGTCACTAATGATATTCTCCTAGCCTCAGATAATGGACTTGTGTCTGTTCTTGTCCTGTTAGATCTCAGTGCTGCATGTGATACAGTCGATCACAATATTCTCTTAGAAAGGCTGGAATATGCTGTAGGGATCAGGGGAACAGCACCAGCCTGGTTTAAATTTTTTTTGTCTGATTCCAGTTTGTTCATGTAAATGATAAATCATCTTCAAACTTCAGGGTTAATTGTGGAGTACCACAGGGTTCAGTACTTGGGCCAATTCTCTTTAATATATATATGCTTCCAAAAGGTCAAATTATCAGGCAGCATAGGATAAATTTCACTGTTACGCTGATGATACTCAGCTTTACAGAAGTTGTCGTCTTTGAAAAAGAAACTGCTTAGTCAATCACTTAAACTGGATGGCATTAAATTGACCTCCAGTAATAAAGTAAAAAAGCTTGGTGTTATTTTTGACCAGGACATGTCATTTAAATAAAGTTATGTTAAAACCAAGCACACCATTGTTTTTCTTGTGAAATTCCCAATAGGTTTGATTTGTCACATGACCCTCTTCCTATTGAAAAAACAAAAGTTGGATTCAAAATGGCCGACTTCAAAATGGCCGCCATGGCCACCACCCATCTTGAAAAGTTTCCCCACTCACATATACTAATGTGCCACAAACAGGAAGTTAATATGAACAACCATTCCCATTTTATTAAGGTGTATCCATATAAATGGCCCACCCTGTATATTGGCAAATTAGCTTTTACCTACAAATGGATCAAAACAAAAACTACACATTAATATTTTACAAACCCAATTCCAATGAAGTTGGGATGTTGCGTAAAACGTAAATAAAAATACAATGATTTGCAATTCCTGTTCAACCTAAATGAAATGGAATACACTACAAAGACAATATATTTAATGTTGAAACTGATAAACGTTGCAAATATTCACTCATTTTAAATTTAATACTTGCAACATGTTCGAAAAAAGCCAGTGTTGGGGCCATAAAAAGACTAGGAAAATTCAGTAATGCTCAAAAAACACCTGTTTATAATATTTCACAGATGAACAGGTTAATTGAAAACAGGTGAGTGTCATGATTGGCTATAAAAGGAGCATCCAAGAAAGGTTCAGTCATTCACAAACATGGAATAGTGTCCAACAGTTTAAGAAAATTTCTCAATGTACAATTAATTTTGCAGTATTAAAACACCACATCTTATTCAAATGATGAGCCCTATCTGTTGCTTTCACATGTGACATAATTTTGTGGAGAAATGTTAAGCTATTATAAGTCTTAGATGTGATGGTGAGTGCTTTATGATAATAACACTGTACCCATTTTGAGTCTCTTATTGTGAAGTAGGAAAGGATGTAGTGGTTTGGCTGCTCTCTTGTGTTGACAGTAGGATCATAAACACTTTTAGTCTGGCTAGCCATACAACCCTTAGAAAAGCAACAAAGAAGCAATTACCCCTTAAACCGTTTACGTGTCAGCATTTCAGGCAATTAAAAATAGAAATGGTGACAGACAAAATCCAAACGATGTGCTAGCGCTATGTACTGCAGCTGGCTAACATTAGCTGCAAAGTTAGCCTCTTCTTTCAGAGGTTTTCTGTCAGCACTGAAGTAAACAGCTCTTTCAGTTTGTATCATCTTTTGTTTAAAGCTGAAGAAACTTGGAGCTAATGACAATGACTTAGAAAAAATGAAGTAGATGAGTCTACACTGAAAGTACAAAGATTAATGAAACCTTTATTTTATAAGTGTTAACAAGAAAACGGAGCACTTTCAATACGTTACCATTAGATTAATTTTTTTTCTTTTCAAATTGCTTTTTTGCAGCACTAATGGCTTTTATTTCACTTATTTTTTTAAAGTGAGCGGACAGCAAATGGGGTGGGGAGAGAGGGGGAAGACATGCAGCAAGGCTCAACGGGCTGGGACTTCAACCAGTGACAGGCTACATTGCTGACTAAGTACATGGGTAGACCACTCTGTCCAGCATTGAGGTTCAAAATAACACCTGGTATGGGTAACTTGCATATCTGTGAAGGCACCATTTATGATGAAAGATATTTACAGGTTTTGAAACAACATGTGCTGCCTTTAAAGCAATGTCTTTTTCAGGTACGTTCCTGCTTATTTCAGCAAGACAATGCCAAGCCATATTCTGCACATGTTATAACAGCTTGGCTGTGTAGTAAAACAGAGAGGGTGCAAGACTGGCCTGCCACTATTAAAGGTACCGTGTGGCATTGTCACATTAACCTGTCATTGTTATAGACCAGGAAACTCTAGTGCAGGCAACAACCAAGAGTCAGAACTTAGGTTTAATGGCTTTATTGAGTCACAAGAGGCAAGAGTGTGGTCGTCTTGGGTTCTGGCTCGGACGGGGAAGCTTACTGAGGGAGAGAGGTAAATAAAATGGTCTTGAGTAGGAGCTGGGTAGAAGAGAAATAATCTTACTGTTCTGTAGGTCTGATGTTTCCAAGGGATCAGGTAAGTCACCCCACGATGATTGAGTTTGGCAGGAGAGGTTGTTGTTTTGTGGTGATTAGGTTTTCTCCCTCTTACTTTCCAGCCAACTGGACGGGGTGTTGGAGGGTGGAAAGGCAGGTGAAAGAATGATTCCAGAGCCGACAGTGAGGTGGGTAATCTCTGGAAGCGGTTCTTCCTCTGGAGGAGGAAGGAGGCGCTTAGTCCAGCAAACACTGCAGGGTGCCTTGGGCAGAACCAGCATTTGCGTCGGAATCTAGTCACTCTGGGCAGAATAACAATCTGACGCCTCCTTCAAGGTTCCAGCCGCTTAGAAGCAGTCTGCTTGATATCCACTGATGGTTCAGCTGTGTGGAAGCACCCACTTGTCGCCCCCTAGTGGAGAGGTAAGAGAGAAAAAAAACTGCACACACACACACAAACCAACCTGTGCTCAGGTCTAGTGGTATGACATAACCTGCATGAAACAATAGAATAAATATATAGATGAATAGAAAATAACTTGGATATTCATGCTCGGCGGATTTACCTGGGTCTGATTACAGGCAGCTGTTCTCTGCCTGCTTCCTCCTCCTCCACACGCTGGTTCGCTAAAGGACCGTCAAAACTAAACACTTTGTTTCATGGTGGTACTATTTTGTTTGTTTTGGGGAAAATGTATGTGTGTCTGAACAGCTGATTATATGTGTAATCTGCTGCTTTAGGATGTTATTAAATACAGCACCCCGCCTGCATGTAATCCAGAAAGCTGTCATGGTGTCCTTTTTCTTTTCTTTCAACCTTCAGGTCTGGTTTATGATTTGTAAATGGTAAAATTATATTTCGGTTTGACCCACTCATTTAATTGTGGTCCCTAGTATAATTGTAGTTGCTCTTGAGTTTTGTTCCCTTTTTGCCATCGTTTTCGAACAAGTGTAAAGGTGTTTTATTGTCAGCAAAGTAATCAGGAACGTGAATGGGTTGATCGCCAACTGTATGGAAAGAGAAAGGAGATGACTGGTGAAACAAAGAACTATTATAATGCTGAGCTAGCGAAAAATAGCTATTGAAATCTGGGAAATGGCTTACTAAGTAGGTGCAGTCTAACCGCCAGGGGTAGAGGGTTTCGTGGTCCAGGTTTGCGAAGCAGGAATAGTTCAGATGTTTTCTCTGGTGCTGTTTGAGTGAACTTAGGTGAGTTCAAAAGGTGGATAAAGGTGCAGGTACTCGCGTTGAAGGGTGGACAGGGTACGCTTATGCCTTGGTCCAGAAGCCGGAGGAAACGGGAAGCTGCCAGCTTGATCCTTGTCCAGATGAGTAACAGGAGTTTGGAAACGAAGTCCTCAAAACGTAGATCCTATTTACAGGAGCAGGTAATCTTGATCGCCCAGAAACTTCTGGGAGCAAGGTCAGTGATCGGCAAGGTAAACCAAAGACTCAGGTTAGCAACCTGCGAAGGAGCAAACACAAAGTTAACTTGGAGCAAAAAACGAAGCAAAGATTAGTAGTGGCTGAGCTTATTACCACTGAAGGCAAACACTCTGGGGTCGAAGTGCTGGCAGCCTCCTGCTTAAGTACTCCTCCACGCAATCACCAGATCAGTCGCACCTGTCACCCAGCGCACCTGAGAACTCCAGCACCATCTGAGAACTGAAGCAATGTTACAAGCACACATACACACACACACACACAAGCACACACACAAAACCCAGACCCCGACACTTTTCCTTGCACTACATCTTCAAAAACCTTCACATTTCTCTTGGCACTTGACTATTCAGTGAAAAACAGTCTGTTCACATCTCACTTAGTTCGTACTCAGCCCCAGTTGTACCTGCTCAGGTGCAAAAAAAGTAGGTAAGGGAGAGTCGGGTAAAATAAGCCATTGGGTAAGTTGACCCACCCCCTGTATCTAGGTAATTGTACATATTTGTTGTCATGTGACCATAAATTCTGCAAGCACTCTCTATTTTAAATGTGAATGATATAAGCGTGTGGTAATTTAGTAAGTATGTTTTCTTTACAAAAAACTGTGTTTGGCTTTTCAAAGTAAAAGTTTCACATTTCAGCAATATGTTTTTCTCAACGTGTCTCAAAGTTTTTATTGACCAGGATTATACACAGATGTGGTTGACTATTGCAAAACATGTCATGAATGTCAGCTTGTAGCTCCCACCAAAGTTTCAGACAGAGCCCAATTGCAAACTTTGTCATAATGTTTGTGCCCTATGAGAGAATAGCTATGGATATTATAGGTCCATTACCGCAGAGCAGTGGTGGGCATAAGTATCCATTAGTCATCTGTGATTATGCAACCAGATATCCAGATGTCTATCCATTACGTTCTCATAATACCATGCAATTTGCATGCAACATACCATGTTTGCTAAATGTTTTATTATTGATAAAGAGTTGTTAATGTTTGCAATGTTTATGTGAAAATTAACTTCTTTGTTTCTTTTCCCGCTCTGGAAGACAGATATGATTGGCTGTTTTGAATTAGGGCGGGGTCTGGAGTGTATATAAGAGGACTGCTGGACGTAGCAGGGAGACTGACTGAAGGACTGCCATTTTGAGAAGCGTTGTGATTGCTTGACAATAAAAAAAAAAATCAGCTTTGTTTGCTATACTGCAGAGTAATGTTTTCTTTTTCACACCAACACCGCGCAGTGTAAAAAGCTGTTAAATAAAAGCTAATTTATCTAGATCAAAAATTTATATTATACATGTTTATGATTTACTACAATATTAAAGCAGGTGAATCATTTAGCTAAAGATTAGCTTGAATTGCAAAGCTAGGTCGTTTATTCCAAAGTGGTGGCTGTGGCGTAAAGTGAGCCAGATGCCTTGGGATGCCGAGGAGCTCGGCCATCCGGGAAGGGCTCGGAGTAGAGCCGCTGCTCCTCCACATCAAGAGGAGCCAGTTGAAATTTAAATATTTTCAGAGTTAGATGAAAAAATTGGTGTTTGTAATAACATTGGTAGGGTCAAGTACTTTAAGTAACTTAAAGCTCTTTAGGTCTATCAACTGCTAATACAGAGAATTTAAAAAACAAAGTTTCATTTTAACAAGTAAAGACAAAAGAGTATAGTATTAGTACGAACAAACTAATTTGTACTAACAAGTACTAAGTGCTTTCAGTGGCACATGAATACATTTATTTATTGAAACAAGAAAATGACACAACATTGTTTAAATTTTTTACTACTGGTGGGAAAATGAAATGACAATAGTTTTGCAAAAGGAACATGTAGATTTTAGCCTAAATAAATAAACAGAAGTATTTAAAAGGAAAGAAATTTAAAACTATGAAACACTAAAAAAGGTAACAGCACTGTTTTAGGATGGTATTCCACAGAGGTGTAGTGGCTTCCAGCGACAGACCTCTATTCAGACCACACTTCATGAACTCATCTGGCCTTTTGTTCGGGACTGGATCCGAGTGCATTTTGGACACCTTTTTCCCAGAAAACATTCTATGTGAAAGCAGGCCCTGCACACACTGAAGACAGAAACCGTTATGCATATAAATACTTGTTGATGCATTCATGGGCGATCTCAGTGGTTTTATATTAGTGGTTGTAGCATAGATACATTTCTATGAATGGCACCACACTGGTAATTAGGAAGCACTGTGGGGCCAATTTCCGATCTCCCGTTGCAGTAAAGCTTTGATCTGCCAATGTTAAAATGCAAAATAAACATTGAAAGTAACTATTAATCATAAAACAGAACAAGTTTGCTGTACTCTGTTCAGCCTTCTGTCATCTGCTAACCTTTTGTCTACTTCACTCTGTAACAATGTCCACATTGAAGTGTGTTGATGCCAGTTTGACCTGGTAGGGCCTAGTTTTAGTGTTGAGATTAGATAAAAATATTCAACTGCCCTGTCCTGCTTCAGGTGAAAATTATCCGACTCACCAGCTGGTTTCCCCATGCATCTCTTCTAGTATTTACCACAATAAATTGATTTAAAAAAGCATTTGTCCTTGCTTACCTGCACATCGCTTGCATATGTCTCTCTGAAAAGGAAAGATGATGTCCTTTACCCGGCAAAACTCACAGATAAAACCTCGACCCAGACACAGCTGTGGGGAAGAAGTTAAAGAAAATGTGTGAGAGGCTAGCTTCTACAGTGTCTTTGATTTAAACCTAACAATGAATTCATCATTCTGTTCTTCAAACTGAAGGCTAGAACATCTCTCACAGGACAGCACAGTAAGACTGACCTCACAGCTTTCAACATGTCCCATAGCAGAGCTCAGCACCGCTCGAGCCTGCACCACCAGCTGACCCTTCTTAACTCTCTGGAGGTCTTCCATAGAGAAGAGGAGAGGCTCCTGCATCAGGTGAGCAGGAAGTGGCTCAAACTCAGCCAACACCCTGCAATACAAACACACCATCACATTAAAAACAGCTTTCTGTTATTTTATCAGTAGGAAAGATTTCAGCTTAAACCACAGATACATTTCTTAGTAACACACATATGAGATTTATGTAATTTTATTGGGAGGTTTAACAAAGTGGTTCTACTTTCACTGTCTGATTTACTTTTTCAAAAGTATAAATAGGCAATAAAGTAGCCTATCAAATGGCCTAATGAAGTACCTTCATAAAACACAAATCAGATGCTCCATCAGGCTTTACTAAATAAAAAAAAACATAATTCAAGAACCATAAAGTAAATTTGTTGCTTGTTGCTTTTATGGTACATTATATTTGTTTTAAACAAGTCTGTCTTAAATTAGAGCTGGTGTCTCACAGAGATCACCTGTGTAGAGAAGGTTAACCCCCCAAAAAAGGTAAGTATTAACTAAATTAGCATTCTTCAGACAGCCACATCATTCTCCCCTAATATTATATTGCATAAACTATAAATGTATTATATTCTGTTGAATTTCAAATATTTCTCTTATTTTATTCCCAAGTTCATAACCTTTTTTTGGTCTAGAACAATTAGACTACTCTTCCAAACACAACAACTAAACCATTATGTGTTTGATCAGCTTTTACTTACTCAAAAATTAAACACAGTGAGGTACATTTGTGCATGAAATGGTAAATAGTCTGCACTTGTATAGCGCTTTTTCAAGTCCCCAGAAACTCCAAAGCGATTTACACTACAGTCATCCACCTATTCATACACTGACAGAACCCCAACTAAAGAAAAAAAACCTCAAAATTCTGCAGTTAAATTGACTCGACAGAAACAAATGTCACCATATGTGATGGAAAAACAGCGTCTGTTTATGTAGTTTATGTAAACCCACAGTAACTTTAAACAGCATATTTCCCCATTCATGTCTATACTTTTTCCTTCTCATTTTCTTTTTTGGGATTCACAACATTTATAATTAGTCAAAGAACAATAAACCATCATCATTACTCCAACAGGTCCTCTACCTGATTTACGGCAGCACCATTTTCACATCAAAACTATCCAGGAAAGAAACTCCTCTTGCTGAGTTTCGTGTGGCGTGGCAGAACAAACTGGCATAGAGAGGCTGCAATGAAGCTGAGCCACACCCAGGTGCTTTTTACCCTTGTCAAACCTTGCCACATTGGAAACGCTGATTGTTTAAATTTGTAATTTAGAAAGAAATCCGACTTGCAACACAGTATAACCATACATTAGTTCCCCTTGCAAAAAAAGTAAAAACAAATATAAAGGTTCTTCCCACCCATCCCCCACACACTTCAAGAATCACTGTTTTTTAAAGTGATGAAAGGTTTTATAGTTGCTGTTTCTATAGTTAAAATTAGGGCTTTTGACAAGGAACATGCAGATCAGAGAGGTCAGCTATGATTTAGGCTTTAAACTCTAGAAAGGGTAGTAGGGGGCACAGATGGTGTCATCAGGAGCATTGCGTCAATCAAAATAGTGAGTAGAGGTCAGCAGACCTTATAGGGGCATTAGACCTCATTACCAGCACTTTATGGGGTTTGCTTGGACTCACATGTTGGGTAGTAATTAAGCCAGGTAGTGGCAACCTCTAAATCCCCAACATGTTTAGAGGTGTTTTATATGCAGTCCAGTGCCCTGAAGAGTCGGCTCGTTGGGTCAAGCAGTTTATCTACATATTAAGGACAAGGGACACCCTTCTGAGGGCAGCAATTTGCACATTTTGGTGAGGGAAGAGAGATAAGTTAGGAGGGGAGTAAAAGAAGCCATCTATGTTAAACCTGAGACACTATTAAACAGAGGAGGTGGCCTCAGGTTCCCCTCTTCACTCAGCTCTACAACCATTCTTCATCCATTCACACTTTAAGACATGAACATCATCAAACAAAGAACTGCATGATGTATGTCCAATATTGTACCTTTTAGATAGTCTGCAGGCTTTCAGCAGCTTCTTGATGCTGATCAGCTGCTCCCTCAGCTCCTGAAGGACAGATCAGGACAGGCAGCTCCTCATGTTTTCTGTGTTGCATCTCCCAGCATTTGTAAATTACAGTATATATGTACTATATATATCTATATATACTGTACATATATAAATATATATATACAGTGCTGTGCAAAAGTTTTAGGCAGGTGTGAAAAATGCTGTAAACAATCAGCAATAGTCATTAAGAACTATCTTCAGCGTAAAGAACAACAAGAATTACTGGAAGTGATGGTATGGCCCCTCAGAGCCCTGGTCTCAACATCATGGAGTGTGTCTGGGGTTACATGAAGAGACAGAAGGATGAGAGAAAGACTACATCCACAGAAGATATGTGGTTAGTTCTCCAAGATGTTTAGAACAACCTACCAGCCGAGTTCCTTCAAAAACTGTGAGCAAGAATTGATGCTGTTTTGAAGGTAAAGGGTGGTCACACCAAAAATTGATTTGATTTAGATTTCTCTTTTGTTCATTCACTGCATTTGTTGATTGATGAACATAAATGATTAACACTTCCATTTTTGAAAAAATACTTTGCTTCCAGCAATTTTTCACACCTGCCTAAAACCTTTGCACAGTACTGTATATATGGATACATACATACATACAGATACATATATATGCATATATGTATAGGCAAAAGCAACTCACCCTGAACCTTTCCAGCTCTTTCACTTTACTATACAGCACCTTTCCCACAGAGGTGAGGTCAAACAGAGGCTGACACCACACTGAGTCCAGCAACTGCTTGGAGAAATCGCTCACAGAGTACCTGCAATGTGTTGTTGTGTCAGGTTTAACACATAGTGCTTTTTAAACAAATCTGTCCTGGGATGCTCAACTGTACTTGTGCTTGAATCCAGAAAATCTAAAAGAAATTAGTTTTTGGACTTATTTGTCAACTGGGTTTTTACCAAACAACTAAAACTGTTCAGTTCCAGAGGATGCTAGTCACTCTACCCCTCCTTTATTTCAAACTTTTGCCATTTTGTACATAAAAGGTCACATATCATTTCATACCGCCCTTCAATAAACTCCTATCCGCATTTTGGATGTTTGGAATAGTTAGTTTCGACAAATGATGATTAGAAGTCATTTAAACATTCTACTCATACTACTACTGGAAAAAAGGGGTTATGTTAGTATCTGACAACAGAAGGTCGGTCATAATTATTTAGTTTAGATTAAAACAACAGTCACTGGAAATATGATGAAATATAAAATATTCAGAACATAATTT
Source organism: Crenichthys baileyi (assembly GCA_036173005.1). Lineage (NCBI taxonomy): Eukaryota > Metazoa > Chordata > Actinopteri > Cyprinodontiformes > Goodeidae > Crenichthys > Crenichthys baileyi. Next base: position 718,648 of record JAHHUM010002897.1, read on the forward strand.
GTCATCAAATGTATTGAAACATCAGTTTTAATAAATTTAATACATAAACATCAACATCAGTATTTTTAGACTTATTGTTTTCTCTGTTATTTACCAAAATCGACAACTACACAGATAATTAAACCATTATACAATGGTTAAGTATATAGGTAAGAAAAAGTTTGATTGGTTTTGAAAACACCAATGGTTTGTTTTAGGAATATTAAAATATTGTGCTTTTAGTTTTTGTGAAATGTTGTTTTATTTTCAGGTAAAATTTAGGTATACAGTCAAGCTCATCTACACTAATAACAATATAAATGTTACTCTCTGAATCAAATGTGAAAGCAAAGCAAAAGTTACATATACCAGCATATTTTACCTGCTAAAGTCCCAGTTGGCCAGAACTCGACTAGGAATAACTGCCTCTGAGCCACTGTGGCAGCAGTCACAGAAATATCTGTCATAGAAACTAGAAATAATTAATGACATCACAATAACATGATTTATTTAGAAAATATAGCCTTTTATTGCTGACAGCAAAAACCTTTTGACTTTAATGGCTCCTTATTTTGCTTACCTTCCTAGATATTCACAATACCGTAGTTTTTTGATGTACCCTGGGATCAAAATCAGAAGTCAGACATGTTTTCTGAAAATGAACTAGAATTTTTGTTGCTTAGTTTACACCAAGTCTGAATTTGATGTTCGTTCACTGCAGCTATTGAATCTGAACTGGTGCCACACATAGAAAACGGTAAATACATGGCAATTCAAAAATCTGGATTTATTGTCATTGACACTCACTGGGCTCCACCTCTGTTCCACAGCCTGCACACAGGTAGTGTTGTAAGGCCACCACTTCACTCCGTCTAGAAAAAGGAAATGATCTTTAAGATGGGATCTAGTTATCTGAATGTAAGATTGAAGCATTTTCCTGATGTTTTTGTTTCATTTTTGATATTTGCTGTCTGCTTAGGATGGATTAAGACCTATGTGGTGGCTGGACAGAGAAAATAATCTGGAAACTTGGTGGTGTCCAGTTCAGGGATCCTCTCATCCTGGCCCTCAGTCGGATCTCGTCCGTTAGGCTCCCAGTCTTTACCTCCACACCTTCAGTACCGGGCAGCTAGTGGCAACAAAGGAAAGAGTGTTTATGCTTCATATAAAATCACATTATAACAATATTGGTTTTCCTGCACAACACAAACTAATGGGCTATGAAAATGTAACAACCCTATTGTAACAACTTTTTAAACACAAATCAACAGAGACCAGTTTATGAAATTAGATTTTTTTATCAATATTTTCATACCAGAAGCAAAACTGGACAAAACTGGAAAAACATGTTGGATACTAAAGTACTTAAAGAAACGATTAATTCCAAGTTCAGTTTTCACTTTTTCACAAGACAATCCCAAACTACATTTAAAGTTAATTGTCCACACTCTGCTGATGAGGTTTAACACTGAACAATACATATTGTATTGCGGTATGACTCATTATTATAGTAGATTTTGAACCATACATATATGATATAAACACCAACAGTCAAAAGATTTTTTAAAGCTCCCTTTCCTATCTTGTCATGTATGTTGGGTGTATGAGTATCTAAAAACACAATTTAAGAAGGTCTAAACATGAAAAAAAGAAGCAGATTTTGTGAAACATCCTGTCCTCCCACTTCTATGCAGTGTGTGTGTGTTGTTACGATGTCTCCCTGTTTTCTTTATTTCATGGATTTGAGGGTAAAACAAGTTAAATGTACTGTGAGCTACAGAGTCAGGCCAGGATATATTAGTTTTGCTACGATTTTACCGTTTGTACAAAAATGTATGTTTTTCCTGAGCCTGTGTATTTTTATCTTTCATGTCTATTTTCTTCTCTGCCATTTGACTTCTTTTTCTGCCTCAGATTGTAACTCTTAGGTTTTGAAAATCAGCCGATAATTTGAAAATCCTGCCGAGTGAACCAGGTATTAGTCTTAACTTCTTGCAATATTGTAGCTGATAGCCAGTGACACTTTATGTTATTTGTTAATGCACATGAATATAAAAATAGATTCTTCCATGTGTGTAAGGTTAGTATATAAGGCAGCCCTACTTCAGCTACGAGTGTCCCAGTACCAGTACTGATGCCTGGTGGATACCTTTTTTAGGAAGTGGAGATTACTAAGACTAAAAGATAATAATTTAAAAATCATCTGTGATGTTTTTACACTCCACAGTGCTCTGATCACTTGTCAGCAAAACTAAAGAAACAACTTCTTTGTCACTCCAAAACTTTTCGTCTATGACTGTTGATGAATGTTTTTACCTCTTGCAGTGAGCTACGGAGGCTCTGCCGCCCTCGCTGAAGCACATGGGAAGGTAGCCACTTCCTTTTGAAGTCCAACACTAGCTGCTGGGCCAGCCACTCTGCACTGTGTTTGTGAAATACAACAGACACATTCAGAAACTTCTCAGTAGGACAAATGTATGCTGTGGATGGATCTTCAGAAAAAGGAAATGTCTTACTTTCTGATCAAATCTTTTGGCATCAAAACTGTGCCGACTCCATAGTCTGAAATTGTAACATAGATAATAATAATTTTTTTTATATCATAACACTCAAAATAGGGAACAGGTAACAGAGGAAGCTATAAGGATTTTCTATGCTTGGTTTTGTATTTAAGATGTTTACATATTAGTTCCTACTGAAATCTCATCATCTGATCAGACAAAGTTATTACAAATTTACTTCCTGCCGAGGTTCCTGTTTTTGCTCAAATACATGCCTCAAATCATCATAAATCTGTTATCTATCTTTAACCAAACTAAATAAAAGAAGTGAGATTTCATAATTTCATATGACAGGAAACCGAATTTGGCAGAAGTCTCCAATATCCGCCTACCATTAAAGAGGTAACCCTTTGTGGCGTATTTCTCTCTAAATTATCATTTGTAAATAAAAAAAAGAATCAAAGATTAAAAGTAAATATTATGACCATAAATAACTTTTTAAGAAACTGCTTATTGAATCAACGTAGGAAACAGAAGAGGAATCATTGCCTGCATGACTGAGTAATCAAAACAAGTTTGTCACACAAAGGCCTCCCCCTGCTGGTTATTAGTCAGAATGCACCTTTACAGAGCCTCCATTATGTAATGGATTCATAAAATTTTCATATACTGGAATTCCTATATATTTTCTCTGGAAATGATACGCTTGTAAATAACTTGTTTGTGACACTAAGATAACAAACTGAACAGAAAAGCTTTCACCTTCAAACCCGCTGTCAGTAGAAAGGATTGATGGACTCTTTGTTTGAGGTTCACTGTCATCAGTTTCTGGTTTCTCATTGTCTTTACCCCATATGTGTTCCTGTGAAACTGCACAATGTGAGTCTGTCTGCGACGGCTTCGTCTCGTTAGCTAAAAGCCTGAGCTTGCAGCTGAGAAGTTGAGGACTGTATCCGTTTGAACCCTGTCCGGGTTTGTGCGTTTGACCAGTCTGTCTGTGTGTCAGGTTCGGTTGCTCAGAGCTTCTCTGTCTCTTTGTGCACACGCTGCAGTGTTTGTCCATCATGGAGTCAAAGCTCAGAGTCCACTTGACTCCTTCCAGAACCTCCAGCATCATGTCCACCACAACAAAGTGAGCATTCTCCTGCATGCACAATCATTTACACAAACATTAGTGACAGATTCTTCAGTATCAAAACCACTGCTGAGAATATTACTGCAGAAAAGGCAAACTCCTCTAAATTCTTATTGCACATTTAAAAAGAGTGGTTCTTTAAATAATGCTGCCATGGGCAAGCCCCATATGCACATACGCTTGATCTTGAGGGTCCAATGTGCTAGAATCCAATAAATAAATAGTTTGTTAATCAAATACTATTTAATTCATGCGCTACAATCCATCATAACATAATTTAGGCTGTCACTATGGCTCATCAGATAGATCCTAACATCTGATTGGTTACTGACACAGTAACTCAACTGCAGACCTTGTCTATAGCAATGTTAGCCCCTTACACTAGCGATGATGGGTAAGGCTGATATAAAATACATTCCTATACAGCAACACAGGACTCTGAAATAAACACAAATACCCAAACACTTCCAACACATAATGAGGTTCTAATGAATTACTCTCATGTGTATTTATTTGTTTAGACTTGTTGTGAATACTGAGTAAATTTACTTAAATCATCACACTTTAAAAAACTTTTTTAACAACTTATTGATGTATTGAATTATGGCATACTTGGCCCTAAAGAGGCAACTTATTGATTTATTTATGCTTTACAGAGCCATGTTTAAATGTTCAAACTGGGGACAAAAATCTAAATACATTACCTATTTTCTCAAAAACTAATATAGAATGCTGACCTAAGTTTGTGTGTTAACTCTCTTTTTATTAAATTAAAATAAGGCAATAGCAGTTCTCTCTTCTTTTTATTTTTTTCCTTTTCTTTTACCTCCTAAAAGTTCAAATATTTATGTTTCTCTGCTTGAAATTGAAAGATGTTAGTGTTTCCATTAACTTATAGAAAACCAGTGAATTTTCAAGTATAATAACTGCAGTCTAATAGCTGTGCTAGTGTTTGTGACTTTCTCAATGAAGTTAGTTTAGATAGTGACTTTTTAGTGGATGTTCGCTAAAAACATAAGTTAATTAACAACATGTTAATGATGCTCTGGGTGAAGACGTAAGATTTAAACTGAAGGTGTAGTTACAGACCTTTTCCAGCTCACAGCTGGTCTTGAAGATGTCTGCAGGTAAATCCAGGATGTCAGAGCAGCTTCTGTCTTTGCCATGAGGTGTTGAGGAGTGGCCTGAAAAACAACCAATATACATAAGTTCAGCACTGTAATTAATATAATAGGAGATCTCATGCCAATGTCCATAATTTTGCAGAGTTTCTTGAGCTGGATTTATTTTTTAAAACCTGAGATAATGTTTTGCTATAATTTGAAAGGAACTATTTTAGTGTTTCACTATTGTTAGCTTAAAAGTTAAATATTTTCATTTTTTATCACATATGGGCTTTCTCTGTAACCGGAAACACCAAAAACTATAATTACACAATGTTTTATGCTGGTGAACAGTCTTTACGGCGCATGCACTATATCGCCCCCTAGTGGCCATTTGTTCACTATGTTCAAAGTAACGCAAGAGGCCACAGCTCATGTCCTGATTTCCCCACATGTAACCAGTTTCCCACTTCTGTCTGTCAGGCTGCTTCTTAGAGATACAATATCTGTGTACACATAAGCAAACTGATAACTTTAAATGTTTGAGACTAAAGACTTTAAAACCTCTAAGAAAAATATCAAATATCAATGACATTTTACCTGTCCTGTCAGGTGTAATGCAGCTGTTTAGGCTCCATCCTCTGTGCTCCTTCTCAGATCGCTGAGGCGTTCTGTTGGCTCGGTCCTGGCTACTTAGGATCTTGTTCAGCTTTGATATTGTAGAAACACACGGCTTCTTACCCTCCACCCTGGTTTTGAATGGTTGGTGACAGGAGGTCGCCTGGGGCTCCACATCCTCCTTACCAGTAGACGTCAGATACTCACGCTGTTCAAAAGATGATGAACTAGAGGAAGCAAAGGACAGGTCCATGCTAGGAGGAGTATATTTTTGGTCAAGTTAAACAGATTATAAGATTTGGTGTCAGAAATCGACCAGTTGTGAGTCAAGCTCAGAGAAACATTTTCTGAATGCACATTTTTTGTAGGTAATTGAATGAAGTAATTAAAAACCCCAAAACCCACAGAAGAAACTACTATACATACACACATTTCTACCTAAGGGTAAAGACACCAATAAAGCCCACGGATGCACGAGGAGAACGCGCAATGCATAAAGAGTCTGGCCAGGAATATAATCCATGGCTTTTTTGTTGCATGGCAACCACTGTACCACCATGTACATCTATTGTATGTGCTACTTTCAAATGAACAATCTCTACTTAATTTTGACTCTGACAGCAAAAACACACACAATTAACAAATCTTTAGTTCTGCTTTTGTGTAATTTAGTTGCATTTCCTGTTTTAGTTTGTATCTAGCTGATGTTTAGCTCTATTTTGAAAGATTATTATATTTTGATTCTTCTGTTCATCTTTGCATCTTCGTGATTCATCCTTTTTTTAACCTCTCCATACTTCATGCTTCAGAGGCTTTCCATTTGCTTTGCCATTTGGGGGATTTACCCAACTATATTTTGATAGAGGCACTGGTGCTGCAATGCATACTCTCTCTTGTGGTGGCTGACAGATATTGCAAATTAACTATCAACAGTTTCATAAAGAGAAAACTCCCATAATCCATGGATATAAAATAAGGAAAGTAAAAAATATATGTATATAATAATATCATATTTTTATTGGCCAGTGGGGACCATTTGGAAGAAAATATTTTTAGATAGTGTAGCTATTCTTTGGGGTTATTAATGGTTTTGTTAACCCTAGCTATCAATATCCACCAGGTAGAGTTGTTTCCTGCCTTACTGCAATTTCTGATTGTGTGTGGGTAAATAAACCTACATGTACTAATGCATGCTTGTGAGAAAGAACTGGATGAGCTGATCTTTAATACCCTCTGAAAAAGTTGCTTGCCTTTACGATGACTTCTCAACTCATTTAGCCGTCCACTGTCACAATATTTGTGGGTTTTTTTTAGCTTTTGTGACTGCTTCGGTTTGATCAACACAGACATATCATAGCATCTAAAATCAGAGATATATCAAAAAGTGTTTCTAATTAATGCACACCAACTCTATGTTGATGTAACTTTATAACCCTTTAGGACAAGTACTGTTTGACGTTTGTCTGATTTCAGATTTGTCAGGTTTCCGTATAAGGAGGTGATCACATTACTGTCCAAAAATAAAATAGATTAAAAAAAAACTAGAAAATGTTTCAGCAATGTCTAGAAAGGGTTTAATCAAAAACAAAAAAGAAAATCAAGTTTTTGGTATAAAAATATATTTGTTCTGATTGTCCAAAACTAAGCTCAACATGTTTGAAGGTTGCATTGATGAAAAAAATTGCAGGTGGGGTTTCTCTAGAACCAAAACATAAAAATCACACTTCCTCCTCCCGAAACTGAGAAAACACATCTACCTGAAAACATGAAACCAAACAAAGCATTTTGTTATCCCAGTTCCTGTTTCTTGACTAACCGAGGGGATCCACAAAACTTTCAGGACTTTATCAAGAACTGTCACATACATTATATAAGTGTTTTTTTTCCAGGAAAAGTTGGGCACTTCATGGGAAAAATACTAATACACACAGTAATATGTAGCTATAGTTTAACATTTACTTTTGGAAGTAAATGTTAGATAAAGATTTACATGAAAATACAAAATTTAGATGATCTCATTTTCTGTGGTGCTCTCTAGTGATGATAGTTTCACTAGAGAGAAATAAAAAAGTATTTGTGTCACATTATAAAACTTCAACCAAGAACGGCCATGTTAACTATAATTTTTTCTGCAGTTGCAGCAGAAGGCTTTAAGTACTGTTCACATTCATCTAAATAAACAGGCTAAAGGCAAAGAGCTGGTGCAACATGTACTAAATCTTTTCAAATTTACACTTATAAATTATTATTAAAGTCAACTATGTCTTCGCTGGGCTAAGTCCCCAGTGATTCACCCTAACAACACCTCTGGGTGGATTTACAAATACTTTTAAACACAGCATCATGGCCTGTTTACATGTGTAGCCATTCATACCAATGATTTGTAAAAAATAATTATCCCAAAGAGCAAAAGGAAAACTGTTTTGCTGATTAACAATTTTAGTTTTCTCATTTTAACAAAACAATTTTCATGTTATCAACTTGAAAAAACTCTGTGTGCAGTTGTAATTATTTTCAAAGAGGATCTGTTGGAACTGGAAACGGACCTGAAGGACAACATATCAGTGAATGCACCACGCTCAAGCATTACCAGGTTGTGCAAACAGAAACACTTTTCAGTATGCGATTGTTGAGTGACCTGACTGTATCATTCCAGTGTTCAAAGTGAAATCTGAGGGAGCACAGATGAAATGTTGGAAACTTTTGAGATGTGCCTGCAGATCATTAAAAATCCAAGACTGTGAGAGAGTCCAAGTCTTTCAGCACATAACAGGAAGGTATTAAAACAAAGTTCCTCTGTTTTATCTGTGGAGCTTATAACCTCTTTGAAATTGTGGCAGCATTTTGAAAATCAAATTGAGCTAAGGACAACACTGGGTTTAGAATCTAAATTTTCTAGGAATATTTTTAGCTAACTGCTAATAAATTATGCTATGCTCTGTAATCATTTTGTCTTCCTTTCAAATTTGAGAAAAATCTTGTTTTCTTTTTTCTTGCTCTCGGTGGAAGACACGCGTTTTCTCTCCCTCCCTCCCTGCTGATCCCTGCTTCTGCTTTTGTCTGTATTTTTCTCAGAGCCTCGCTTTGCATATCCTCCAAACTTGTTAATTATGGATTTGGTCAGCTGGTCTCTCTACGTAATTGATCAATTCTCTGGATACACAATGGATTCTTGGCAGCAGCGGAAGATTGTGTGCCTGACTACGATGTCGGTCAAGGACGTAGAAGATGTGTACATATTTGGACTTTTGATAACAGGATTTCTGCTTTTTGGAGTTCGTGGTTACCCGGCTTATCGAGTGATTCGCAAAACGTGGGCGGCTGTTCAAAGCATTCCAAAGCTGCCTGCGATGTTAGATGGAGTCTGTAGAGCGATCAACACTCAGACTGAAATGTTAAGAGAGCAGAATCGCAAGCTGGACACGATTCTTGAACAGAATCGCAGCCTGGCAGCGGTTGGACTCAGAGGTTAAAGGATATAATCTTGGAGAAGTTGTATGCTCTAGATCTGCGGAAAGTACCAGAAATTTGGCAATTTGGACAGTTGGAAATTCACAACTGCCTGAACCACAACATTTACTGTTTTTCTAAATCTGGCGCCCCAATGTGGCCTTGGCAACTTCTGCTAACTGGCTATCGACAAAATATCTCTAGGATGTTATATAAACACGACGCTCTTCCCCAGCACTCCCCTACCAGCTGAGTGCTGATAGGACTATGCGGCCGATTGAAAAAACTTCCACCTCTCTTCTCAAGGACAATGGCGCTTCTATCAGTGTTGACAGTCTAATTCTTGCAAACACACTCAGACTTATATATTGACACCTTCAAGATTCCACCATACCTTTGCTAAATCTTTACTTATGTGTGTTGCTTAACCATTCCGGTGGTTTTTTGTACTACTACAGACTGTATTATGCTCAGAATAGAGTCTGAAATATGATTTTTTTTCCTCCTATCTTACTTTACCTAAATGTGTGATTTCATTACTTTTCATAGATTTTCTGATTTCTCAGAATTATTACCAGCAAAAGCCAAATATTATTGGTATATGACAATTTGACTAAAGCTGTTTTCATACCAATGAACAGAGATTTTTAGATTTCTTAGAAAGATTGTATTACAACACTTTCATACCAGTGGAAACCAAACATTATTACTATTTAAAAAGTTTGGACTAAAACTGTTTTATACCAGTGACCCAGCTTCTCTACTTAGACTTCAGTGAGTGCCCACGACTGTTACTATTTGAATGATGGGACCACAACTGCCTCATACCAGCGACCTCAAGGATTAATATTATCATTTTTCTTCTAGCACAGGATAAATTCCTTACCACAGAGGACTTAATGGGCTAATTACCTTTATTAAAAAGATTGGATTAGAACCAGCTCTTACCAGTAAACTCCCAAGGATTATTAATGTCATTGGATTTGTTTTTCTATGTTTGATTTTCTGTATCATGTACAGCGCTTTGAGTGCCTTGTTGCTGAAAAGCGTTATATAAATAAACTTGACTTGACTTAATCTTGTTTTCTCTCAGTTGAATTTGGCCTCTGCTCCTGTTATAAATACTTGACTGCTCACAGAAGACATATTTTGAGTGATGTTGTCTTAAATTATAGTTCATAATGAGATATAAGAGTCTTCTAAAATTGGCATTGATATGTCAGTTTAAATAGAAGCTGCATATGGTACCTTAATGAATTAGATGGACTGGTTTCCTTTTCTTGCCAAGAGACGGGCTTGCTGCGTCTGGAGATGACTGGACTGCTCCTGGGTAGGAGAAAAGTTTCATCCTTGAAATGAGAAGGTTCCTCCTGGTTTGGAACAGCAGCTGGTGAAAGTTTTGAGTCCCTGTCATGGCCTGTGAGGTTGCTGTAATCACGGTGAACGTTGGCTTTCTCTCTGTTCTCAGGGTTATGTCTGGAAGTTTTGGAGATTTTGGTGCATTTCCTCCTTGTGAGCTGTTTTCGTGGATGTAAAAGGTTAAATGCTGTATTTGTTTCTTCTCCACTGATTTCTTGTGGTGACCAAAGATGAGATGGGATAGAACCCAAATTGGTCGGCTCCTGGCTCTGGTTAGGATAAGCTTCTGTTTGTTCTTAACAGGAAGCAAAACAAAGAGAAAAGAAGACAGGGTGTTGAGATGTCAGAAGGATAAACTAGGACAAACTGGAGCAAACCACAAAAACATTGCTTTTTCCAAACAATTCAGAGTAACATTTTATTGTTCTTTTAGCTTCAGTCTGCTTCAGGATGACTAAGTCCAGTGTCCAGTGCGTAGCCGAAAAAATCCCTTAATTAACCTTTCAGTCTGTAATTCTAGTTTAAGAGTATGTAGACGCTCACCTGAGCCTGCTGTAGGTCCAGTTGGAGGTGTTTGTGACTCTGCAGAGTCCAAACACCAGGTGACATAGCCGTACGGAGAGGATGTCAACCTGTTGTAGCTTCCCATCTGTATGGAGGACAGAAAGTGTTTCCTAATCACAACAGTTTTGCTGCAAGCTTCCTTTATTTAACTGTTTAGTAACAGCCGTCATAAATAAATGTCTCCATTGCCTCAGAAACACGAAATTTCCCACTTATGTACAACCTGTGTGTGCAAAAACGTCCCAATTTCTTTCTTCCTGTTCAAGAGATTTACGAACACGGCACAGTTTGTCACATTCTAGAACTGATCAGGATAACACTGTACAACACCTTTCAGACTTAAAGTCTAAAGGTTACATTACTAAAGTCTATTTGAATCTTTATGAAGGCCATATCTAAGGAGGGTTTTTCACACAGGGGACTAAAGTAATTTAGCTGTAATTCAATACTGGGACTCCCTGTATGAAGCAACAAACTCTGAATCATTTAGCAATTAAAACGTGCATCAGCAGTTACACTTGCTCTGTTCCAAGGTAGAAAGTGCAAATTTAGTAGTTCACAAGTGACCCCATTTGCATATCTCACTTTTGCATAGCTGCTGGTCTTCTGTTCAGTTTGTGCTTTGAATTCTAGCATTAAAGACATAAAAAACAGGGAGTTTGGACTGACCCAGTGATGTGAAAAAATAGAACACCCCATTAAATATTCACTCCTTGTTAAATGTTAAATGGAGAGGAAGAGGATTTAATTACAGATAAATACCTAAATTAACCTTGATTTACTCATCCAGCAAACATGTGTAATCTAACTAAAGAAATAGGACACCCAACTCCTAATAGTTAGTCCTCTGTTTAGCGTTTGGATGAAATAACTTCAATTAGATGCTACTTGTACCTATCTACCAGTCTTTGACAATAGCAATAGGGAAGTTTTGCTCCACTCCCCACATTTAGCTGTTTGAGGGGTTTCTTACATGCACAGCCAGTTACAAGTCACAACACAGAATATTTGTGTGTCAAAGCACTGGGCTTTGACTCAGCCCGTAAACCTCAGCCAGTCCTTGGTGGATTTACTGGTATGTTTTGCAGCATTGCTATGTTGCAGGGTCCATTAATGTTTCAGCTTTAATATTTTTATAGATGGCCACACAATTTCCTCAAACACCTCTGTATACACGGTAAAACTGTGGATTCTTAGATGGCGAGCAGACCAGGTGCTGCTGCTGCAAAGCCTCCCCAAACTATGACACTCCCAGCTCTGTGCTTCACTGTTGGTATGAGGTTTTTTTTTCCTGGAATGCTGTGTTTGATTTATGCCATACATGTCCTTTAATCTGGTGTCCAAATTATTCAATAGTCATCTGTCCTGAGGACATTATTCTGAAAGTATTTTTCTGCGTTCTCTCTGATAAACTTCTGTCTTCCAGGCCTTCATGTTATTCTTAGAGAACAACAGTTTCCTTCTTCAACACCTCCAATGAAAATTAAAAGGGTTTTTCTTCAGCTCTTATTGTTGATTCATATTACAGTATTAATACAGTATTTGTAATATTTAAAATTGCAGATATTGTCAGTAATTGCAAATTGATTTCCTTTGTGCCTTTAAATCTAAGATGTGTGAAACCTCGTACAACTCTTTGGGTTACATGTAATGTAAACATTTTCGATAAAACAGCACATATAAAACAGAGCACAGTCCAAACAAATTCTCCCTCGATAAATAAAGAAATGCTTATGTGAGGAGAGTGTGCCGTAAGGCCAAACAACCGTGGAAAAGCACTAAGCTTGAGGCTCATAGACTTTATCATAAGGAGTTTATCAGCTCTTTTAATGAGTTGCCCAAAAATGCCAGAATCAGTTATTTTGCAAACCTCATCAAATAAAAAGGAAAAAACTCCTATTATTGGACACAATCTCTTTCTTCTATGAGCGCTTTTACAAATGTAGATTTCAATTTCTTTTTAAATTATTTCAAAGACAAAGTTGTTGGTATCAGGATTCTTTATCTCTCCTACATCGTTCCACTGTCTGGATTCTTCCTCTCTCACCACCAAAACATGGTCCTCTTTCACCCCAGTGTCAATGCAAGACATCAAAGCCCTATTGGGTCAAATTAAATTGTGTTTTAGCCCCCTTGATGTCCTCCCTACATCTTTTTTCGTGGACATATTAAACAGTATTGGCTCCAGTGTTGTAAAACTGTTCTGGCTACTTGCCCTGTTTTTTAAAAAGCTTTTAAAGCAAGGGGCTCTGGGTTTCTCACTTTCTGACAGGAAGAGAAGGCTTTAGCAGAACAACTAAACCGCTTTTTGGAGGAAAAAAGACATCATGGATACCTTCCAATGTGGTTTTCGCCAACTGCACTCCACAGAGGCAGCATTAAGAAATGTGACTTTAGTGACTTTCTGATGGCAGCCGATTCTGGAAACTATACTGTGCTGGTTTTATTGGACCTTACATCAACCTTAGAGACCATGAATCACACTGTTATTATCAACAGACTTAGAGACCTGTTTAGTATTCTGTGTTGTGTTAAATTTGTTCACTTCTTATTTGTCAGAAAGGTCTTTTACTGTTTTTATGAATCAGGTTTACCTGTGGGGAGACATCCTAAAATACAAAAACGATGTGCCATTTCATCTGAATGCTGATGACATATAATTGTATTGTTCTTTTCAAACATCTGAGATCTACTATCTGTCTGATCTCAGCAACTGTGTGTCGGAAATCAAACCATGGCTGTACAACAACTGTCTGAAGTCAGACGCAAACAAGACAGACTAAAAATCTTACTATTTCCCCTGATGAAAAAATTCCTTTAAACAGGCAGCATCTCACTTCTTTAGCTCCTAATGTGAATTGTAGTCCCAGAAATCTGTAAAATGGTAGTTCGTCACTGGTTTTATCATTTCAGAAACATTTCTTAGCTGAGATCCTTTGTGTCACAGACTAAACTAGAGATGATTCTTTACTCTTTTATTTCCTCTCATTTAGACTATTATAAGACAGTCATATTTAGTCTTTTTACATGTTTAAACATAACCTCCTTAACTTTCCTACATTCTCCACTTCCCCCATGTGAACTTGAGGATTAATTTTAAAATTTCAGCCTTTAGGGCAGTTCATGGCCAGGACCCTAAATACATTGTGGACCTTTCTGGAGCCTCTATCTCCAAGGACTCTGAGGTCTTTGAATCAAATGTTCAGGCTGGGATTATTATAGGTTTTAGTTTATTTAACTGACATTTTTAAAATAAACTTTATGAATAAAGGATCAGCTTTATGGCAGTAAAAAGGAAAAAAACGAGACGCTGATGTTTGCTATTGTTGTTTTTCTTTCAGTTTTTATTCATTTAGAAACTAAAGATAATAACAGATTCAGAGTTGACATTTAAGCTACCCCACAGTTTGTGGTTTATGTCTGATTCTCCTCTTTGGGAAGCTTGTTACTCTTTCTACAGGAAGTGAATGTGGATGGGAGGAAGGCTACGCACTTGAACTCCATCAGACCATACTACTGTACATAACTGAGTTAAATCGTTTTTGAGCTACGGTCCATCCTTGCTTAGAAAGACTAAGGGTCTCCACGTACCTCTCTGTGTCCGAGGAAACCAACATGCACACGTTCTGGTTGGTACTCCTCAGAGCCGGCCCAAGGCAAAAGTGAACTAAGCCAGTACCCGTAGACCATCAGTGGCCTCCCATAAATGCTTGAATTTTAACACAGACCATAAATCAAATTTATGAAATTTATTGATAAAGAAGTAGAATACTATTAAATATGATTTGTTGTTTTCAGTATACATAAATGTAAAAAAGATTTTAAATTTCTTTAAATTTAAGCTTAAAAAGAATTGGCAAGTTTACTTTGTAAAAGTACAAAGAACATCTTCATTGTCTGCTTTTCATATTCACACAGTTACACCCTGATGCTACGAGTTTCATCTGTTCTTAACAGGAGGAGGGGGCCCAAATCAAACTCTGCTCAAGACCCCATTTAACCTTGGGCCAACCATGGTACTATTTTGGGGTCATGCATGTGGCAATAATGCCCTACTTTGTCAAAATAAAAAAAAGAACAAAAGAGATTCTTGGGGTGTTTTTATGTCCTTGTTCACAAAGTGTTATACATATAGAAAATAACATAAAACAAAAGAAACCAGATACATTTAAAAAGACAAGTTAAAATAGACATGTTTTAATAAAATATGCTAAAATAGAGCCAACCTCTCATGATGTGCAAAATGCTTTAGCAAATAAATTCGTGTTAAAAAGATTCTTAAATTCAAAGAGTGACAAAGCTTGTCTGACATGCAAAGACAGATCATTCCACATCTTTGGGGCAGCTACAGTGAAAGCGCGCTCACCTCTAAGTTTTGAAGGAAACAAGGGATCCGACTCAGCTCTAACAGGTAACCGGTGAGTGTATGAGGTGACCATTAACTTTCTTCATCCAAATGCTGACTTTGCGTTTTAATCTAAAAACTTTGTGAAATATTGTCAGGGTCCACTGTGGAATTTCAGCCTGTGGGCTTTAAAACAAACAACAAAATGAAGAAACATTCGAAATAAAGTTTTTTCTTTGGTAGATCTGGTCCTCACTGACTATCAGATTTAATTTTAATTCTGTTTTCATTCGTAGAAGCGACATTTCACAGCTTCCTGTAAGAGTGCCGCTGTCGGCTACGACTGTGAAGGATAACATCTTTAAAATTTCCTTCTTCTGTTTCTTTTAGACCAAAAGAAAAACAATTTCCATCCCAGCAGAAAGCAGCTGCCGCCCAGCACACAAAGCATTACTCACCGTGCCGTGGACTCCTGACCTCTGGCACTGAGGAAACCTGTCAGAGTCCAGTAAGACAGCTCAAGACGCTTCTCATCCACTGAATGCTGCAGAAAGGAAGACCGTCGGTTGATTAGCACTTCCTGTATTCAACACTGCAGTGTGCCTTCTGTGGTTAAACACACAATAATGTTTTCCTTACAGCAGAGAGGCCAGAACGCTTTAGGTCTTCTTCACCTCCTTTTACTAGAGCAATAGAACTGACCACAAATATTCCAACATGTACTTAGACTATAAAATCCATTTTACTCATCTTGAATGTAAAAGGGTTAAAATAACACAAACAGCCTCAGTGACATTAAGACAGGCTTTTCCTTTTGAGGTCAGTTTTTTTTAAATACCACAGATCAAGTGGCAGACTGTGTTCAGCAGAAATGTTTGTCATGAAGCTTCTCAGTGCTAAGTGGGTTGCTGGGGTGCCACATCTGCTGTCAGTCGCTGGCTCTGAAAGAGGAAGTTTAATTTAATGTCAAGCATCAATAGTTTTAGATCCACCTCATGTTCCTATGAAAAGAAAAAAGCGGAAACAATCCAGATTCAACATCTCTGTTAGGAAATGTGTCCTGCAGCCTGAAAGCTCCCACAGAGGGTATCCTCCGTTAGGACATTGGGTAAAAGTCTAGAGATGTTTTCTAAAACTGCACACTTTAGGACATTTGAAGACAAAGGAGATCGTACACTGTAGAGCAAATTGAGTCATTTTTAGAAAGGGGAAGACATTAAGGTAAAAATGCTCTCTGCAAAATCAGGACAGTTTTGAGAAGTGAGAAAATCCTGAATACAACGGGAACATTTAAATCAGAAGGCGATTATTTTGGAAAATATTTATGAGAAAATGTTTACAAAATGGTGGGCATTATATGAGAAGGGAACAATTTTTGGAAATGTAAAATGTTTTAAAGCTACTACTTTTTACAAGTCGGGGTTCTTTAAAGGATCACAAAACATTTTAAGGAAGTGGGGACATTTTTAAAGGCCAAAATCTTTTTTAGTCATTCAGGATAATCTACAAAAATCTTATTTTCAGAAATTAAAGATGTAATACCCTGTAAAAATGTTCTTGGGGGGTAAAAGCTAGTTTTCAGAATCCAACAAATATTTTAAAGTGGATATTTAAAAACAATATATGGTCAGTTACATTGTTATTTCTTTTTTTTTTGGAAAATGATAGATATAAACATTTTTCAGTTGAAAGCTCTGTCTAAGGGGTGAAGCCTACAATTAAAAAACAGATTGAAATAAGAGTTTGTTAAAATTTTATTTTCAGAAAGTTAAAAAAATACCCAGCAATGTACCTAAGAGAGTTGTTTTCCTTGTTATATTTGAGACAAGACATATCTCCAGATTTTTTCATTGGAAGGGTCATCAGAAGAATAAAGCCTGAAATTAAAACCAGGTTAACATCAGAGATAGTTTGTATGGTCAAGAAACATACTCACAGCTGTACCAGTGTGATGGCACATATAAGTAATCAGTGATCAGCAGTGCCAACGTGCTAATCCAAGGTTGTCATAGAATCAGCTGACTTAGCACTAACACTATGCTCTGACGCCTTCTCACACATAGAGACACGCTGCCAGCATGCACATCGGATAGTGGTAAAAAGAGGTTTCTTAACTGCAATACAAATTAACCTTTCTCACGTAAATGCCATTTCTTTACTTTTAGTAGACTACAAAACAATGTTGAGGTCCATCTGAAAGTGTCACTAATGACACTTTCAGATGGACCTATCACCATATATAATTATATATGTAAGAAATTGAAGTATTTGGGGCTTCAGTATACCAGTTGAGGAGGTGGAAATGTGTGTGTTTTTGTTCTTCCCCGGTTGACCTTTCAGTTTAACACCTACACTCAACGCTCCCACACTCTTCCTCTAACAGTTCATTCTATTGCTGATAATGCAGGAGATAACAGACAGCTAACAACAACACCTTTGTGGTGTGTGTTTCACTTGTTGTCAAACCTATTATATTTCTTACCCTTACATCAGGCTAAGTCCCCTACATTAATGTAATTACAGCCCCAATCACCTCAGTAAAAAAGTAGAGTTTTGAGATTCAAAGTCATTTTCAGTTGATCAGTGGTAAAGTTCATAATCTTATAAATGTGATTTAGACCTTCCTGGTACCAACGGGCACCTTAAAGATACAGAAAGTGAAAACTACAAGCCTGACAACCTGCTTTGAACAAAGGCTAATACAAATATACACTGTATCAGGCATGGCCACACCCCCCACACATGATATATTATTGGAAAGCTATGGTTGTTCTCTTTAAGGAACATCGGGATTCAATAGACTCATATGTAAAGCATATGAAGAATTAAGAAAAAACTAATGTGTACTACAGTGTACAAAAATGATTTGCTGGGTCTCAGGAGGCTGTGCCCACGGGTAGGCCTATAACAGCTGATTGCCTGACTAATAGTTTCACAAAACTTAACAAAAACCATTAAAAATACCTATCTATCTATCTATCTATCTATCTATCTATCTATCTATCTATCTATCTATCTATCTATCTATCTATCTATCTATCTATCTATCTATCTATCTATCTATCTATCTATCTATCTATCTATCTATCTATCTGTCTGTCTGTCTGTCTGTCTGTCTGTCTGTCTGTCTGTCTGTCTGTCTGTCTATCTATCTATCTATCTATCTATCTTGCATTGGATGCAGGGCTACTTTGTTAGAACAGTTTTATTGTCTGATTAATTGGTTATTAACTTTACGAAAAATAAAAAAATCATTGAAATACTAAATGTGCGAATTATCTTTGTAAAACTGCTTCACAATCTAACTGGAAAGTCGATGATCGAAGAGGAAGTCTGTTGTTCTGTAAATTGGAGTTTTTCAGTATTTATGTCAGAAGAATAAACTAGAATAGTGCCTGAACTTGCAATGCTGACTTTAATAATGTATGGTTTATCACCAACCCCAGCCTCCACATCCAACATGGCTGCCTTACGTCTAAGACAGGAGGATGTAGCAGTACTAACATGTTTCTTTGTACTTCTGATGATTGTTATGGCATTCAGCCAGTCACACAGAGTGCACTATATAATATATATTTGTGAATATTTTTATTTAATGTTTTAATAAATAAATTACAGATGCATACATTGTTAATGGCTTGTGTTGCTAAAGGGAATTAGCCAGGTCACTGAACACAACACTTAGCAAACCCACTAGTTCAGTGAAATTGGAACTGGATGGGTAGAGTGGATAAGTTGGGTTTGACATCATTTGTATCTCATAATCTTCAGTTTTTTATTATATAATGACTGACATTGACTGATAACAAAGCATCATAGTTGAAAAAAATATCATCCTAAGTCAAAAACCCATCCTTTTTGTATTTATTATACTGTACATTCTTATATAATTTCAGTATATACCTTTTGCACTAAAACCGTTTGCTACCTTATTTTTTAAAGACTATATCAATAAACTTCTAAAATTCTGTTATCCATAGGCTTTACTTTGACTTCTCCAAACTTACAGCCAAGTGGCTCAATAGTTGTACCCTGTACCCATCAGGCTTTTCTCTAGAAAGCATTTGGATTGTCATGTGGGAAGCTGCACATTTCAGTTATGCTTGAAGGAGTTGATTTTAGCATAGGCCTAGTTGTTGTTGAGCTAAAACGTTTTCGTGTGTGTTTATTATAATTAAAACAATAAAAATCTGCTTTGATTGAATGGCGGGTAATTTATCAATATTTACATAATGCTGTATGTTATTTTTTGTATTTACAGCCCTGTTTTTGCCCGTTTTCAAAAAAATGTCATAAGTTAAATATTAATTAAATAAAGATACTTATGTTAATATTATGTTTTTGGAACTTTTTTCTTGTACACTTATAAAAGCATTATTATTATTTAGATATTTAAATTTACAATATTATTATGCATAGTTTTAAGATGACATACCAAACATAATTTAGTATATTTTATTTTTCATTTATTTTTGATTATATTTTCGGTCGTTGTCCTAAAGACCCTCATGATGTTACTCCCTTGTCCAGCAGAGGACGCTGTTTACCAAGTAACAGTCAGCTTTAATTGTCCTGCTTTTGTAGCCCTGCAAGGTCAACTGCGCAGCCGCAATGAGCAAGTTGATATAAAAAAGTCAAATTTAAGAGTTGTTAGTCTTCAAAATAAAACTTGTTGCGTATATAAATTTTTGGGCGGACGTCTTTGCACCTTTGTAACAGAACCTATCATAAATTAGTAGAAATATCAATACTCTGACGTAATATTAAATTTGTAAAAAAAAAGAAATATATATATATATATATATAATATATATATATATATATATATATATATTGCAACAAAATACATTGTCGAATATATTGTTGATTTATTTTGGAAAACGACATATTATTACGGGACTGTTGTTTACAAAGACGATACTTGATGGTGGTGTTTTGTTTTGAAAGTCGGCACCGGATGTAGCACTGCTCTCGAATCCCTGAGGCTTGACGGCCAAACTGAGAGGTAGACGAGGCGGCATTTGTTAGGAATCTCACCGCGCGACAGTGCACGGCACGACAGGCTTTGGGAAGTCGGTGTCCCGCTTACCGCGCGCTTCCCATCTGGATATAACCGGACGCACAGGCAGCGGAGAAGCGGAAAATTATGGCGACGTTGGGATTGGAGTCGGCTCGCCCTCCCTTCGCCCAGCTCGGATCTTCTCCGTCTAATCAGAATCACGTCGGCAGCGCCAACCTGCCTCCCAACCGGGGCTTGGAGCGGGCGCTGGAGGAAGCGGCGGCCAGCGGTGTGCTCAACCTCAGCTGCCGCAAGCTAAAGGAGTTTCCCCGGACAGCCGCCAACCACGACCTGAGCGATACGGTGGAGGCAGGTATGGTGTTCTCTGGGGGACCGTTTTAAGATGTGGGTGCAGAGAGGTGTCAGTGGTGGGAGGACTGCAGCGTGGGGGACTGTTTACTGCTTGACTTAGTGCGCTGACGCTTCCGTTATTCTTAATAAACCCCGACTTGTTTACACCAGAAGCTGCAGGGGAAGACGTGTGTTCGTCCCTACCTGCATTTGTAACTTTTTCCTCACCTATCCCATCATGCAGTGGTGTAAAAGAGGGAGCACACTGGTGTCAGCCTCATAATTAGGATCCTCAAGGGGAAATGACTAAGAAAGTCCAGCAGAAGGTTTACGCAGAACTGCGCGTCATTTTGGAATCAGGTCTGGTTAACAGTGGGCCTTGCGTGGAAATCCCCACCACTTCCTTTTTTATCCATGTCCAGTTGTAAACAGACATGGGAGGCAGCAGGGACCCACACACAGTTGTTTAGGCAGAAGTTCATGTGTGTTATTGAAGTGTTTGTTCTTAAAAGACCAGATGACATCATGTGGTGTTTATTAGAAGCATCTTTTCTGCGAAGCTGCTCCCGATGAGCAGATTCTGAAATATCTGCCTGACTCCATGTTTAGTTTTACCTTGCAAATAAATTCACCCCATAAACGTTTCCATGTTTTTTTTTTTTTTGTTTTTTTTGTCCCAATCACAAACTTTCTCTTTCTCTAATATTTCGCTGCGATTACGGTGGCAGGTTGTTTTTGGGTAGTATCTGTCTTCCACCTTTGCACGTCTAGAGGCAGAACTTTTTGACTGATCCTATTTTGCAAAAAATGCTCAAGCTCGGTCAGATTGGATGAAAAGCGTCTATCAACAGCAATGTTCACATCTTACCACAAATTCTCAATTGGATTTAGTTCTGGACTTTGACTTGGCCGTTTTAACACATGGTTATGCTGTGATCTAAACCAGGGGCGTCCAGTTCAAGTCCTCAAGTGTTGCTGTCCTGCATGCTGTAGACACAGCTGATGTACCTCCACACTATGTCATCTGAAAAAGTCTGCTTGATTTGATTCAGTGGTGTTGAACCAGAGGACCATCTAAGACATGCTGGACTGCTCTTCATGACCAGAGCTAGACATCTTTGTTCTGATCCGTTCCATTTTAGCTCTGGCTTTATGTTTAGGGTCATTGTCCTGCTTGAAGGTGGAGCCTTCACCCTAGTGTCAGGTCTTTACTGCCTCCAACAGGTTTTCTGCCAGGATTGCCCTGTTTCTAGCTGCATCCATCTTCCCATCAACTATTTTCAGCTTCCCTGGCGAAGCTACTTTGTGTTGCCTGTCACATTAAATCCCAAATGAGATGCATAGAAGTTTGTGCTTGGAACACCATGAAGATGTTGAAAGTGCATGAATACTTCTGGAGACTCAGAATCAGATAAAACTTCAACCGGCACCGGTAACTTTTCTCATAACTGACTTTACTAAACAGGTCTTGCTTCCTCATTCTTTTTCTGCAAAGCAGCCTGTTAGGATTAGGAAAAAAATCTCTGCTTTCTACAGCATAGTCAGAATATTCCACCTTAAAATCTTAGCTGCTTCCATATTTCCCCACCTTTTCCGCATCTCCCATTATTGGCAGACAGGTCTTGGTTTGATGCAATCCCAGTGAAAACTCCCTACAGCGATGGGTTTTTGAAATTTATCTGGATGAATATAAAAACAGATGTGACTTTTCCGAGCGGCACGGCAAATTAAATTCCTGCCGTGGTCCTTTCAGAGCTGCACAGATAAGATCGTCAGCTGAGTTGCATTCATACTGTACACCCCCCCCCATCGTGTGGAGCTGCACAGCTTCGCCCACTAAGTTTTTTTTTTTTTTTTTTTAGGGCTCTGAAATAAAGTGCAGCTTATGTAACAGCATGGGAGCCAATAACAGAAACAGGATGAAGGCTTGGGGAATTAAAGTGGGAGAGAACGTGACAAATGTGTGTTTATAGCTTAAGAGGGCTACTTTTGTCCCAGTTTGGTGTGAACTTTTAGCTGAAGAAACCTTTAATGACAAACATGATATTTGCTTCTTTTCAGCTGTAACGCAGAATGGATTGGGGGGTTTTTTTTGTTCATCACAGAGTCTTAAATCCGGATCAGAGCTGATTGTAATTACTGACCTAAGTGCTAAGATTTACTTGCAGGAAGCTTCCCCACAGAGAGGCTTGATCAGGACCCCTGTGTTCCCATTTTTTAGTGGGGGTCTTTTAAGGGGTTGTTAAGCATCTTGTGACGATGACAGTGACTGCTTCTTCATTTCCCATGACCTGAACTGTGAGTAATTCCATCATCCCTGTCAGTTTACCGAGTCACTCAGTGGGAAACTTGTTCCCAAGCAAACGTCTGCAGCCTGCAGGGCAGTTAGACTTCCAAGCTTTGTGTAACTCACACCTAAAGAGGAAAGAAAAGGTATGCATGAGAAAACGAGCGGAACACACTGGTGCTGATTCCTCAGTCATCTTTCTGATCACATGGTAACTGACACCAATCCCCCGGGGGAAAAAAAAAATTAGCAGAGAAAGAACCAAGCGAGTCATTGTGACCAATTATCATGTGGTAGAGGCGCCGATCCTCAAAAGACCTTTACATGTAAAGTTCATCTTAGTGCACAGCAGCTGCAGCGGTTTAAGAGATGCACCGCATGCATGCAGGCATTTAAAAACACGCAGAAGGCCAGTTTCATATCAGCAGCAACGCAAGCCTCAGCTTGTCTGGAGACACCGAGTGGATTCCTCCCACTGACTCCTGATTTGCTAAAGGTGGGTTTTTCCTCTGAACGAGTTTTGTTTGGTTGTTAGGTGGTCTGGACTGAAAGGCAATATGAACATATGAACTGTAGGAAAAAGGAGGGTGTATATGACCTCTTTCATTAACACCACCAGCTGTCTAAGTCTCTGGTGTAGCAGATTTGACTTTTTTAAATGGCTTCCTGCAGCTTTTGTTCTCCCTCTAATGTTGCAAATAGGTAACTTTGACTCATCTTCCTGCAGTAAGAAGATCCACACTGAAGAAAACTATGGTTATTGCTAACTAGTAGCACTCAGAATGTTGTTCCACTTATCAGAAAAACATGAGTTTCTGTCCGGTTCTAACCCCAGTCCAGGCTGGTAAAGCTGAAATGGGTCGATTTTGGTTACCAGCCCATTACTCAGTGTAACGGGTTTCTGTTGGGAGTTTCGAGCCCAGAAAACCTCTTGAAAACATTTTGGTTTTTCACACTGCAATATTTCAAGAGCCATTTGTAGACGTGATTCCAGATTTTAGAGTTTGACAAGGTTTCCCAGTGTAAACGCTTGGTTGTTTCAGCTGTTTTAAATGACAGTGTTGGATGCTGTGCCGTTAAAGGGTTCAGAGGTCCAGAGTGCAGAAAGGCTTTGCCGTAATGCACTGGTCTTTCATCATGAAAAACTGAAGTCTTTAAGTGAAGAGAAGATGGAAATCCCTTCAAATCTGTTTTGAGGAGCATTATTTGCACATAAAACCTGGAAGTTCTGCTCTCAACTACAACTCCCAGCTATCTTTGGATTCTAAATGATAGTGGTGTTTGTGTGTGTGTGTCTGTGGTAATATGAAGTGTTGTGATGAATATGATATCCACGCCTGAAGTGCATTACAACTGCTGCTTGTTGACAGCAGTCTCCCCCACCTCAGCCCTAAAGCCCTAATAGTCCCTGTGCATTAGGATCGAGGTGCAGGACGGGGTCAGATTTAGCAGAGGGGAGCATTATATATATATATATATATTATTATAGATGCAGCGTTTCCTCTACCTTTATCCAATCTACCTCGGCAGGAGAGAAACTATATTGTTCCAACTTATGGCGGAGGAACACGTCTATTTGAGTCTTGATGTAAGGCTTCGCTGTACAGTCACACACACGAGGAGCAGGGAGGAGGAAAGAGACGGAGAAACTTTGGTTCCCCTTGTGGTTTTATTGGGGGGGGGCGGGCTGCATCCCCCTTCCTTCGACAGTCAAATATATTTTTTCAATATAATTTTCTAAATAACGCTGGAGACCACGATGGCGAACAGAAATCAACCGTGGTGGTTTATGCCCTGGTATGGAAGCTGGTATGGGCCAAAACTCCAATTCACTTGCTGCTTTAGGCGGTGTGTTTTATTCTCTCACTTCAAATAAAGCAGGTCTTTATTTAAATAAAAAAAAATTATAGAAACAAGCCAGTCTTTTAAATTGTCATGACAGGGGCGGAGGCAGAATTTCAAAATAAAATCCAGCTCCCACTCATTTCCATGTTAAACACACGCATCAGGAGAAAATGAACCTATTGAACCCAAACTGAACAACAGAGCCTGTAAAATGTCTCAATGTTCAGACTTTTTCCTTTATTCATTTGCTGTGATTCTTTACTCAGTTATTTATTTAAACATCTAAAACAACTATTAAACCATAATGTGTATTTATCTTAAAATATTGCAGTTTATGAGCAGCTTGATTTTATTGTTTGCAAAACCACTTTTAAAATAAGTCCCAAAAAAAAAACTTTTGAATTCATTACTTTTGAATATAACAGTGCAATTAATCCTTATTTTTAGTACAACTTTAGTAGTTGCCCAGCACTGATATAGATAAATGAAGATAGATGACATAGAGACAGATAGAGAAAAACAGATAAAAATGGAAAAGAACAAATAAAGATAAATATATATATATATATACAGATACATAGAGGAATGTTTGTTCATTAAGTGATTGGTTGTTGTTATTGATAGAAATGTGACACCAATGAGTCCTTTAAGTGTTAACAGCCAGAATCCTAGGTCCTGTTCTCGACAGACAGGTTATATTATCATGCAGGGTTGTAAATAGAGACAACAGATGGGTCCGTAATTAAGTAGGACAGTTTTAGAAAGTTCCCATGTCAATAGCAGGTGTGAATGAGGCGGAACAGTTTAAATGACATAAAGTGCTAATGGTAAGGCATTCTGGGGGGGGGGGCTGGAAACTTTAAAGCTAGATGGCATTGATGGTGTCCAGGAGCAGACAGGTCAGGAAATGTGATTCCCAAAAGCAATCCAACCTGTCAGTCACCTCCCACACGTGGTGGTATTGACTCAAGAGCAACTGCCAAACCATACCTGTATCTCTCTTCAACTACCAACCTGCTCGGGTTATAATGTAAACAGGAGGCTGAGTTCCGAGGAGGAAGAAGACGACTCTATCTGTGATAGACCATCTTCAGGAGTGTACCACTTGATCAATTTGATTTACTCCTGTTTTGCACGTTTGGTAACATTTTGACTCTCTACATGTTATAAATCAGGATATTTTTGGGACCACACTAAGCCCATAACCAAAAGAAATACATTCAGTCTAATAAATAAGCAGCTCCATGTTGTGTTTAAGTGACTTTGGCATCGTTACATATTTAACATTCTCCTTAGGTTCCCTGGGGCTCAGATTGACTCCATTTTGTTTTCAGAAAATATGGCAGCCATATTTACATTTGGGAGTCAGAGGGCTCAGATTGGCTGTTTGTTTCATCATAAATTATATTTATCCCTGTATTTCCCATCTGATTACACAAATCCAACAGATCTGTCTCCAGATGCTGTGTTTGACCAATCATTACTCTGAAATACAGTTAGAACCACTTCACTTTCACATCAGCTGGAGGAGGGCTGCAAATGAGAAGCTGGAGAGAAAAAAAAACCCAACCAGATGATGATCAGTTAATGAGATTCCCTGCTGTTCTGTCTTATGTACAGTTGTACTGTCAGTCATTATTCATAGTGTTACTATGTGTTTGTTTGTGTGTCCTTTTGGAGACCATGTGAGCATGCATGTTCCCAGCAGTCTGTTTCCCACCACATTCTCAGCCCCAGACAATACGCATTTCTGCAGTGTTTGGCAGTTTTTCACTGGACACACTCTCTTTGTAGTGTGTGTGTGAGTGTTGATAGAAGCAGTGTCTGTTGTGTCAGTCTATAGGACAGTTAACTAGAGTTCAGAGGCAACTAAAACACACTATTCAATATCGTTTCAGAAAAATCCTCTGAATCAATTAGATCCCCTGGCCACCATTCTGGTCCACACTCCTCACCTGTTGGTGGCGGTAATTCACCAAATAGCTGTTTGCCGCCTGCCAATAAACCCAAGAAGTAGAAGAAGACACTTAAGCTATGCAAATGTTCTGCAACAACCCGTGGCTAAACCTATGGATCCAAAACAGATGGATCCTTGCTTTGCAAACTGCCGCCAACCTCTGTTTGCACACAGAAGAGTGTCTTGCAGTCTTCATATGTAAGGACCTGCGACCGTACAGTGTTTTCGAAAACAACGGTTTTATAAAGACGGTGCACACACTCAAACCACTATACACCATACCAACATGCTAACACATGACAAGTCACTGACCCGAAGCTGTACACAGAGGTAAAGCTAATGGTTTTGAAGTCGGCAGAGAGGTTGGACTGCAACTGACCCCTAAGGAACTGTCACCTCTCATTTCATTTCTTAACGAGTGGACATTGGTGTCAAATTTTCTGGCCCTCATGTATGAGTCGTTCCTACGCACAAAAATCTTGCAGCGCAATTTTCTACGCACAATTGGCATGTATAAAAATGAACGTTGCGTGATCCTTTTGCCCTGCTGTGAGAAGTGTGGAAGCCATGCAAACCTTTTCCTTTTCAATTGACAATAATAAACTACAGAAAACTAAAACTCACCTAAAACTCACCTAAATCCACTATATAATAATATATACACGTGTATATATAGGCAGTTGTTTACATTAGATCAATGAAATCAGTTACTGTGTTAATTAAGGTATTATAAACCAAGCAATTAATACTTTAAATGCACCAAATTGAGAAACAATCTGCATAAAAAATATCTGCATGCATAAAACGAAAAATGAAGCAGTTTAACTGGTTTAACGTCCACAGAAGGAGTTATTTTAGACTTGCTACCGCATTTATCACGGGCTTTTATCGTATGGTTCTTGGAGCTCCTCCGGGCTTCGCAGCGGACTGGACCAGAACAGATA
Organism: Crenichthys baileyi; assembly: GCA_036173005.1. Lineage (NCBI taxonomy): Eukaryota > Metazoa > Chordata > Actinopteri > Cyprinodontiformes > Goodeidae > Crenichthys > Crenichthys baileyi. Next base: position 746,085 of record JAHHUM010002897.1, read on the forward strand.
CAATATAAATCCAGGGTGACATTATATGCGGCACTGAGTGAAACAACCAGAGGCGAAGCTGAGCAGCATGGAACAGTAGCAGCAGACACAAGGGATGATTCAAGATCTGAAGACACTACCTGGTGGGTCATTTTTTTTACTTTATATTAGAATCTTTAGATAAATATTTATTTAAATATATAGTATGTACGTGTAATGTATCTTATTTTAATACTAATAATAATTTCTGATTTTTAATTATAAACAATAACTGTCGATATCTAAATGTACTTTTGTTACAAGGAAGTGTACTTACCTGCTGAGCCTTGATCCGTTTAGCAACAGCAGCAACAATCTTTTCATTGGCGATCTTTTCCCATCAGATGCTCTGGCTATAGACTCTGCTTCAACATTCTCCTTCGTCTGTCAGATATCCCGACCTTTGACATCATTTCTCTTGTGAATTCAGAGGTTTCTTGTTCGAAGCAGTTTGCCGAGATGTCCTCCAATCACAACTGGCTGTGCCTGGTGGGACCAGCCCATCTGTCCCTCCTTAGTTTTCCAGCTCTGATTCTGGAAGCTCTGATCCTCTTTGCTTCAGGAAAATAGTGCAGAGTAACTGCTTCTGTCGTAGTATTGCTGCCACCACCAGTGAGCATGTGAATTACTGCCCAATTCCTTCAGTATTAAGATGTTTTCTTTCATTTTCTGCATTTGTGGGAATACCGGTACCTTAAAATCCCTGCTGTCACACAGCGTCTTGGCAGAGTGAGGCGCATAACCCCAATTTTTCACTGTATCACCCTGGCCAGCCATGCACTCAAGAAGAAACAGAAGCTGCTGGACCTCCCACAGCATAAACTAATAATTGATTTAGCAACACGTTGGAAGAACGCATCAGACATGCGGGAAAGATTTTTGGAGCAGCAACCAGATGTCAACGCTGCACTACTTGCTTCTCAAGTTTGGAAGCAGGACAATAATCTGAGCACCCTAACAGAACAGACAATACAGCAGCAGAAGATGCTGCACTGACCCTGAAGCCACTAAAGGAAGTCAACTTGGTGATCACTCAGGAAGGCATCCCAACTCTGTCCGTCATTGCAACACTAAGATCAAGACTTTTGAAGGAGATGCGACCAGCTCTAAGATCTAGACCCTTGCTTCAAGGCCCTGCCTTTTCTATCTGATAGTGTAATAGTTTATTAAATAATAATTCGGTCTAGTAGGTGTTGTTCTGTGAGTACCAGCCCAATGAGGCGATGGTATTAGGACAATAGTGAAAGGAGTGAGCCTAGCTCTGGCATTACTGGACAGCCAAACTCTGCACACAGGGAATAAATTCAAACAATTTCTTAAAATAAAGGAATTTATTAAAAAAAATAAGTCAACTCAGAGTTAAACATGTTTCAATCAACAAACTCTTTACTATACTAGAACAACTAAACAACCAACTAAAACTACCAAGCATAATGAAAGAATAGGGAAGACCAAGAACTATATACCATATGAACAAAATGGTAAAAATGATCCAATCCAATTTTTTTCCCGTCTGAGACCCATGTGGAAAGAGGTCGCCATGTTGGAACATGGCGCTTTTGTTCAAACAGTGAAGTCAAGGGGACTTGGCTATGGCTCCTCCTCTTCCTGGGCTGGGTTAGGCGTAAGTTAGTGTGACACTGAAAGATGTAGAAAAGTTCATAATGACATTCGTCGTACAGTTCAGAGTCCTTGTTCATCCATGTTGTAACCCATGGCTGGGGTCCGAGCAAAGGTGAGCAGGTGCAAATCTTCGCCCATCTCATCTCTTATCACTGAGGCAGTGGGGAATGTGAAAAACTCTTTAAATACAAATGAATATTAAATGAAACAGACTGTGTGCACAGAGAATGTTTTAGTTGACTTAAGAAATGCCCTGAGGTCTGGAATTATTTGAACACAGGCTCTTTTTTCTAATTCTGCTTCTATAACAACCCTCACAATGGATTTGAAAGAAAATGTAATACTAATAAATTATAAAGATATTCTTTACCAATGTGTGATTTATTCACTTTTGAAGCAGAGTGGTGTAATAAACGCAGCAAACAGTGAGGCAGATGAGGTGCTGGAACAGCATGGGGGGACGAGCTTCTGTAGTTAGTGATGTTGTTCAGGCTCCTCCAAACTGTAGCTGGGTTGTTAGCTGAGAAGCTGCTTTTTATCTTCTCGCCTGATTTTTCTTAGTCCGACGCAGCTTCTTCAGATGCGAAGTGAACCACGGTTTATGGTTGTGTGTGTGTCTAAAAAGTCTAGGTCTACACACACACGTGTTATCACAAAATCTGATGTATGATGTTCAGACAGTTTATTCAGATCAGTGGCTGAAGCTTCAAAAACACTCCAATCTATGTTGTCACAGCACGCCTGTAATGTCTCTTACTCATCGGTCCACTTCCTCACAGTCATACCGCAGGTTTAGAGGTTTTTAAGTTTTTGCCTGTAAGTTAGGATGAGATGAAGCAGACAGTGATCAGAAAGTCCTAAAAATCTCGGGGTGACAGCTCGATAAGCATCTTTTTAAAGCTGTGTAACAGTGATCAGAGTGTTTTTATACCTGGTGGGACAATTTACATGTTTGTATTTTGGTAGTACATTGGTTTGCACTGTTAAAATCCCCAAGGACAAGGATGAGTCTGGGTGTTTTTCTCCACGGTTGTTATCAGCTCAGTGATCTGTTTTTTAGTCTCTGATATGCAAGCTTGTGCTGATGTAAACACCTATCAGGACCAAGGAGGAGAACTTCCTTGGTGAATAAAAGGGTTTAAAGCTTATTAAAAAAATGACTCAGGGTGAAGACTTCATGTCTTGTGTAACATTGTGACATCAATACACCAACCTTTGTATAAAAGCAGTTTCCACCTCCTTTCTTTTTCCCCCCAGAGCTCCGTGCTGTGGTCCACTCTAAACAGCTGGAAGTCCGGCTTCAGAACCGCGCTGTCCGGGATGTGTTCACTGAGCCAGATTTCGGTGAAGCATAGGGGCGGTAGATCCGCAGAAGTTTCTTGTGCTGAACAGGGGCAGCTCGTTTGTTTTGGTTACCCGAGAATGGACACTCGCCAGATGGATAGAGATGAGCAAAGCACGCAGTCCTCAGTGGCGTAACTTGACGAGTGAGCCTGCGTTTTTTACATCTTAAGGATCATCATTAAAGCACAGAGCATCTCCCTTGACTGTATGCTCTCATGGGCCGGTTACTGCTATGAAGATATGCAAAGGCTTCAAATATCTGCCCTTTAAAACACCACTAAAATGTCCTGTTACAGTTTACTGTTACTGTTACAATCTCTTACAGTTAGGTCTTTAAATGAAATGCTAGTGAAAGTTCTCAACAGCAGTATGGAGCATAGAATAGCGATGTACTTCCCCCTCTTCAATTTGTTGCTGTTCACTGCCGGCCAGCTGGTTGAACGAAGGCTACTACACTTTTTCACAATAAACATTGATAGCTTCTATTGAGTTTAGCGGATGTTTATTCTTTATTTTTGCTTAAATTGTTGCTTCAAAAAATAAATGAATGTTTCATGTAATTACTATAACTGTAAGAATGAATGTGTTAAACTGTCTTAGTTGTAGTGAGGATAATTGTTGTTTTTTTGTTTTTAAATAACAAAAATAGATCATGTTTTATATTTTAGTCTGAAAGTTTTTTGCACAATTACAAAGATTACATGATGAAAAAATTACAAATGTCATTGGTTTGTTGTTTTTTTTAAGTATATATTATTATTAAATATTGATTATTTTGAGGATCCTAATAGGAACTGTTGTTTAAAAGATGGAATCCTATTGATTAAACGCATTTTAAAGTTACTGAAAGTTAGAAGAGCGTTCAGTTTGATCTGACTGCTAGAAACACTAGAAGCTCAGCTGAAGTTATTGGAAATCCTTAGCTCTAACTAATACCAGGGTCATTGATAATTATCCATCAACAAATTATACAGTAGCATTCGGTTCAGTGCTAATTTAGGAACCCATATTTCTTAGAGCACCTTTATGTGTCACTCGTAAAGCTAAGACCAGCGGTAGCACTGTTGAACAGAAGCAGTAAGACGTGAGCACTGTGTTTTTAACTTGTAAGAATGGACACCTAATGTGCATTTGAGGCGGATAATCCTCCCATGAGTTTACCACCCTTGCTTCCTCTGCCGCACCACTCTTCCTTCCCTTCCTTTTCCTATACACACACACACAGATGCACAGCCACAGGACGCTGTGGGGTTTAGGGAATGTTTTGGATAGAGGAGGGGCTATCCGCTCTGTGTTCCCGCCACACCTGAATGTAATGACAGCTGGCACGGAAACACACACACTCGGTAACTTACATTAACATACAGCACCTATGAAAAGGTTAGACACTCACCATGAGCAGAAATGCCATGTTCATGTTGCACCTTTAAAGATGAATTTAAACTATTATTCAAGTCCAGGAAATCTCTTTAATAGCAAGAATTAGGTTGAACTTTGTGTGGATTTTCTGTAATCCATTTATGGTCTAAATTATACACCCAGGTTCAAATATATACATACACCCTCCCTAATAGTTTGTTAAATGTCTCCCAAAGGGTTATGAACACACACCAGTAGGCTTCTGGCATAATTCTTGTTTATCCATTTCCAAACCAGTTCGCCAATGGTTTTTGGGGTTATTGTTCTGCTAGTACACCCAATTATATCCAACATTTAACCTTCTGACCCCGAGTGCCTGCCTTGGATTAAGGAAAATTGGTTCATTAACTGGAAGAGTGGGTGCCAACCAAGAAAGAAACACCTGCTCCAAATTTGAAAACTTTCAAGCTTCACACATCCTCCGGCTGGTACCCTTCAGTTTGATACCACTCCATGGCTTCCCTCTCTCTCCTGTACTTATCCAAATTTCTCGGTCTTGCCGCCCGCAGCCTTCTCTAGCTCTCGTCTTTCACTCTGAGTTTGACAACAGCCATCGACTGTCCTCCACTGTAAATGTGTTTATGTCACTGCAAACTACAAAAATTTTCAGGTTACTTTTCAGGACTGTGGGGCTGTCTTGCTATTGACGATCCTACACACATTGAGATGGTACTCAATTGTAATGGAAAACAAAGAAACCGTGTAGAGGATAACCAAACCAAGATGAACCGCGCTGCGAAGGCACTAATGGAAAAGGGCCATACATTCCCTGGCTTCCCCGATACAAGTTGGCTGAAGCGGGCCTGTGACTACCTTGCTCTGTGAGTCAGGACGTATCGGGAGGCAGGTTGATTTCTACCTGCTTTGCTGAATAGGTCCTTTCACAAAACACATGGATATGGGTAAAATATGTCTTAATCCCGCCCTTGAATTGTCTTGTGAAAGGGCTCCTGTGTGGATAAGAGAAAATCTAAATTTGTGTATATAACTCTGCACCCCTCTCTTGTTGCCCCAGTCGTAGGTTATTTAGTACCAGTTTGGACATTGTTATTATGTAGATGTTTTTGCCGTTTCTTACAGGTAAATTTTTTGTCTCCAGATAAACAAAAGGTTTTTTTTGAAAGGTAAACACTGTACCATTATAGTGGAGTGACAAGGTCTTTGTACCCTTTAGGTCCATTCCTGTACTTTGATGTCTTAATTTGTTCCACCCTGAATAAATACCATAAATTCCTGTCCAGGCCCAAAACTAATGACATTCATGCCTACAGTGAATGTATGTAAACCTTTCACTAGCCCAGCAGCTGTGCACTCACATTCATAGCCATTTGTGCAAGTAAAATAATTTATAGGCATTAAGAAAATACTGATCATCTGAGCTTTTTCTGTTAAAATTCAGTGGGAGTTTGGACGTGTTGCCTGACCTTGACCTCTGACCTCATGATTATGTTCTTTAGCGGTCCCTGTTGATTTCATCGTCACCTTAAACCTCCTCTTATTGATTTGTGCTCTGAGAGGCTGTAAGGGGGAGAGTCAGTGGCTCATGCATACTGAATGAAGCTGCGAAAGGAACAGTTAATGGAGCGGTTAATGGCTTTCCCTCAGACGAGTGAACAGCTACAGAGACATCAGACAGATGTGATTTCATCTGGATGATGAAAAGACTAAATCTGAGACATCGTCATGTCAGGCAGAACTGAGTGAAGGTCTACTCCTGTCTGGCAAGATCAGACCATAGACCTGCTCTGTTTTAGTTTCATTTAAAATATTAAAGTAAATAAAGACAGAAAGTTATTTCTCTGGTTGGCTCTTACATTTTTTAACTACTGTGGTCTGCCGGTGGCATACTTGGGCCAAGATCTTCTGCTCATGTCTTATTTAAAAGCATTTTGCTGTCTTGAGGTTTTGTTTTGCTAATTAAACCTTCAAAGAAATTTTATTAAATTCAAAAGCGTTTATTTTGAATCAACTCTAATGGAATTAATGGCGATTTGGAGCGTCATAAGTATGCCAGTGTCCTATTTATCACAGATAGATTGCAGAAAATTAGGTGAAGGCCAAGACTCTGATCCACTCCCCTGTCTAGTGACAGGAAATGACCACTCCCCATCTCATTGTTTCAGGAGTCTACAGCTCAGATGTCTTCCTGTCAGATACACCAAAGATCTCTGTACCTCCCAATGCTGCAATGCTGCAATTTAGATACTGTCAGGCCAAGCAGTCATGCTTTTTGTTGAGCTGGTCAGATCTTGGGATCACTTGAGCTTCATTATTTATACACAGACATGATGGATACTCAAAGAGACTCTATTACAAGCTGTTGTTAAATTTAGCAATAACTCTGATGCTTTAGTAAAATGGTAATTTTAGCATGTCAACATGTTTAGTCACAGTGGTAATAATTTTCTGTGGGGTTAATGTTATCCTAAAGGCCTGGCTGTTACTACTGACTTTCCCACGAGAGGACATTCCTCTTTTAAGACCTAAAGAAGCTTTTTTTATGTGAGGCTGAAGGATATTTAAGAGATGACAGAGAAGGGGTGTTCTTATTTAAGAACTTAAATAAACCCTTAGACTTAGATGGCAGTGATTTCGCAGCCACAGTTTCAGACACACAACTCCAAAATACGGAAGCCTATTTAAGACTAAGGATGGGAACCACTTTTCGAAGCTTTAACTATGCAGTGGGTTAAATGAATTCAACTAGTTCAGACAAGGTTTTTGGGGTCTTTTGAAGTCTATTTTTGACACACCCTAGGGGTAAAGGTTGGCTGATACAAGGCAGGTGCAGAAATAGTTGTGTTTTTCATGCTTGTCAAGCAAGTGAGAGAATGCTCTTTCAGAGTTTTCAGAAAGAGAATTACGAATTCATGAATCTCCAGCTGTGTTTTACTCGTTTCAGTGTACAATTCAATTCCGAATTTCCCAGACGAATTGATTTTAAGCTTGAGAGATCGGGTGCAGTTCTGTTCCTTTGCATTTGGAAGCTATGGTTCAGATGCTGACTTTCTCTTTGTTAATCAGCCATGGTTTAATTTCCTAAAATGCTTTCGAATTGTTAATTTTTTGTTATTCTGATTAGTTTTTTTCCACCATCTAAACAAAGTGCTGCAACTTAAGTAATCTAAAATTGACTTTCTTAATGATTGAGTGACTGAGTTTTTGTCTTCATTAGTCTACTCTGATAGATATTCCCCATCTGTTATCATGTTTCTCTCCATGTGCTTCCTTTCTCAGCGGCTATCATCTGAACCTGGTATGGACATTAAGGCCAATGAAGTTCCATCGGGTTAGACGTATTATTGACACACTGTGCAAAAGCATGGCACCTGGGAATATTCTAATTTTACTGCAGCTATTTCTTTGCTGTTACTAGGATTAAATGTATGTCGTAGTGAGCGGCTTGGGTGTGTGTTTGTATGAACTTGGTACGGAAGAGAATACGGAGTTAAATCCAGACAACATTTTAAAAAGGTAAAACAGTATTTGCAGTCACGTAAAGAAAGTCTTTTTTATACATTCTTTCACTCTAGTCTTTGGCACATGGATGGGCCAGCTGCATTCGCCGTCATGGTGTTGACCTGGAACAATGGAACAGTTTCACCCTTTTTCACCTGAATTCTGCAGACAGGGCCAGGCAACTTGGACAAAATTTGGGGGAATTAGCCATATTGGCTGTAATTTGTGTTTTTTGTGCATCTTTTAGAAACACACTAGCAATTTACTTTTTTTTTTCCATTTTTCATTAGCTTTCTAACTGATTACTAACTTAGGTAAGGTAGTAGAAACTTTGTTTATGAACCAGATTTAAAGCTCATCACTACTTTAAACCTGACAGTGTCTGCTTAGGGTTTTGGAAAATGTTGGAATTTGCTTTCAGTATTTTCCAGGTCTGGATGAGTATGGAAAAAGAACTAAAATAACAGTAAGGAAAAATATGTGTATTTCCAGACTTCATTCCCTATCATATTGTTTTCCTTCCTTTCATCCTATAATTCTTCATTGCAAACTCATATCCTTATCATGTATTTTCTTCCTTTCTCCCTCCCTTGTGTTACTTATTTCTTCCTTATGCCCTTTTTCTTCCCTCCTTGTATCCTTTCTTCTCCCCCTTCTTGTATCCTCCCCCTCTTCCTTCTCCTCCTCTTTGTATCCTTCTTTGCTTCCTTCCTGTGATCTACCTCTTTTCTTTCTGTCCTTGTGTCCTTTCTTCCTTACAGCTCCTGTTTTTTACCCAGGTTCCATGTCAAAACCTGTCTGGTGCACACTGCAGAAATATCTGGCACAGATTTATAGTTAACTTCTGTATTTTATATCTTAAATGAACATAAAGGATGAGAATCCTGAAATGCTGGGTCTGGAAGAGAATTGGTAAAGGAACTGTGATGTTAGACTGGGCATCTTCATCAGAAGTGGTGACCACTTTGCTGTTGGACTTCTGCTCAGCTACCCCTGAGGAAGTGGTTTCTGCTCTTGATACCTGATACCAGAGAGTCAGTTTTAGCCTCAAGGCTGGAGCAGAGCGTCACGCATTCACACTGTGACGATGATGTCATATGCAACATTAGATGATTTTCCTCCTCTGCTGTTGTGTTCTGCAAAGATCAGACAGTCTCTCTCAAGTTACTGTATGGAGCAGAGATCTTCTGAAACACATTAACAGAGCAAACAGCAAACTTCTTTCACAAGTATAGTTGCATGCTTATAGATAACACAACTTTAAAGACTGAGCTCCAGTACACAGCCACATGGCACAGCTTCCTGTAGAATCCAGGTGATTGAGACTGAAGCGTAGAGCCATGTTAACTAGAGCTGCACAAAATACTGACTCATAATATTGCATCTTTTAAACGACTTCTTGCAGGACGTTTTTGGCAGGTTTTTGTCCTTTAAGTGACATGCATTAACACTCTGCATGCAAATATATTTGGCCCGTTGGATGGACACTTGCTTTGGTGCCCACACCTTAATATAGATTTCAGTAGCTGAAAGGGGGTCCAGGAGGGGATCACCTATGGATTAAAGATGGGACAGCTTGAGGTACCTAAAAAGATAGGTGTAACGGCACTGTGGTAGACTTGTGATTGAAAGACACAACGATGAAACAACCAGATGACTGGAATTAGCTGATTTCCACAGGTGGTCAGCTGGTCGGAAACTTAAAAATCCAACTTTTTCCTGATCAGTAAAGGCACCATACCTAAGTGATCTGAGGTTTTGCTAACTTTACTATTTGGTGCTGAAGTTGTGACTGTGGGTAGAAGACTCAAAGCTAGCTGTTTTCATTATCTGTTTGGTGTTAAAAATGTAGACAGGAAGCATGAAAGTAGTTGGAGGTTATTCAAAATGAAACTAGTTTTTTTTTTCTATAGAGGGGCATCTGCAGTTCATTCAGACTGCTACAACAAAGAGTGGGTTGTTGGTGGTTTCTGGTCCTTTTTGCTGCTTAACCAATTCAAACGTTAGCATTTTGGTCGATTCATAGCATAGCCAACTTTTTTGGACATGAAAAAGAAGCCACTTGCCACAGGATGTCGATTCATGGCCACTTGGTGGAGTTTTGTTAAATCAGAGACGGGTTGAACTGACACAGATCTGACTTCGGTAGACATCAGAAAAGCTAAACATATGACAGCAAATTTGCCCAGTTTGATTCTTGTTGCTAAGCTCCATCTGTCAATAAATTGTTTTAGAAATGTTGGCAGACCTTTGGAAATGTCAGCATTAAGATAAAGGTCTATAATCCAAGGATAACAGTCTGCTGTTTGTACTTAGTCATGCTAACCACTCTAACCCTGTCCATCACTAATGTAACATGCTAAAGCCAACTTTAAATGTCACCTGAAAATTATTTTGTGTTATTCAAAAGGAAAAACCCTGTTTTAGAGTGACTTCCCTCTCTCTCAGTCGCGCACACACACACACGGGATGCCGCTCTGCTTCTAATAATTAATGACCGCTCACAACGTGAAGGCTAAAGAATATTCTGTCTTGTTTTTTATAGCTCTGATTGGTTGAAACTTCTATTAGAACATCAGATCTTTATAAAAATCAGATCAGAAATTGTCCACAGATCTCTGATTGGTCCATTTCTACTTGTGAACCTTGATTTTTTTTGGGCGACAGGAACATTGATCGAGGTCTTGAAGCAGACTTTTATGACATGTAACAGCAGCTGATTAGCACAACTTTGCTGCGATTACTTCTTAGATGTCCCATGTGCCCAGTCCTACCTTGTAGGAATGTTGATATTGGAAAGAAAACTATTTATTTAGCTTCCTTCAGTATTTAGAGCAACATGTGGACTGTTGGGATGTTGTGGTTTTATGTCCATCTATTCTGGTATTGGCCTGTATGGAAAAAGTTTTTTTGCAGCCATCTTCAGAGAAAAAAATCATGTTGTAGTTTTTCCCTTGGGCATATAGACCTATATTTCTAGGTATTTAAAGACATGGGGATTATAAAGCAGAAAAAGGGTTTAGTAGCAAATGCAGGGTCTGCATTTGTGAAGAAGCTGTAAAACACAATGAAATTCCAAAATGTAGAAGTGCTCCCTCAAAGAAACTGCATCTCTTTCAATAAATAAACAGGGACCGTCTCCAATCCCAGCAAAGTAGGCCAGATTCCCTGCCAAAACAGACACACACCCACTCGCACACACATACCTCTGTCCCCACTTCCACCCTTTTGGCATCATATTAGGAACCAAACACACAACCACATCCTTAACTGGTTCACTGTGATAAGCACACATGCTCCCTGTGCTTCAGGCTTACCCTAATTCACCATGCAGCACATGTCAGTATGCATAAATAAGTGTATGTAAACACACACACACACAGGATAAATCCATGTACAGATTGATCATAGCTGCTGCTTTAATCCTCATGGAGCATAATGTGCTCTGATATGAACTCCTCACCTGCACCCACTGAATGACACTAAATCTCACTCTGAGGGTGTTTGAGTGCAAGTTTGCTTCTGAGTGAATGTTGTAAGTGGTAGGCTGCTGCCGTAGCGTTCATTGGTTGGAGCTCACTTGTTCAGCTGTGTTTCATTTTGAAACCTGTCACATCTTGTACAGTCTCTTTGCACTGCCTGTGCCCATCGTGCCGGGTTTGCAGATGTTTGTTGGACTCCGGTTGCAGTGTCTGGTTAAAAACAGAAACTGCTGTTGCTGTGCTGCTGATCAGGGAGCAAACGGATGCAAATAAGCAAAACAGGAGTTACCCTATCACCTCTGCAAACTGAAGCATCTAAGCGTAAGAGAGAAAGCCGCTCTGTGTGCAGGAGCAGACACCTAAAATTGACCAGTAGCTGACCTGGTGTTTTTGTCTGATATGGAACTTTTATCTACAGTCTTCTCATGGAAACCATATTGGATATTTGTAAAAAAAAAAAAAAAAAAACACACTACTGTTTAAGCAACAATAACTACAGAGGCATGCAAATCTCTAATTTCTGTTTTTTATCGGGAAATATTTGCCCATTCTTTGTTTGCAAAATAGCTCAAGCTCAGTCAGACTGCATTTAAAGTGTTTGTGAACAGCAATTTTAAAGTTATGAAACAGATTTTTTATTGGATTTAGATGTGAACTTTTATTAGACCATTGTAACACATAAATACACTTTAATCTAAACCATTGAATTGTAGGTCTGGGTGTATGTGTTTATGGTTGTTGTCCTGCTGGAAGGTGAACCTCCAACCCAAGTCTTTTGCAGGCTCTAACAGGTTTTCTGTCAGGATTGCCCTTTATTTGGCTCTATCAGTGATGCTGCTACCACCACCATGTTTTAAAATTATGTGTAGTGTTATTTTCTTGCTACGCATAGCGTTTTGGTGTGTGCACAACTAGTAGTTTACCTGTCAGCTAATTATCCCACCTGAACTGGGGATCTCTGCTGCTCCCCCAGAATTACTGTGGGCCTCTGATTAATGTTCCTCTTGCACGGCAGGTTAGTTTAGGAGGATGGTGATGCATTTGTAGGTTTGAAGTGTGGCAAAATGTGAAAAATTTTAAAGGGGTATGAAAATATTTGCAAGGGACTAGTTTCCAGACAGGCAGGCACATCTTTACAAATAAATCACTCTGTAAAGACAAGCTTCCTTCTTATCATGTTATACTTCCAGTTTCCTGTTTCCTGTTTTCTTTTTCTCCTCAGAGGAAATGTGTTGAATTTTAAAGACGGCATCACCCAGATTTACCGTAGAGACAGAGTTCATGCTTGTGAATCCCTGATGCAGGACTCTGAAGTATGTGTGTGTGTTGTTTAATAGAACTGGGGTGGTGCTATGTTGGCATGTCGTCCCCTGCAGCCTTGCCAGCGACCACACACACACCATCCCAGTGATATGCTGACAGCAGAGAAAGATGTGGGTCAGTGGTGGAGGTTTGTTGTTGCATTTGATGATTATATTGTGTGTGTGTGTGTGTGTGTCATGAGTATGCCTGGTGGGTTGCCAGTTTGAGGAAGCTACCCCCTCTAATCCTGTTAATATCTCTGCCAACTGGCTTCCTCTTCTCCCTCAGTGTTCCCTTTTTTTTTCTATCATCGTTTTTTATTATCTGTTCATCAACACATCTTTAAAGTAGGATCGGAGCTTTTTCTTTTCATTTTTCATGGCAAAATATAAAACTTTCTCCGAGCCTTGTTAGTACTGCTGCTATCCAGATAACATTCATTCATTTTTACATGCCATTTATTTCAAATAAAACACCTTTGAAGCAATCTGTTATGCCTAAAAAGACTGCAAGCTAAAATGTCTGTTTTTAATGTAATACACAAGACTGTAAAAAGCTTTCTTGTAGGTCTAGACTAAAGCTGGTTCAGAGTCAGACTTTTTTTTATCCCATTGTACACCTTGAATGATATTACCTGTATAATTCTTTGAAGTTGTGAGACTATATCTTAATGTTATGACCTACAATAATTATCTAAGATGCAAATTTGCTGATGTGTTTCATTTTTAGAGCCTGTACACTGAACAACAATAGTACTTCCAATGGGAGACCACTTTATTTTAACAGTATTTGAGAATAATATTCAATGGATTGATTAGAACTGCCGTTTTTTTAACATTGTTTTAACAGTCTGTGAGGTGTTTATCAGTCAGGCAGTACTGTACTTTGATTTTATTATTTTCATTTGTGAAAATGCCACCTCACACAGAAAGGTGGACCTAAAATATGTATTTACTTTATAGCACACTGAGGAGCAAAAAAACTGTCTGCTCACAAGTCCCCAAAAGCAACTGTCTTTTGACCTGCCTATTAGCTCAATGTCATTTTGCAAGACAATTATTTCCATATCAACCCCACTTGGCAAAGAGAAAACATGCTAAAATTTGGTAGCTATCTGTTCAATGGTTATAAACGGGTTTGACACAAATGCCGCAGTATCTTCCATTAAAGCTTAACTCACCAAAACGCATGGTGAATTCAGAACCAAGTTTCTCCAGTTGAGGGCAGTACATCTTTGGATGAAAAGTAAAAGGATTGTCTGTCACATTTTATCCTGGTTGGGAACGTGTGTCAGCGTCCCGTTGTTTAAGTGTGTTGTCCAAACATCCATCTTCCCTTTGAATGCATTCACTGAGCTAACCATGTGAAGAAGGTGTCTGTCTTTTTTCCTTGAGCTCCAGATTAAATGCATTCAGTTTGGCAGTTAGATCTGTTAAAAACCCCAGGTCCAAAGCAACACATCGTCAGACAATTCCTTGTAATCCTCGTTTTCTACGGACAAGAAACTCTATATGTGAGGCAGAAAATCCACAAACCGCTGCAACACTTTGCCTCGACTCAACCAGCAGACATTTGCGTGAAGAAGGAGGTCCTCGTAGTTGTCGTTGAGCTCATCCAGGAACGCCTTGAAAAAGCGGTGCTGAAGTGCTTTAGTGTGGATCGAGTTAACAAGTTTAACCACCAGTGTCATTACATGAGAAAGGTCCACAGCCTTTCCAGCCAAGGTCTGCTGGTGGATAACACAGTGATAATTCACAAAGTCGAGAGAATCCGGATCATTACGGCAGAGAGCTACAAAGCCATTGTGCACGTCACACATGGCTGGAGCCCCATCAGTCGTAATCGCCGCTATTACTACTTTTTAAACTCCTTGTCCTCACCTCTGGTTTTCTCCTTTAAATGCCAAACTGTGAGGAAGTCCTCCTTTGTGGTAAAATCTTGCAAAGCCATCCTGACAAACACAACAAGCTGAGCGGTGTCCGTAAAGTCCACAGATTCATTAAACTGCAGGGAAAAATATTCACACTGTGACAAGTTCGTCAACACCTGTTGATCCAAGTCCTGTGACACTGTTTCTACCCTCTGTATCATCGTCGCAGGTCCCAGTGGTACTGCACGCAGGGCACTTTTAATATCATCATTAATAAGTCATTAAAAATTGTCTCTGCTGTAGCAACCATAGCTTCTTTAACCATCTGTAAAGGCCTTCTTGTGTTTACCAAGATGTGGCTCATGCAAAACGATGCTTCATAACGATGCTAAATAACACCTGCTGGGCTTTCAATGCTGATTTCAGCTCGCCAACTTTTTTCAGAGGAATGGTGCTCTTTGGCGGATAGCTGTCTTTAAGCTTTGGGTGGTTAGTTTCGTGGTGCCACTGCAGATTCCCTCATTTAGAAAGTGCCTACGTTTGGCTAACACACACATATCCTTCACCGTTGTAAAGATAAATTCTTCTTACCATTCTTGATAAAAATGATAGGTCTTGCCTTTTTCACGAGTTATCTTCCATCTTAGCTGTTTGAAAATTGCCAGGTACAAGGGTGGATTTAAGTGGGGTTTGACTGATTCTTCTTTGTCCCCCTATGGATTTGACAAACAATGACAGCGCTGCTCAGTCATTGCAACCCATACAGTGGTTCATCTTGGAAATACAGCTTGACCAGGCTTCCATCAAATGAATGAAAACTGTATTCATAGCTCTATATTTTACAAAATTTGTCGTGACTTCAGAGATCTACTGGGAAAGGTTTATAGATCTACCTGTCGATCATGATCGATGGGTTGGTGACCAATGCTCTAAAGTCTGACTTCCCAAAGACATCACATCGTACTCAACTGTTTTACAGTTGGATGTTGAAAAACTATTGTGATTTGCTCACTGATGTGCTTATTGACCAGGCTTACTACAGTATGATTTGCGATATAGGATGATAGCAATACATTTCTCTGTATTTTACGAGCTCCAACACCAACGAGAATCATTCATGGGATGTACTGTATTTGGACTAATTTAATGCCATACAAACTGATAAACCGGTTATCGCTACAACTATTACTACCCTAAAATTTATGTCAGCCATATTGGATTTTGAAGTTTGGGTTGGTCAGAAATGTCAGACCCTCTGAAGTACTGTCTAGTTTCTGAACACTAAAACATTTGAACTCCAGCATAGAAGTGAGATGCTGCATGAGTGCAACATCACACATACTACAAAAGTTTCATTTTCTGCTATAGAAGAAGCGGGATGGAGAGAGAGGGACAGCTGCATCGCGGACTGAAGTCTCTGTATACATGTTGCCTGCTCTACTGCTACGCTACAAGCCACACCCCTATTGTTGTGTAATTAAAAAGAGATTGGAAAGTGGAAACTATTTGTAAAGATGTCCTATAACTACAGCAAACCTACTTAGCCTCTTCACTTTGACCCGTCAGAATATTGAAAGCTGAAAGAATGTGTAAGTGTAATTGGGATGTATCAAGACAGCGGCTGGTGTCTGGAATCAGATGATGTTTAACTTGACCAGCCAGTCAGTAGCTAAAAAAATCATATCTTTTTCCTATTAGCAAATGCACTTTACCAAAGTACCACCAGAATCTAACGACACTCTTCGGTGTCAAAGTTATTTATTGAGTAAAGAAGATGTAGTAGCTGTTTTCAGTGTCAGTAAGGAGTTTAAAATGAAGTCAGAAGAAGCACAAAAAGTGTCAAAACTTGTTTGAAAAGAAAACTGGATTTTCTACAGAGCTCTGGCGGCCATGACATAGAATTTTAAAAGTGGCCATTTTTTTTGAAAATATGAGTGTTAGTCCATAGTTGGTCCCCATTATGAAATAAGGTAAAGGTCTACATCCTCTGGGGTTAAGTTTCCAAGTAGGTACATCTGCAACAAGGGAAGGTGTAAAGCAAAACACATGATTTAAGGAGAATTTCACCATGGGTGTATCTTTTGTTCAAAACCTGATTGGATGAAGCTTAAGTAGGCACTGCTACGCTTTAAATGTTTAGCTAATTATTGTTATTTTTTTTTAAGATTTTTTTTGCTGCACTTGTGGCCTTGATTTTGTTTGTAATTTTTCAAAAGTAGGCTGACAGTAAATTGAGTGGAGAAAGGGGGAAGACATGCAGCACAGGTCTCCGTGGTCGTGACTCAAACTATAGACAGCTGCGTTGAGGACTGAAATCTCCGTATATGGGTAGCACAGAATGACACCGTTTTAAATATAATTTTGAAACTTTAGAATCCCCCTCTTACAGTGAGCAGTTATACCCCTCTCAATTTTTAGCTTCCGACCCCCTAAATAACAGTGAAAAAAAGTTGCAACATTGCCTATCAATAGTGTGCAAGCATTACTTGTAAATCAATTTAGCAGTAGTATGACTGATGACTGAAATGTCGTGAACAGTTTTATGGATTTGTAGGGAATATTTTTCTCTGTTATAACTCTTGTAGCTAGGGATGGGTACCAAATTCGGTACTTCTATAGGTAGCGACCAAATTCCTTCGGTACTACCAAGTACCGATTCAAGTTAAATCAAACGGTACCATGTTTCGGTACCTAAACGCATTATTGTGACACTGAGGGAGTGGAAGAGTGGGCGATTTTCCATGCCGGACATGAACACAGCATTGCACGCACAAGAGCGTAATGACGTCAGTAGCCGCTGGTACCGTCAACAAAGCAAGCATGGCTGATAGAAAGTGCTCGAAAGTATGGCTCCACTTTTCAAAATGCGATGCAGATTACGCTCGCTGCCACATTTGTGATGCAATGTGCAAGACCAGCAGCGGGAATACTTCTAATCTGAGGAAGCACCTGCAGCGTTTCCCCTACCACTATTCAAGGGGGGCGCCCCTCCCTGCCAACCAGACCGCCTGTCCCCCCTGGATCACGGCATTGGTAATAACCATTTATATATTATTCTGAATGTGTGTGTATAAACACTGACCTGGTTAAGCTCAAGATTTTTCTCAAGCCTGAAGAGACAATTTTTGTCAGCCTCAGATATACGGCTACAAATCCTGCATTCAGCAACATGACTGGGTTTTAATTTGTGCATTACACTGCGTAGTCAGTTAAGGGTTTTAACTTTGAAGAAATGTTTGAACAACTGAGATGTTACAATACAAACAGCTGGATGTTGTTTTGATATATTCATTAAAGTTAATATGTTGAGAAATAAATATGTTAAATACAATTTTTTTAGATATTATTAAACGAAATAACATTTATTACCACATAAATACACACAAAAGTATGGAAAACTGGTACCGTTAATATCGATTCCCAGGTACCGAGTATCGGTACCCAATCGGTTCAAATGTGAAAGGTACCCATCCCTACTTGTAGCATAAATATTAGGAGCTTTTTCTTTGTCACTGTCAACACAGTGTTGCAATCATGAGTGGCTGAGTCTGTCCTCTTCTACGTGTGTGTGTGTGTTCCTGTCTTGGCATCACAGTGAGAACCATTTTCACAATCAAATTGAGGACCGTTTGTATGAAAGTAAGGACATTTTGCTGGTCCTCACGACTTATTATGCTAACGGTTAGGTTTAGGTCTAAGGTGTGAATTTAGTTTAGGTTAAAGTTAGGGTTAGGCATGCACTGGTAATGGTTAGGTCAGTGGGAGTCAACACATGATCCTCACTACATATAGCAAAACAAGAGTGTGTGTGTGTGTGTGTGTTTGTTGCCTGCATTGGGGGAGGGTCAGGTTACAATCCTTGAAATGTAAAAAAAAAAAAGTTTTTATAACATCAATGTCTTTTTCTCTGTATGTTCAGCCTTGATTTCCGGTGCAGCGTTTGATTTGTAGATCACTGTTTATCTGTATGACTCCCCGTCCCCACAATCATCACCCCAACTCTCTAAATCCACTAGACTGCTAATCCGTGGCTGTCTGCCGGTCACTGGGTCAGACAGGCAGTTACACCCCCCACTCCTCCCTTACACGGTGTGTCATGCCCACACAGACTCAAACACACACATCACAGCATTTCATTACTGTGTGACATCAGATGGAGAACACCTGAGATCCATATAGGGCTGCCTTTTATCAACAAAAAGAGATTTGTTCAATTTATTGTGATTTTATTCTTTGCTAAAGGGCATACAACAAAACAAGAAAGTTTTTCTCTGAGATATATAAAAGATTAGTGTGTAATATCATTAAATAAATAATAATAGATACGATTATGCAATTTATGTTATTAACACTTAGCAGCTGTTCATTTTAACAGCTTGAGGCCAAAAGCATTGTACCAGTCTGGTAGCTCTTTTTTTTTTTGGTTTGCCAGTGGCCTTTATTTTGTAAAATGTTTTCAAAGTAGGCAGACAGTAAGTGGGGTGGAGAGAGGGGGAAGAGATGCAACATACAGGGGTTGGACAATGAAACTGAAACACCTGTCATTTTAGTGTGGGAGGTTTCATGACTAAATTGGACCAGCCTGGTAGCCAGTCTTAATTGATTGCACACTGCACCAGTAAGAGCAGAGTGTGAAGGTTCAATTAGCAGGGTAAGAGCACAGTTTTGCTCAAAATATTGAAATGCACACAACATTATGGGTGACATACCAGAGTTCAAAAGAGGACAAATTGTTGGTGCACGTCTTGCTGGCGCATCTGTGACCAAGACAGCAAGTCTTTGTGATGTATCAAGAGCCACGGTATCCAGGGTAATGTCAGCATACCACCAAGAAGGACCAACCACATCCAACAGGATTAACTGTGGACGCAAGAGGAAGCTGTCTGAAAGGGATGTTCGGGTGCAAACCCGGATTGTATCCAAAAAACATAAAACCACGGCTGCCCAAATCACGGCAGAATTAAATGTGCACCTCAACTCTCCTGTTTCCACCAGAACTGTCCGTCGGGAGCTCCACAGGGTCAATATACACGGTCGGGCTGCTATAGCCAAACCTTTGGTCACTCATGCCAATGCCAAACGTCGGTTTCAATGGTGCAAGGAGCGCAGATCTTGGGCTGTGGACAATGTGAAACATGTATTGTTCTCTGACGAGTCCACCTTTACTGTTTTCCCCACATCTGGGAGAGTTACGGTGTGGAGAAGCCCCAAAGAAGCATACCACCCAGACTGTTTCATGCCCAGAGTGAAGCATGGGGGTGGATCAGTGATGGTTTGGGCTGCCATATCATGGCATTCCCTTGGCCCAATACTTGTGCTAGATGGGCGCGTCACTGCCAAGGACTACCGAACCATTCTTGAGGACCATGTGCATCCAGTGGTTCCAACATTGTATCCTGAAGGTGGTGCCGTGTATCAGGATGACAATGCACCAATACACACAGTAAGACTGGTGAAAGATTGGTTTGATGAACATGAAAGTGAAGTTGAACATCTCCCATGGCCTGCACAGTCACCAGATCTGAATATTATTGAGCCACTTTGGGGTGTTTTGGAGGAGCGAGTCAGGAAACGTTTTCCTCCACCAGTATCACATAGTGACCTGGCCGCTATCCTGCAAGAAGAATGGCTTAAAATCCCTCTGACCACTGTGCAGGACTTGTATATGTCATTCCCAAGACGAATTGACGCTGTATTGGCCGCAAAAGGAGGCCCTACACCATACTAATAAATTATTGTGGTCTAAAACCAGGTGTTTCAGTTTCATTGTCCAACCATTGTCTACTGCAGTGACTCTCAAATGCATCCTGGGCTAATGGCACAGACACTCATATGACCCTTGCAGCTTTCTTCACCATCCTCTTCAGGGTCCTCTATTCTTCCATGTTGCAGCTGGAGTAACATGCTGATATACAGTAGGTCAACAGACTCTCAACCACACTTCAGTAGAACATTGTCATGATTCTGCAGAATCTGAGAATGTGAGACCGCCCAAAACTCTTTAACCACTGTCAGATCAAATGCTGATCTTTCTTGGCAATAACTGATTATTTAGAGATTATATTTAGAGAATAACTGAATATTTAGAGATTCACTGATTACAATTTTGAGGCTGAGTTCAGATGTCTACATTTTGTAAGGCCATGACCTGCCGATACCGATTCTGATGTCTCTTTAAGAACCACTATACACAAAAGCTTGGAAATGATACATTTCTAACCTTAGAGGCATGAGGCTTCATTATTTATTTTTATCAGGAGCAGAGATGACATCACACTACATGTTTAAAAAAGCAATTTCCATAAAACCAGCTATAACTTTTAGTTTAAAGAAAAACAATATGGCTTTGAGTGCTAATTGCACTCACTTCCCTATATTAGGGAGGTTGGTGCTTTAAGTACAACTAAAACAGAAGTCTTCATGTGTTTATTCTAGAGAATATAGATATAGAATATAGAATGTAGATGTTTACTCTAAAAGTGCCAACTTTACCAAATTTAGCATGTTTCATGACAGACATAGATTAAAGGCACAAAAAAAAACAAGATAGAGGAACTTGCCCTCTCTCGCAGTCTGAATGAACCATGTCCTAACATGTTGTAGAAAATGCAGTTTTCCTTTTACATACCTTCTTAAATCTTTTGTGCTTCATCTGAGTTTACTGATTCTGATACTAAAATGAGCTAACTCATGAGTCTTCTTCTCACAGGAACAACTCCCTCATTGAGGAGTCCTGTTGTTGTTGTTTAGAGGAAAGCACCCCCTTTGGATCATGGTAGGGGAAACGCCCCCTGCTGTAGTTGTCCCTGTCCTGCACCTTAACTTTTAATGTACTAGAGACTTTTAGGGTTTTGGTCTTGGTTGTGGGGGACTCTAATGTCAACAAGCAGTGGGGTCTCATACATCCCACCAGCAACCCCAATTTTAATGCACTTTAGACATATATATCTGCTTTCATCACAACACTTTACATTACAACAGACACACACTCAAACACAACAGAAGGGAGGGCCCGTCTGGTCGCCTATGGCTCTTATAGGTCTGTTGGGCTGGTTGAGGGCCACGGAGGCTGCGCTGGACCCTGGTTGGTTTTCCTCCCTCTAGACCTCTCATGGACTGACCTCCAATGTGCCCCTCCTATTGTGGTTCATCCAGGTTCTTACGGCTGTGGTGAGCTGGTGTCTGCCTGATGCGTTGGGGGCTCTGGGGTTGGGTCTCCCTGCTTGGTGCCAGGCAGTCTTGCTGCTGAGGGTTGGTGAGGGCCCTGGTCCGCCGGGGGGACTCGTTCCCAGGCTTGGCCTACACGGCTGGGGGTGGCAGTGTGGCTGGAGTGGAGGGCGGCTCTGTGCCCTACGTCTCGGTCTGTGTCTCTTTGACCTGGGGGCTGCTGCTCCTGTGCCTTGCTGGTAACCATCTTCTGTGCTGTACTTTCTGTTGCTCTTAGGTGCTGTGGATTGCAGGCCTTCTACCATTCTTGCCACACTTACAAATGTACACTTTCAGGTGACAAACTGGTGCTCACACACACCCACTCAACACCAACACACCTATTTGCACATATATGTACACACACACAGCAACACACAGCAACACACAATTACTCAAATGGTTAAAGGTCATACAAACACAGGTTACTATAGCATCAATGTGGTCTGCCTACTCTGATGCTGGATTGAATCTGGAATTAATAAAGTTAATCAAACAATTAGGATACTGCCTTGAGATATCCTTTTTGTAAAACACGTGTGGGCAACCATCTGCTTCATATAGTACGCCTGAAACGCTGAACATGACATTGACTGAAAACCAAATCAGAAAAAGCTGTGGCTCTGTAATTTCTTTACACACTCCGAAAAAAAAGTACAAATATGTGCCTTAAGGTCTAATTATTAGCCCTATAGTGGTACATAAGTCCAGGGGACAGAAATGTACTCCTACTATACCCCTTTTTTTAAGAGTGTAGGGTTCAGACTGTTAATAGGTTTTATTTTCTTTATCACTCATTGCTCGCTGTACACAATGTTTTGAATATTACCAAGTCGAAAGTCCAAATAGGTTGAACTGGAATATGTTTCTAGCTGCTGTTCAGTAAATCCTGCTCCTCTGCAAAGCTGCAACCAGAATTACTTGGTGCCCTACATGAGTGTTGCTGTTTTATCTAAGCAACAATTTCATTACATAACCTTGTGGAGCCATGGCATATTGGTGTGTGTGTGTGTGTTTGCATTTGTTTGTCTGCACACACAAGACTCAGACTGATCTTCCTGGGTGTTCTCCTCTCGTCTTACTTTTTTTTTCCAAGGAGGCAGAAAAGCAGGACACATGAATGGTGTAGAAGGCGGACGAGGAAGTATTCCTCCTTATATTGTCTCATGTAAATGAAAGAACAACAAATTATAACTGTTTTTGTTTTGTGGAGACAGAGAAGGAAACATTTGCTGGTTTGTGTCCATTACTTGTCATACACATGGATCTTTGTTGTTCTCTGGGGAAAGCGGGGTATGTTGATGTGGGTGGATGTTCACTTCACTTGAACCACCGTTATGTAACAGGCAGTTCTTGCTGGTAGTCCTGGAGAACAAAACCCAGATATCCAGAGACAAACGGAGAGAATGTGACATGACGGGGAGGTCCGGCGTCTGATGATGAGGTCATGAGGATACAACTCAAACCTAAACACAAACTTTGTCATTTTATGAGTGTTTTTGTGCTTTACAATAAACTACAACTGTACAATATGTGCTTTACTGTTTTAATCTTCATGAAAACACGAGGAAAAGGAAGACTGTTATTCACAAATGCATTACAAAACACTCTGCATCTATTTTTAGAACTAGAAACAAACTGTAAATCTATCGTTTTCCACACATTTGGCTGCATATTTGTGCAGCCGCTGAAGCATGCAGAATCACACTCTGCATCCATGCAGAATGTCTCACATGGTTGTCACGGCAACTTCAGCCTCTGCCATCCTGCTTGCCTTCTTTTGGATTTCTACATCTTTTTTTTGTCCTTTAGCCCTTTCCAGCAGGTTCTGATTCTGACAAATCTTTTCTAGCATTGTTCTTTATTCCTTCTGTTATTTTATAACGTAGTTTATTTAAAGAAACAGCAGAGCAGCAGTTACAGGAGAATATGTGAGTACACATTGGTTTAAACCCTGTTCAGCTGCATTTGAAAAATAAGTTATTTTTGTTCATCGTGCTGGCAGCAGTGGTTGTGGTTATTTTGTTTTATGCTGCAGGTTAAATCCACAGGTCAAATAAAGCATAACTAACTGAAAAAGTTCAACTTCAACAATAGGAAAATTACATAATTTCTACTTAACTTTGTTTTTGATGCTTAACTCATAAATGAACCTGCATCTGTACCTGAATGAGATGCTTAGTTGGTTGATGGGAATGCAGTCTCTTTAGGTCTTTGCATGGCAGAGTGTGAGTTGGCAAGTTTTTTTTTCTCCCCGTGGCTTCTTCAGCATCGTGGACCCACTGTTTGCATCTGAGAGCTGTTTCCAAGAAAAAATCCCTACTCTGCTAAACACTCAGTTATATGTTTCACTCTGAGGACTGTGTTTAGTATTAATATGCATGCTGGTTGTAGACAGCTTGAAGTGTAGTGAAGATTTGGCTGTTGGCTTTCAAAACACGGAAACCTGATTTAGCATATATCCGAGTGTCCGTCCATCTATCCCTGAATTCCCTCACCCCACTAGTAAACCCCTGTTCTTCCTTGTTTAAACACCCACCCTACTCCTTCCCATATAGGACCGGAAACAAAGGCCTCCTTGTGGATCTGGACACAAGGCTTTATAAAGTATATGAGGCACAACAAGTTTTGGTGGTGCATCTTTAGTGTGACACCTAGTAATTGTCGAAAGTCAGATTTCAGTCTGACCAACCCAAACTACTTGGCCAAAACCAAGACAGAATAAATAGAAAGGTAATTCAATTAAATATTTTATGTTTTAGAATGTAACACAAATTTGGGATAAACTATTTACTTTAGTCCTGATGTTGTAATGGTTAGATAATGTTGACCTATGGAAACAGTGCCTGGAAGCACAAAGCTTATTTTAGATTTCTGTCTTCTAGATGCTACAAATCCCCACGCATTTGTGAGTGTGTGTGATTTACATGTGTTTGTACTTATCTGCATCAAGGGTTGACCACAAATCTACTGACTCTAACTTTTTTCTCTCATTTCTTTTTTCTTTCCACATTTTTGCTACATGTTTTTCCTCCTTACTTCCTCTCTATCCCGATAATCCCTCCTTCTGTCTTAGTTGGGTCTCCAGATGTTGGGTTACAGCTCAAAATGTTTGTTTTAGGTGTGTGCTTAGTGTATTGGCCCTGGTGTCGCTCAGGAAAACCATTTTTAAGGCTAGATTTTTGTGGTGTGTGTGTGTGTGTGTGTGTGTGCGCGGTGTAAAAGCTGTCATTACTGCAATCCTGGGAGGAGTCTTGCCTCCTGCCCAACGAGAGGATGCAGCTGCAGCAGAGACTCACACTGTGAGTGTAAGTGTATGCTTAGCTTCAAGGTCTTGTCTTTAGGCAAAGGTAGCCTTACTTTGCAAAATTCTGATAGAAAATAACATCAGCTGAATACTGAAGACATCTTAAGCCAATTAAAATTCTGCTAATTAATAACTGCAGCAAGTGAAAAATGTACATGATACCTAATCTGTGACCTTCTTGTCACAGATCCTGACAGTGATTTCCCTTATGATGTAGTTTAATGGTGCCTTCTATTTGCACTCGGAAATCTGAATTTTAAGTTCCGACTCAAGCTGATGGCGTCACAGTAGGTGGAGATCTACTTTGTTTGATAGAACATACATGTTTAAAACTATAAAGTTGTTCACATCAGAAAGTGCCCCCCCCCCCCCACCCTTAAACTAGTGCTCATTAATTTCTTTAGTTATTTTTAGTACTACCTCCTCATGATGAAATCATTAACTGCTGTCCATTAGTCTGTGATAATCTATGAACCAGTTAGCATCTAGCCAGTGAGTGGCATCATCTCTGAGTCAGCGTTGTTAGCTTTTTGTAAGGGAACTGCAGTCAGGTCTGTCTGCCTTGGTTGATTACCCAGAATGCTTTACTCTGCAGAGAGGGAAACCGTACAACAGTTAAAACATCAAATTCAAATGTTTTGAATTTGATGTTTTAAGCCTCAATCTGAGTGGATTTCTCAGGATCAGAACCGTAAAGATGATCAGAAAACACCAGGAACGTCCTCGACTCTGAGTCTTTAATCAGAACCATAACCATCTGCAGTCCAACTAACCCAATGTGACTCTCAGGCAAACAAAAAACTTCAATTGTTTTGTAAAGAGAACTAAAACTGGTTTAGATTACAACAATCTAACAACAAACTGGTTTAGAGTACAACAATCTGCACATGTAATGTGAGGATTGTTGTACTCCATGCAAGAACAATGCTCCAAATTATAATGCTTCCAGCATTATAATTTGTCTTCTATTGAGTCTCTACTCTCCTTGCTCTGCTGTGATCCTGTTAGATGACAGACCTCTGTGTAAATCTGTGGGCAAGAAAGCATTCTTGCCCAGTGTCTAAGCAGCTCGGCCCCCACATTCCAGCGTCCTTTGAGCGTTTCTACAGAACTCGTCTCTGTACACCAAGCATCACCAGTCACACGGAGGTCAGGAAGTCTACTAGAATCACCATGAGCTGTCAGTCCCGATAGGTTTGGTGTCAGTAAGGTGATGAGGTGACTGGAAGGAAAACAGAGTTACAACTTCGTTTTGCAACAACTCACAAATATGCTGCTGTTTCCTGTTACTTTGCAGGCCACAACATGCCTGGTTAAAATAACTTCTAAATGCACATCTGTCACAGGAACTTGGATTACTTCGAACATCTAACCTAAGGAAGGCATGTTTGCCTTCTTTTCTGGTGTCCACTAAAAGATAGATTAGTTTTATTAAGAGCAGATTTATTGCTGAGGAGTTTTGAATTTGATCACTGAGAAAAGCTAGCTTTTCTACTTCTTCAGTCAGTCTGTTTTAATTTAGGACAGGAAGGAAGATTGATTCTTGCAAAGCAAAGGTCATTTCTTTTGGAAGTTAATGTCACAGTTTTTGTCTTTTGATGTGAACTTGTAAAAGCAACAAGAAGATTGAAAAAAGGTGCATCAGAAAAAGTACTGATGCACCTTAAAACTTTTCTGTCACAAGATGACATCTGTTGTGTCGCGCCTCATATATGCAGATATTAAATTTAAAAAAAACAGAGGCATATACTACAAACGGTGTATGATTCCGTTTTTTCAGTCATCTCTTTCTGAAATTCACCCAGTCCAACTTTTATGGACGATTCCAATCTCTGATTTTGCAAAGTTTTGACGTGATTTGTTTTTTCCCCATTCTGATTTCTCTGTAGAGGATTAAAAAACATTAACCTTTGTGTACTAATTAGTAATTGAACTGTGTTACTAATAAAATATGTATAGTAAAATAAACCTGATTTTCTCCTACACAACTC
Source organism: Crenichthys baileyi (assembly GCA_036173005.1). NCBI lineage: Eukaryota > Metazoa > Chordata > Actinopteri > Cyprinodontiformes > Goodeidae > Crenichthys > Crenichthys baileyi. Next base: position 773,106 of record JAHHUM010002897.1, read on the forward strand.
AAGGTTATAAATCAGTACGTAAAAGCTGTAGAGAGAGCGTTAAACTTGATTTCCTGGTTTTTCAAATCAAAGACCAAATGGTAACATAGGTCCCACTTTAAACTGGATTTAACATTGTATTTTAGAGGTTAGTATTAACAGCACTTTCTTTGTGTATGACATATAGAGTTATTAGAATTTTATCTCTGAAATGTCCAAATGACTACCAACATTTCCAAATTCAGCCTGTTCCATGATGGATACAATTAACTTCTGCATTTTTGCTTCCTCTGGCTTTTGTTTTTAGAACTCCTCACTAAAATGAATAATATCTGAATCTTCTTCCCTGAGAACCCACCAGGATCAATGGTTTTCGGACTCATTTCTTCCTTGTTTCTTCATAACAATTTCTCCTACCACTCTTTTTGAGGTTTAGCATTCCTACCACAAAAAATAAATCAAAGTATATCAAGTGTGGGCATCAAGGGCAGTGATAGGCCAAATATATTATTGACATGCAGAATCTTCTTGCATGGCACTTTCAGTGTATGTTACCAAATATTGCATCTAAGCAGTCCTATGCTATTGCTATACTGCAAACACTGATATTGCGATGACGATTGCCATTTCATATATTGTCAGGCTCTGTTACTTAATTTGCAACATCAGTGCAGAAAAGCTACAGCAAAGCAGGTTTTGAGATTGATTTTTATTTTATGGTCATCAGTGTATTAGGGCTGCAACTAACTATTAGTTTGCTAATCGATTAATCTGTCGACTGTTTGTGCGATTAATCAATTAATTATCGGATACAGTGTCTGTATTACTGTACAGCCCTACAGTGTATGTTATCAGAAAATAAGTATGTATTGTATATCAACAACAAAAATGAAACACAAAATTAGGAGCTAGGGTTGATTGGTGTCCGTTTTCTAATACAGTTTACTTTCTTCACATCATACCCTGGTATGTAGCATGATTGTCTGCATGGAATGCCTTGTCATGTTTTCTTTATAGTATACTTCATTTAGGGGAATTTTAGAGGCTTTAGAATATTGTTAACCTCAATCTCTTAGATAAAAGTTGTGGTGTGCTTATTTAAATGTTTTATCATTTTACCAAACAGTGAGTTAAGCAGTTAAAAATGTTTGCATTCTTTCATCTTTTTGAAGCACTTATTGCAAGTAAAAAGTAATGCAGCACCTTTCAATATAAATATCTGAAGTGTTTCACAGCAAGAGAAAAACACACACATAAAAGAATTAAACTAATAATTAACCAAAAGCAAGTTTAAAAAGACCCCAGAGTCCACATGTTTCAATCTGCTCAGATAGAGAGACTTCCAGAGTCTGGAGACCAATGTTGCAAGCACCCTTTCTTGCTTAGGTTTCCGTCTTGTAGGCTGCACAGCCAGCGGTCTCTGAAAATCCATCCTTAGGATCCTGCAGGAGACTTATAGATTCAGAGGGTTCTTGATGCATTGTGGTGCTCTTCTATGTAAACCATATCATTCAAAATAAAGGTCTTAAAGTAGACTGAAGTAAATGGGAATCCAGTGCCATTGAAACAACAGTGCCAAGACTTGTCAATGCTTGAAGGACGTGCAGAAGCATGAACAACCTGAAGATGTTCCAGGGAGGATTTGTTAACACAAGTGAACGGTGGGTTCTAATGTTCCAGAAGAAATAAAAGCATGACACAGAACTTAACTTTGCAAAATGTCTTAGGTAAGATTTAACAAATGGAGCAAAGCTACCAAATGGTTTCTATAACTTTAGGCAACAAAGTTATAGAAAATGCGTTCCCTTTGTTAAGTTGTAGAAGTAAAGCTTGCAGCCTAATTTGATCCAACAGAGGAGCACTTAGCGTTTTCATTTCAGTTCAATCATACTTTATTTAATGTGTGTGTATTAATCCCAAAGGAAAATTAATTATTGTAGCTCATATTATGCAGGTTTCCTCAAAGAGCCGTTGTAGATGCTGATGGCTGTGGGCAGGAAGGATCTCCTGTAGCGCTCTGTCTTACAGCAGATCGGAAAAAGCCTCTGACTGAAGAGACTGTTGTTGTAGGACAGTCTCATGAAGAGGATGCTCAGGGTTCTCCATAATGTTCTTCATTTTATGAAGAATCCTTCTTTGCACAATGATCTCCAGAGGTTCCAGAGGAGTCCCCAGAACAGAGCCAGCTTTCTTTATTGAAGTGATGAGCAGAGCGTTTAATGATTAATAACTCATCCTCTGTTTCACCATGGTCTTTTTTAGCACATCTTAGGACCACAACAATATCCAGTAAGTTCTGCTTTCTCTTTCTCCTCCATGGTGGCACCTGCTGCCTTCAGTTTAAAGATTTTCAGGGCATAGCTTAAACTGCTTCTATCACCTCGTCAGCCATTGTCATGATGCCCTCTGTACCTTTTGCATTGAGTCTTGCATAATTTTTAGGAGTTGCAAATGCTTTACAATATCAGAGCCAAGTTTTTCAGCACACTTTGTCTCCTTTTGCTTCAAAGGATCCTAAGGTTGCACCTTGGCAGTAAAGTGGTGACGTCTCATTACCACGATAAGGTCCCTTCCTGTTGTACAGGAGAGGGAGGGTATTTTTAATGGCACAGGAAGTCCCACGCCTACCTCACAGGGCAGGGCTGCGTTTGTGGTTACAGCATCAGGAGATATAGTATTTATAGTTTTACTTTCTAAAACAAAAAGATAAGCTTATCTGTCTTTCAATTTGATTAGTTTTCTGCTGCTCTGACAAAGCCAGATTTGTGTGAAATGTTCTGTCTTTTTGCTATTATATTGCAGTAACTTTGAGCAGCTACGGTCTGTTTAATAACGAACACTGTTAAACAGAACAAATGACTGAACGAATGAAAAGGAAAAAATAAATAATTCCGGTTGGACAGTGTCTGAAAAAACGTATGGTTTCATGTAGGCACTCGCAACCTGTAACCTGTAACCAAGCTACTGTTGTTGGAAAGATGGCCTCACATTTAATCTACAATACTTTGTTCTACAGAAGAGTTCAAAGTCAATTTAGCAACTCCAAGGTTTTCAGGTCTTGTGGCTATAAAACAAGCACAAAACATCAAAGTCCACCACCAGTGGTACGCCGCTTTTGTTCAATGTTCTTTGTTTGGTGTCCACCTAAGATGTTGGTGCCATAATGGCCAACCATCTCTACGTTGGTCTCATCTGCCCAAAGGAGGTTTTACCAGGAGACTTGAGCTTCATTCTGATTAGAAATGAACAGTGTATGAAATCACAATCGTCATCACATCAGTGTGTGTGCAGTATAGCAATTACAAAGGGCTGTTCTGATGTAATACTTGGTATGATGCTATATATTAAGTCATGCAGTCACACTATGCAAATTCATAATATATTTGGCCAGTTGGATGGACTCTAACCGACGTTAATCTACACACCTGAAGCACATGAGTAGTGGCTGAGATGCTAAAGCTGACTGAGATTGATGGGGTCATTGTGTAATAATAAAGAAAGACGTGTCACATAATTGTGGTTTTAATCATAATCACTACCGACATCACATTTTCACCAATGGTATCACAATTCCATACGTTCTTAAAATCTTCAAGCTCTAGTTCAGATGCAACTTTGCAATCTTAAATTGTTTTGTCATTATCTATTTAGAGAGAAGAGGCTTTCTAGTGGCAACCCTTAACCATACCTCTTCAGCCTTTTTCTAATTTTTCTGCCACAAACGTTACCAATTTGCACACTATCTCAGCCCTGAGGAGTCTGAGCTGGAGTGCCTTGGGGTGAAATTTCTGGGATGGTTGCTCCTGGGAAAATAATCCTGGGAAGAATAATCCTGTTCATTGTAGAATGGTGGACTTCAAAAAACTTGGCCATGGCCTTATAACCCTCCCAGATTGACGTGCAGCAGCAGTTGCTTCTTTAAGGTGATATCCTTTATCCTTTACTCTGTGTAAACACACATCTGTATCCCTCAGAGCAGCAAACTACTAAAGCTTGCGTTTGATAGAGGTGCTACAGTTGCTAATGATCAGTTAGGGTAATCAAAGTTTCCCTCTTAAATGCTACTTTTCAGGTGAAGTAACTTTAGAACCTTTCAAACACACAATGCTATTTATGATGCCCTGAGAAGACTTTAGATTTAAACGATGTAGTTTCTTCATGACTGCATAATGAATCAAACAGCAGAACAGCACCACAGCACCACCTAACTGTGGCTGAAGGTACTGTTTGTACAAAAGGTTCTCGTGTGTACTTTCTGGCAGGATTCAGTCAAGATTTGTTGGAATATTTTTAACTTCCTTCACTTTGCATAAAAGCTTTATGTGAATAGCTGATGTAAATTCCATTAGAGAAAAGGAGGTTTTGAGACTGGATTTAGATTTCATCAAAATGAGAGTTTTCGCTTTAATTCTTACAGGCGATGAGGTGACCTGTATAAATTGATGCTGTTTCGAGCTGCTGGCATCAAAATCAGCCTTAATCATTTGCCTGAAAATTAAAACATTTTTAACTCTGTGGGAAACCGAGGATCTGACCTCTCAGTGTCTCAAGTAAGGTGTTTACTCTGTTTTTTTATCTCTGCCGGCATCTCATGCTGCAAGTTCAAACAAGTTAACCTGAGGGAATACCTGAACTGTTTTCTACAAGCAGTTGCAGCGGTAGAAAGGAGTCTAATTCTTGTCATTGGGTAACTGACCCGAGGTTTCATCACTCGTCTCCTCACGACCACATGAAGCATTTGAATGCAACCTGACAGAAGCGTATCTGTGAGATGGAACGTCCTTAATTTATCTGCTTTTAAGGTCACTGCAGTGTTTTTGGTCTTTGTGCAGGAATTTATCACTTCAGCAAACTTGTATAGTTAAATATAGTTAAATCTGCCTCACAGTCAGACACACGCTGATAATGATAGCTGCATGTTGGTGTGAGTTTCACAGCAGCATGGATGAAAGCAGGGCTCACAAGCTCCTTGTTCCTCATTCATCTCGTTTTAAATAGCACTTCCTGTCACTGCAGCACCCATAATGCACCATGGGCCTTGCTGTTTATGCTGTTGTGTTGAATACATAAAAAAGCTTCTTATGCCAGCTTGTGCAGTTTGATGATTTGCTAATTTGCAGGGAGGTTCTTGATTTCTCCCTCCCCTACGGTATCCAGGGGCAAATTCCTCTCCTGGTGGTCAGCGAGCACCCTGCAGGACTGATGCCCTTTCCTTTTTCCTCCTGACTCTGAAACACCAGCATGAATAATCATCCATCCATGAACAAATGAATGTAAGGCTTAATCTTTGTCTTAAAGGTCATTCACGATTGCACTTGAACACTCCTGAATACTGAATACAAAAGTAAATCCTACCTTGTCCATGACTGCTGCCTCCAGAGGAAATGAACTCTTGTCCTTTTCTCAGTCCGTGAAGAAAACAAAATGGGTTTGTCAAGAGGCTGAGCGTTGAACCTCTGTAGAACAATGTGGACTGACATTTCTCTGCCTTATTTGGTGGCTGCTGATAAGTAAAGTTGATACTGTCGCTGCCAAGCTACGCAGGACGTGATGTCAACAGTCTTGGCCTTGAGCAGCTGGCTCTTGCACTTTTAACAAATACTGACTTCCCTGAATCATAGATCACAGATTTCCATGCTGCTCTGACTGGGGTGTGGCAGCAAACTTTGAAGTGCTGAATTTCACCTGATTCTTATTTACCTTTATGAACAGTGGTATAGAAAGATATTAGAACAACATTGTTATATTTCTTGCTTTTCTGCTGTGAGCGTTCATCAATTATTTATATTGGGAAGTCCCGCCGCGCACGAGAGAGTTGTTGGAACAGAAGGTTTTACTAATACTTATTAAAGCAGCTAGTATTACTAAAACTATACTGATGTATACACTATAGCATTTAGGTCCGTACCTTAGATGTCAGGATTTCTAAAAAGCCGCTGACAATTCCAAATTCATCATGTTTCACTGTAGATGGTTTGAGAGCTTAAATGGACAAAAGAAACAATCTGTTATGAGTAAAAACATCCATACCAAAGAGTGTTGTCTTAAGCGTGACCTATCAGCGCTCAGTATGGTGGGTTAGCTGATCCAGAAAAAACTTTTTGATTTGGTCTGGGATTTCTGATGTTTAGAAACATGCATTTATTCCATTTAATTGTGTAAAATAACAAAACAGAGACACAAGACAGACAGAGACTAAATACCTCCGCCACCCAATGTAGGGTCACTGACACTATAGAAGAAAATCCTTGATACGGATCCTGATTCGGATCACCACCAAAATTTCCTGGATTTTCCTTGGGCTAAAACACACCTCTGGTAAAATAAATTCATAAGAATTCGTCTGTAACTCTGTAAAGTTGCTGTCACACACACACAGGCAGACAGACTCAACAAAGACTGAGACACTGCAACACCTTAAATCTTTATTTGTGTCTTGCTGGTCTCCTCTTCCTACCTTGTGTCCTTCGTTCTATGCGTTCTGTCCTTCCTTGTGTCCTACGTCGCATCCTGTCTTGTGTCCTTCCTTCTTTCTTTCCACGTGTCCCTCCTCCTCTATCTCTTTTCTTTGCTTCCTTGTGTCCTTTCTGCTTTCCTGTTTATTCTTCCTTGTACCATTTCTTAACTCCCTCTTTCTTTTTCTTTCTTTCTTTCTTTCTTTCTTTTCTTTTTCTTTCTTTCTTTCTTTCTTTCTTTTCTTTCTTTCTTTTCTTTCTTTCTTTCTTTCTTTCTTTTCTTTCTTTCTTTCTTTTCTTTCTTCTTTCTTTTCTTCTTCTTTCTTTCTTTCTTTTTCTTTCTTTCTTTCTTTCTTTCTTTCTTCCTTCCTTGTCAGTTCTGCTTTCTTTTTTTCCTTTTCTTGTATCCTTTCTTCCTTCCACTTTGCAGGTTTTTGCAGGCTGTATATCTAAAGCCTCTCCATTGGTGAACTTAAGTATTTTATATTTTAAAATGAGTATAAAAGTCTGACAAACCTGGAAAAGGTTGGAATTTTTCCGATAGGATTTTGTGTAGGAACCCTGATACTAACATGCTGGACTCGTTCTGTCGTACCAGTACACTGATACTGTGTTTACCTCACATATTTTTTTTCTTATCAAAGCAGTCATAAGATAACTAAATTAGAGGCTGATATGAGCTGCCTGTGGCTCAGTGTATGGTGTTGCAGAGCGGCAGCAACATGACAAGCTGCCTTCATCCGCTCATCTTTGGTAATGAGGAACAGGTTTAGGAAGGAGTAATTGACTCCTTATATAACTTTATAGCTAATCTAGATGTCAGAGCAAAGTCCTTCCAAACATTTCAAACAGTCACACTCTGTTATTAACACCAGCAAATAGCCGGTTGTTATTAAAGTGAGGTTCCTTTTGTTTCAGCTGTAGGCCCGTACAGTAGCTGTTTGTCACTAAAGGAGATCCTATTCTGCTCTTGGATTGTCGTCTGAGAGTAGTTTACATGCAGTGAAGTGCTCAAACCACACTGGCTGAGAACTTGGTGCGTATCAGCTTAAGAAAGCACATACAAAGACACAACTCTGCTGCAAACAAATCTCAGCTGCAGTTACACTTCAACCCTGCAAACTCTTTGTTTTTAGAACAACTCATTCAGCTCTGCAAAACGTCAAAGACCTGGAAACAACAACAAATGGCTGTTACAGTAACAATTTCTAATCATGCCAAAATAGTCATGAAATAGAGAATACAAGCTCTCATTTTCAACCAATAACTTCACTGTTTTCTTCTGGTCTTCTCCTGGTTTGTTTTTTATTTAGATTTCTCTGTTTTTATTTGCAGACCTCTCAAAGAACCGGCTGAGCGATGTCCCCTCAGAGATATGCCATCTGGTTGCCTTGGAGACACTAAACCTGTATCACAACTGCATCAGGACCATCCCAGACAGCTTTATCATCCTTCAGTCGCTCACATCTTTGAACCTCAGGTACACACGTCCACGACCTCACTGCTGTGTTTAAACAGAGGCCACGTGTACCTCAGTGTGTCTTAAAATGGGAGACGAAGATGATGCAGAGTCACTCCAGATGCTGATGTGTGACCAAACCAGCCATGTTTCCTGGTAAAATCCAAAGTGTGCCAAGTGTCGAGACACACAGCTAGTGGTCAGTCAAGTAAAGTGTTATACTTGAAGAAATACACACACATCTAATGATGACAAACTGTCCTGCAGTGTGACTGCAGTCGCATAAAGGTGGCAGCATGGTGTTTAGCATGGTGGTGGTAGCATTATGGTAAATGGACTGAACTTATATAGCGCTTTTCCAGTCATACAGACCGCTCAAAGCGCTTTACACTGAAGCCACATTCACCCATTCGCACTCACTAACGCTCACACATTTATACACCGATACGCAGATCGGTAGGCAACTTGAGGTTAAGTGCCTCATCGACATATGGCAGGAGGAAGCTGGAATCGAACCCACAACCTTCTGATTGCAAGACGACTACTCTTCCTACTAAGCCACAGTCGCCTCTATGATGTGGAGCAGTTTTCTGGTTGCATTTGTTAACTGTTTGCAATTGCTGTCTGCTCCATACGGAGATGTTTTTCACACATGAATGCACTAGATTGCATACAGAAGTTTAAAGTAAGACCCCCATCAGGGTTGCCATTCACAGATGGAGATTCTTTACTGGAGATGCATTGTCACTGGTGCCAGTGCTCCCGAATGGCATCTGGATTAACTGCAGAGGATCTGGTAGATGTGATGCAGGGACGTTGTAGTAGGAACCTGTTTGGTTAACACGTGTTACCAATGTAGGTTTGGATGTTTTAAGGTGTCAAAGTCAGATGTATTGGACCATACTGCACTGGTTGACATAGCAACACACTGCAGGAGCTGTTGCTGCTGTATTTCCCCACCCGGTAGAGGTGAGTCATATGACCATAATAGATCACGATGGATTATAACATGTTGAAGATCTGCCAAAACAGAGATTGCTCCATTATTTACATGCAGAAAATCCAAATGAAAACATGGACTGTTGAAGAATTTTTGTATTTGTGGAAATGATCGGCGAACAAATTAACAAATGCTTGTTATCACAAATGGTGAATCAGCCAATCAGATGGCAGCAGCTCAAGTCCAAATTTACATCTAGCAGGAGTTACCAGGACCATAATAGGTTGCTGATGTCAGAGGATAATATACAGACTGGTTTGAGATGACAGAAAGGCAACAGTTACTCGAAGAATCACTTGTTAGAACCAAGATATGCAGAATACCATTTTTGAAAATAAACAACACCTCAAACCTTGAAGTTGATTGGCTACAGCAGCAGGAGACCTGGTGCCTCTCCTGTCAGATGAGAGCAGGAAGCTGAGCCTAGAATCTGCACAAGGAAAGGTCATCAAAGGTGAACAATAACAGATTTGACATTGTTGCCTGACCTGTACCAACAGTTGAGGCTGGCGGTTGTGTCATGGTGTGGGGGAGATTTTCTTGGATCACTGTCGGCTCCTTAGCACCAGTTGACCATCACTGAAACGACAAAGCCTACCTGAGTATTGTTGTTGGCCATGTCTATTACTTCATCACAACCGAGTATCCATCTTCTGATGGCTACTTCCAGCAAGATAATGCACCATGGTCCAAAGCTCAAATAATCATAGAGTACCTTTAGGATGTGGAGGAACAGGAGTTTTGCTTCATGGCTTGAGGCTATCATGTCAAAAGGGCCGAAATTGCAGAGGGATTCAGGGACTTTGTTTAATGTGCAATATCGATGGTACTATTTGCTAAATGTCAGAATAATAAGATTATTTTGAGTATTTGTCTTCAAATTCAGAAGTTTACATGTATTTCCATTAGTTTTTGGTAAAATTGCCTTTTAAACTGTGTGTTTTGGTAACATAATACAGATGCCCCAAATCAGAAGTCATCTTAATGTTTTGAAGATAATTTATTTGAAACTTGCCTTTTCTAAAGGCAGACAGAGCCTTCAAACTATGTCAAAAACACTGACATGAAGGCTGTATATCTCTTTAGAGAAAATGACTTATTACTCTTTAATACATACAGACAGTCAAAAATAAAACGTACTTTGCTTTTTACATCCTAGAAATCTGGAAGATTTATTTTTAGCATCTTTGATGAGCAATTCCTTTAACCAGATTAATTTAACCCAGTTTTGGCTAACATCGTACACTAGAAAATCTGTGATCAGAAAGGTCAGTGTTAGAAATGTTGTTGCGAGTGTGTCTTTTTGGTCGACTGGCTTCCTGATCTATATTTTTAGAGCTGAGTCATGCAAAGTTTCGCAGTTTGTGGTAAAGGTGTGTGTGTGTCTGTATCTGCATCTGTGTGTAGATCATGTGTGTGGTTGTGTTTCAGTTTTCTGAACCTGAACAACCGTTTACAAAGCTGCCATTAGGTTTATTCCTGCAGCATGGTTAAAGTCTTTCACAAGTGAAACTAAAGAAGAAAAAGTGCTTAACTATCACTTTATTTGCAAAGAAAGGAAGTGATGGTGTGTAAAGGTGTGTAGGCTCAAGCCCCTGTTTTTATCTATGCTTAAAACTCTTACTAGGAAGTACGCCCTGAGTTGTTATGTTTATTGGCTGAAGAAACCTTCACTTGGACGGTTTGTGTGGCGAAATATTGGGTGCTTGGCAGAAAATGACAAAAACATATAATTTTAAACTATTGTGAGAAAACCATGACTGGCTAATTGTGAGCCGCTAACAATGCTAATGTTGGCATCTGATTTGGGGCTTCCTACAGACAGTAAACTAAAGGGCTTCACAGTTTCTTATGAATCTGGACTGCATTTGATCATATCCAGTTTAAGATCTAGCACACTTTGACATATTTATATACTCTATTTGTTAAAACACATCTGACAAAACAACTATTCATATGTCCATCCTATACAGTTTGTGTGCTGTAATAACCATTTAATAGATTAATTTGAACTATCACAGGATTCCCTGAAACCTGGAGAAAAGTGGACACATGTGATCCATCTTTCTTGATATAAATAAGGTGATTATAGCTGCTGACCACATGATCTTATTCGTCAGATTAGGTCATTTAACATATCAACGCAATAAAGCGAATGGGTTCATACATGTCAAATAGATACAAATTTGTAACCGTCAATGAGGCTAAATCACCATATTTGGACCCATTCTTTTCTCCTTATATATTGATGATTTTCCTAATGTTGTCATTTAGTTTGTAAATGTATGCAGATGATGCCATTCTATTTAAGTTCTCCAAAAGTACCACAGGTGCTGCTCAGATCTTAACAGTAGACAGATTTTTTTAGCTCTGATTTTGCTTTAAACACAAAAAATTGTTTGTCTGAAAGCATCCATACACGATTTCTTACTCTGATTCAATTGTGGATGAGGAAGAACTCAAGGCTGTAAATGTGTATAAGTGTTTGGGTGTAATATTAGATACAGCACTCATTATTTATTTAGGAGCTGCATCAAAAACTTAACAAATCTGTTGCTTTCAACCTCTGAAATTACAGACAACTTCAATAATTATGAAAAATATAAATGTTCTGCCAGTTCATAGAATTCCTCATGGAATGGCACCATTGGCTGTGTGGTTAATATCTCAAATTCATGTTTGTGTTATTGTCGGTGTGTACAGTTGTGTGTTTTTTAACCTTAACCCTCTGAGGGACTGCAGATGTAAATTTGCTCCAGCTACAATCTTGCATTTTTACATGCAAATGGTCATTAGAATGCAATGTCCCTATACACAATAAGGAGCCCTTTGAATACAGTTTTGGCAATGGGACCACCTTAGAAGTAGACAAGCATAAAAACCTGGACTGGAATATTCTGGACCGACTACACACAGATTTAACGCACTGATTAGTTTGTCATTAGTAAAATCTTTACATGTGAAAAGAAAACCAAGAAACTGATTCTTAGTTGTGCCAAAATACTGCTAAAACTTTATTTTGTCTTGTGAGCTGGATCTATTAACACAGCCTGATAATTCAACACTTATTGCTTCGCGTGTATTTAGCTGTTTTTATTCGTAAATTTGTTAAATTTCAATTTCCTTCATGATTTGTGACATAAGTTGCATATTTCTGATTTTTGATTGTTTTCCTCTATGTTGGTGAGTGACGTGTGTGTTTGTGTTGCAGTCGGAACCAGCTGGGCTCTCTGCCGTCATGCCTCTGTGGATTACCTCTGAGGGTCCTTAATGCCAGCAACAACAAGCTGGTGAGCCTGCCAGAGACCATCGGACAGCTGCACAGCCTCATGGAGCTGGTAAGACCGATTCTCTCTCAGTTTGGCACCGTCTAGCAGAACAGGACGCACATTTCTCTGGACTAACAAGAATGCCGTATCCGTGCTAATATTTCAGCACACGAATACCTTGAGGTAAATGCGTCCTCTGACTGATTTGACTTTGATCCAGAGATTGCGTGAGACTAGAGATGCACTGATTCGGCCTTTCCTGGCTGATACCGATTTCAGTTTGTTTCTACTGTCTGATCCTGCCGATTACGATTTTGATTAATTCTGATTAGGCAATAACTTCATAGAAGGATAATATGTTTACTGCAAGTTCTTTGATGGTGGTAGTAGTTTTGAAACCAACAGAAAATGAAGGAATTTCAACTTTAGCCCCTTTTATGCATCAAAGCATATGCCGCTAACTCTTATTTGATTTTAATTAAACTGAAAGATGTGCATTAAGGTACATTTTATTGGTTGATGTGTATACAAAAAAGATTCAAATTTCCCTGTAGTACGACAAGCTATTAAAAGTGATTCCACAGTTCCGACATGATGGGCTTCTTAAGTCTCCTCTTTACCCTGATCAAAATAAAGATAACTCTTGCATCAGACTGGTTTTCTTATATAATCTGGTTTTAAGCATTCTACTTAAAATACATCTGTCCAACCTTTGAGGTTGTGTTGTAGAATTATAAATGTAACCATGAAACACGAGCACTTGTATAAATAGTCGTATTGTGTACCTCAGGACATCAGCTGTAATGAGATCACGGCTCTCCCTCGTCACATCGGCAGACTCAAAGCTCTGCGTGAACTTAACGTACGGCGAAATCTTCTCTGCATCCTGCCAGAAGGTGAGTTTGTTCACTGTGAAGCACATCTGTGTGCGATTAAGTTTTTAGGCCTGGTTATTTAGTCTTTTTTATCTTTGTTGAAAATGCCACTATAATGTTGGAGGGGGCGGGCTCATTTTAGACCACAGAGTCCTCTGTATGCTTTGACACACCCATCTCAGCTTCCTAAAATATACCGAACCCTCTGTATGACTGTGGATCAACCTCTTGTTTTCAAAGGTCTCAATCTGCTTGGTGACACCGAGAGAAACCCAGTTCTCCCAAGCTCATCTGGAGAGACTCAAATCAGATATTTGGAAAGTTTTCTGATAGTCTGGTATTTTCCTTTTACTTAAAATGTCCCAAATGTCATATTTTATTCAGCAAGCCAGGAAACTAAAGCAGCAGACCCTCAGACAGGAGAAAACAGAAAATCACAACTTCTCATTTTTTTATAAATTGTATGTAAGAAGTAGAAGTATCCACCCTGACATCATCCAGTGTTATAAATGGTTTTTTGAAGTCTCAGGCAGAACTGACCCTATTTGGAAAGAGAATTGGAAACATGGTTGAAATAAAGTAAATATCCTTCAGGGATGATATTGAGTCATTTTAAATAGAAAAGAGACTGTAGGCACACTAAGTAGAAAGAATAAATCTAACTGATACTGAAGTATATGGGGATGAAAAAATAGCCTCGTTTGTTGTTTTCCAGAGAAGGTGATGATATTGAATCGGACTTTAGGGGTTTGAAGACAGTTCTTTGTTCTCGTCGTCGTTGATGCAATTTTTGTCTGTTTCATTTATTCTAACCTTATGTTTCACGGTCTGGCTAAGTTTGTCTTTTATATACAGTCTATGTATATTCCCCCAAAAAGATTACTAATATGTTATATTAGTCAAGATGTGAAACAATAAAGGCAATAGGAGCCACATAGAATCTTATAATTCAGTGCTGTGAAAAAGTATATGCCTCCTTCTAGACTTTTTCTGTTTTTTTTTTTTTTTTTCCACACTTAAATGTTTCAGATCATCATCATGGTGATGTAAAGGGGGCAAACCAACCTAGCCTTTATATAAAATAGAATAGATAGAAAACAGCAGACCAAACTTTACTTTGAATCAAATGTTTTTTTTTCTAGATGCAGTCTTTCACTTGCGTGTCCTCCACAATGTAGCCTGTGGAGAACTGCAGGAAAAGAGGAAGAAATGCTGATGCGCGCAAAGTTTTGTAGCTCTATGATATCGCTGGGATTCCAGCTGTAACGGATTAATACTGTGCATCCTGGAGTTCTGTGTTGGAGTTCTGTACTAGTCTCTTTAGTTTTCTGTGTTCAGTTTAGTCCTTGTTTGTCCCATGGCTAGGCTCAGCAAGGACATGATAAAGTTGATGAATGAATGAATTCCGCTATCCTGCAGAAAATCCTAAAGGAAAATGTCTGGCCATCAGTTTATTACGATGGCCAGACGATATTATGATGCTGTGGTATAACCACAAACAGCTGTTCATGCTTAAAATGCTCCAGTGTGGCTTAATTAAAAAAATAATAGACAGCCAAAATTCATCCACACCAGTGTTGAGGACTCATAGTCGGATAGTACAAGCACTTAGATGTCTCAACCAGTTTTTAGGTTTAGTTAGAAATACTTTGTTCATGTAGGATCAGGTTGGTTTGTATAGCTTTTTTTTCCTTACAAAGAAATCATTTAAAAAAGCAGCATTTTGTATTTACTCAGGCTATCTGATTAAACGCACTTACGTACGGTGCATTCACTGTTCAGAAAAAGATTCGACTTTTTTGTTTCCGACTTGCTGTCCACCATGTAATTTCTCGGTGCACCAAAAAAAAAAAAGTTCTTTCCAGAGAGGGCATCCAGTCCAACAGCCCTCCGACCACTTCCTGTGATAATTCTTATGGCTATGCTGATTATAAAAGATAATAAAAGTATAGATTTTACTATATTTAAGTATTGTTTAGGAGGCTAGATCTTCCTATCTGCCATCTTCTTATCTGTCAGAGCAAAAGTGTTAAGGCTCCCACACAGTCGGACGTACTGCGTGTGTACTGTGAACAGCATGGACTCCGCATGCACAGTACAAATTCACACATTTTTCATGACAAATTCCTACGTTTCCCACACGTTCTGCCGTGGCGTCATCAGACAAGGAGGAAGAGCTAATTTGCCTTGTAGCTTTGGAAAAACCAAAGAAAGGAAGGTGGTATACACTCACCGGCCACTTTATTAGGACCACCTGTTCAGCTGCTCGTTAACGCAAATTTCTAATCAGCCAATCACATGGCAGCAACTCAATGCATTTAGGCATGTAGACATGGTCAAGACGATCTGCTGCAGTTCAAACTGAGCATCAGAATGGGGAAGAAAGGTGATTTAAGTGACTTTGAACGTGGCATGGTTGTTGGTGCCAGACGGGCTGGTCTGAGTATTTCAGAAACTGCTGATCTACTGGGATGTTCATGCACTACCATCTCTAGGGTTTACAGAGAATGGTCCGAAAAAGAGAAAATATCCAGTGAGCGGCAGTTCTGTGGGGGGAAATGCCTTGTTGATGCCAGAGGTCAGAGGAAAATGGCCAGACTGGTTCGAGCTGATAGAAAGGCAACAGTAACTCAAATAACCACTCGTTACAACCAAGGCATGCAGAAGAGGATCTCTGAATGCACAACACGTCGAACCTTGAGGCGGGTGGGCTACAGCAGCAGAAGACCAGGCCGGGTGCCACTCCTGTCAGCTAAGAACAGGAAACTGTGGCTACAGTTCGCACAGGCTCACCAAAATTGGACAGTAGAACATTAGAAAAACGTTGCCTGGTCTGATGAGTCTCGATTTCTGCTGCGACATTCTGATGGTAGGGTCAGAATTTGGCGTCAACAACATGAAAGCATGGATCCATCCTGCCTTGTATCAACGGTTTAGGCTGGTGGTGGTGGTGTAATGGTGTGGGGGATATTTTCTTGGCACACTTTGGGCCCCTTAGTACCAATTGAGCATCGTGTCAACGCCACAGCCTACCTGAGTATTGTTGCTGACCATGTCCATCCCTTTATGACCACAGTGTACCCATCTTCTGATGGTTACTTCCAGCAGGATAACGCGCCATGTCATAAAGCACGAATCATCTCAGACTGGTTTCTTGAACATGACAATGAGTTGACTGTACTCAAATGTTCTGACCACAGTGTACCCATCTTCTGATGGTTACTTCCAGCAGGATAACGCGCCATGTCATAAACCACGAATCATCTCAGACTGGTTTCTTGAACATGACAATGAGTTGACTGGACTCAAATGGCCTCCACAGTCACCAGATCTCAATCCAATAGAGCACCTTTGGGATGTGGTGGAACGGGAGATTCGCATCATGGATGTGCAGCCGACAAATTTACAGCATCTGTGTGATGCTATCATGTCAATATGGACCAAACTCTCTGAGGAATGTTTTTCTGTTCCTTGTTGAATCTATGCCACGAAGGATTAGGGCAGTTCTGAAGGCAAAAGGGGGTCCATACCGGTACTAGTAGGGTGTACCTAATAAAGTGGCCGGTGAGTGTATAAGGCAATTAAACCATACTAGGGACAAAGAAGGGCAATACCTGTATCAGAGCGGGACAAGAGTGGCGGTGACACTATGTGTCTTCTGGTTGCTCAGAGCATATGAAACAGTTTGCTGTGGAGACCTTTTCCCGTCGAGCAGTTTATTGTGTGACACAGTACACAGTCATAAAAACTGAGCTTTATGCAGAGCTGTCCTGCATACAAAACATGTTGCTGACTGCTTGTTTGCTTTACAGGTTGTTCTGTTGGTAGGTTTGGATTGTTGCTTCATCAGATTTTCATTATCTGGAGTCAGAGCCACTTAAACCAGTTGGTTAACAATGCAAGACCTAAATTTTGTTGCTTCAGTGATAAAATGCCATGTAAGGTTGAAAAAGATATGTAGCGATAAAGCAAGTGTGTAGATAAATACAGAGATTGCAGCACAACTGAACAGAATGTTTTATGGCTCTTTTGAAAAGCACTTGTTCAGAGTGACATACTGCAATTTTAAGTGCTGGGTATTCCTCTGAGTATTTTATTATAGCAAATAGATAACCAAAACAAGTCCAGGAAACGAAGGTCTCATTAAGGTCTCTACTAGCTGCAGACAGATAAGGACTTCTTACTTCTGTCTATGTAACTTGGCTGTGGGTCCTTTACAAACAGACTTGAGAAGGAGTGAAGCTTGCACATAGTTGATCAGAATGATGAATGACTCCAGGCTGTTTGCTGGATGATTCATTCTGCCCTAGCACTGCGCCATGTCTCTTCTGTTTGGATTTACCGCTCTGGTTTCCAAACTGGGCATATGCTCGCCCCTCAGTGTTACGACCCTTCCCTGCACAGATTGATGAGCTTTAAACACCTTCAGCAGCTTGATGCCACAGCGAGACTCATACAGCGCAGACAGAACGGCGGCCCTTTGACTCTTGACTCTTGTTCTTGATTTAATATCTGCTGGTCACTGAAGAGTCTATTAGATAAGACCACCAGTACTGTTTCAAACCCGGCCAAGCTCTGGACGACAAAAGTATAATGTCAGGGAGTGAAACTCCAATCTAAAGATCAAACAGCAGAAGCTCTGGAAAAATCCTTCTCGAGGCTGGATTTTTCATCATGACACTAAAATGTTTTGGTTAGCGGCACTAAACTTGGAAGAAGCTCAGAGCAGAGTGTGTGGATCTCAGTGGAATCATCTCCACTGCTGTCATTGCTGACGGTAACCATTCGTTTTTCTCCATGTCCTTGACTGAACCATTTTAAATGCAGCCCAACGGTTTTCCTGACTGACCTCACAGCTACATGATTGTTTGTATTGTGTTTTTTTCCATAATTTGTGAGATATTTTTACCAGAATGATTTTTTTATGATGTCTCTGCTCTCTCCATCATAGCATTACCAGCCACATGTGGTTGTAATAAAGTGAACTTGACTAGATGTATTTGACATGTAAATATGTGGGCAGCTTTGATCATCTTTACGGTGCCTTGTCAAAGTATTCACACCCCTTTTCAGACCATAATGTTCAATGTATTTCATTGGGATTTCATTTAATAGACCAACACAAAGTGCATAATTCTAAAGTTAAAGGAAAGTGACAATAGACCAATAGGTCAATGCACTGGTCAATAGGTAGAACCAACTTTTGATGCAGTTATAGCTAAACGCCTTTTGGGGTATGTCTCTACCACAGGGATGGGCAACTGGCAGCTCTTAGATTAATTTTTAAACATTTTAAAAATGTATAAACATTTCCCTGTGCCACAGAATTGGTTGTAAAGATACAGCTAGCCACTAGATGGCGCTTCCAATGCAGATGCCACCTTGTATTGGGTCTACTCTCCCATGGCTATGAACGGAGGAAAGAGAAAACTGGACAAATAAAATCACATGTTTCATGTGAAATAGGAGGTACAATATCTGTTCACATAACTTCAAGGAAAACCCCAAGGAAAATGCCATGTCTGGCACAAACCCAATACATCTCATCAACCCAAGAACACCATCCCTACAGTGAAACAAAGAGGTTGCAGCGTCATGCTGTAAGGGTTTTTTAGAATCAGGGACTGGGAAACTGCTTTGATTTGAGGGAAAGATGGATAGTGCTAAACAGATATTCTTGAGCAAAACCTGCATCAGTTTGGCTATGATTTGAGACTGGGATGGAGGTTCACCTTCCAGCAGGACGATGACCCGAAGCATACTGCTAAAGCATCACTCAAGTGGTTTAAGGGGAAACATTTAAATGTGTTGGAATGGCCTAGTCGATGTCCAGAGCTCAATCCAATTGAGAAAATGTGGTTAGACGAGATTGCTTGTCACAAGTAAAAACCCTCCAACATTAAGGAGCTGAATCAGTTTTGCCTTGAGGAATGGGCAAACAATGGATTTCTTCTTTTCACTTTTCCATATAGCAAAGATTTGTGGACTTTACAACTAGTAGTTGTCTTGTTGAAAGATTCTACCATCTGATCTGTGGATCTTTGGTGCTCCTCCAGAATTACCATGGTTCTCTTGGCTGCTTCTCTGATTAATGCTCCTCTTGCCTGGCCTTTATGTGGTCAGGCATGTCTTTGTGGCTCTAAAGTTGTGCCATAATTTTTCCATTGCTAGATGCTCAAATCTTGGGATATTGTTTTATAACCTAACCGTGCGTTAAACTCCTTTTGTGTTGGTTTGTCTAGGTTACAAGGATATGGATACTTTTCACGACAGTATAGCTTGCTTCCTTCACAGGAGTAATTACATTTTTTTTTTCTAAACTTAACCATGAGTCGAGCACAACTCGCAGCAGGTTTTCCAGGTGTGTTGAATTTATTGAGCAATAACGTTCATATAAACAGCTGCAACGGGACACTGCTACAGTGATTACAAGCCTCTTTTGACATGAACAATAGCTTTTTGTTCTCTCTGGTGGGAAACATGTTGGTGGTTTGAGCTACAATTCTGTAGAACATTTTTAGCCCTCAGTAAATGTGTTGTTTTATTGGTCTATTAAATGACCCAGTGGATAGCCTAAAAACTGCATATTATATCAGACTCTCGTTCAGGAACCTTCAAAGGAGTAATTGATGGTTTTGATTTGTACCTTTACAAATAGGGCTTGTGAGAGAAATTAACCTAGATAGAAATAACCATGCTTCTCTGTGAAACCATCACTGGAGAGGTGTCAGATCCCAAAGGAGGTTCCCTAACTTTAACATTTCTTTCTGTGTTTTTGTCTTCTTGCAGACCTGGCCGACCTTCCACTGGTTAAGTTTGACTTCTCATGTAACAAGGTGTCCACAATCCCAGTGTGTTACAGAAAAATGAGGCAGCTTCAGTCGCTGCAGTTAGAGAACAACCCACTGCAGAGTCCACCTGCACAGGTACATGCACATATTGGTGCAACAGGGCCTTACAGTACCTTTTTCCTAGCAGCTAAGGCAAACTTGTGGGTCTGGTTGCTTTGCAGTGTCTGTAGCAGATATGCTCTAGAAAAAAAGGAATATTCGTCCCTTTGCTCAATTAAATTTATTGGATTAATGGCATTACAGACCTGGTCTGATAAGGTTAGCAAATATGGATAAGTCTACGACAATTATGAAGAGATAACAATTACAAGGAGAGAGAGGAAAACGGAGTTCGATTCAGTTCAGTTTAATTACTGCGCTAATTCACAACGAATGTCATCTCAAGGGTGTAAACAAAACAAAATTTTTTTTTATTTATATACAGTCAATTCAATCCAATCATACAGACAGAAGTCATACATTCAAGTTCTTAGCTGTAAACTAATACAGTCAATTTCACAGTTCATTATGCCAATAGGTAAACTTTTTCTATCTAAGGAAACCCAGCTGATTGCATCCAGTTGAGAGTTTGAGAAGACGGAGAAGACAAAACACACAGAAACACTGATCCATGAGTAGTTTGTTTAAAAAGTAGAGTTATTGGCAGTAGTACCTCGTTTAGTGTCTTCATCTACATGAGAAGCTAACCATATAAGCCAATAATAAGATCTATCCCATGAAAAAAACTGAGTACCTTACAGAGTTAGTTGCAGCAATAGTTCCTTCATTTGCTTTGTCTAGGAGAGACAGGGTTAAACACTGAAAGACAGGGCCAAGTATATCATCTATAGAAAGAGAACATCAAGCTGTTGGTAGCAGCAGCTTGGCCAATGCTCCCCTTCAGGAAGGTGTCCCAGCTAAACACAGAGCCAGGTAAGATGTAGCTTCTATGCAGAGAAAAAACAGAGAGAGAACATGAACAAATAACCCAAAATTGGAGAGTAGTATGAGAATGTAGCAGAGAGAGTGAAAGTGGTCATTATGTCCTCCAGCAGCCTAAGCCTGTAGCTGCATAACTACTGAGATAGCTCAGGATACCTAAGCCACTCTAACTTTATCAAAAAGGAAAGTTTTAAGCCTAGCCTTAAAAATAGACAGGGTGTCTGCCTCACGGACTAAAACTGGGAGCTAGTTCCACAGGAGAGGAGCCTGATAACTAAAGGATCTGCCTCCCATTCTACTTCTAGAGACTCTAGGAACCACCAGTAAACCTGCAGTCTGAGAACGAAGTGCTCTGTTAGGAATATATGGAACAATCAGATCTCTGATGTATGATGGAGCTAGATCATTAAGGGCTTTATATGTGAGGAGGAGAATTTTAAATTTTATTCTGGATTTAACAGGGAGCTGAATGATTTTACTGCACATTATGGACTTCCTGATAGTAAAAAAATATGATGGTGCAGCCTTGAAATACCAGATGTAGAGTCACTTC
Source organism: Crenichthys baileyi (assembly GCA_036173005.1). Classification (NCBI taxonomy): domain Eukaryota; kingdom Metazoa; phylum Chordata; class Actinopteri; order Cyprinodontiformes; family Goodeidae; genus Crenichthys; species Crenichthys baileyi. Next base: position 794,468 of record JAHHUM010002897.1, read on the forward strand.
TAGACTGGATATTTCTAATTTGGCAAACCCTTGAGTTTAAAGATGATTTATCATTTACATGAACAAACTGGAATCTGTCAGACAAATAAGATTTAAACCAGCCTAGCGCTGTTCCCCTGATCCCTACAGCATATTCCAGCCTTTCTAAGAGAATATTATGATCGACTGTATCAAATGCAGCACTGAGATCTAACAGAACCAGTACAGACACAAGTCCATTATCTGAGGCCATAAGAATATCATTAGTGACTTTCAGCAGAGCTGTTTCAGTGCTATGATGAGCTCTGAAACCTGACTGAAACTCTTCAAACAGGTCGTTGCTGTGTAAATGCTCACACATTTGATTAGCAACTATTTTCTCAAGAATTTTAGATAAAAACAGAAGATTGGATATAGGTCTGTAATTTATTAAGTCATCTCGATCAAGCTAAGGTTTCTTAATTAAAGGTTTAATTACAGCTACCTTAAAAGCTTGTGGTACATACCCATTTACTAAAGATAAATTAATCATATCTAAAATGGGGCTGGTAATCAGAGGGAACACTTCCTTAAATAATTTGGTTGGGATTGGGTCTAACATACAAGTTGAAGGTTTAGATGGAGCTAATATTTCTGATAACTCAGGAAGCTCCACAGGATCAAAGCAGTCCAAACACAGATCAGGTTCTACAGGTATTTCCAATGTTGTCTCACTTGCTGAGGATGAAGTAATCATCTTCAGGAGTATGTCAAAGATTTTATTTTTAATAGAATCAATTTTATTTAAGAAGAATCCCATAAAGTCATGACTGCTAAGAGGTAAGGGAATGGATGGCTCAACAGAGCTATGACTGTGTTAGTTTAGCAACTGCACTAAAGAGAAACCTAGGATTATTCTTGTTCTCTTCTATTAATGATGAGAAATAAGCTGTCCTAGTTTGGCGAAGTGTCTTTTTGTACAAAAGCAGACTATTTTTCCAGATTAAGTAGGAGTCCTCTAGATGTGTTGACTGTCATTTTCTCTACAAGTTTCTAGAGATCTGCTAGATTTCTAGCAGAGGTCTGTCAAGGAAACCAGAGTAAGAAAAACAACAGCAGTGATAACACAAAAAGATCTGTGGTTGAATAAAGGTTTGTTACAGATATCAGATGAGTGAAAACAATGGATCTGATATTCATCTGACAGTGCATTAACCTGCTAAGCCTGGGGGATGAGTGGGGGGATGCCCGTTTTTTGCCGGCTCTAAAAGTCATCCAAACACCGATAAATAAATCAGACATAGTAACAGTTGCAATAGAGGTTCCACTTGAAAAATATTCTTTTATGTTTTACCTTTACACAGGTATGAAAAGGAATGTAGAATTTAACTGAAGCAAAAATAAGAATCTGATCAGAGTGTCTCTTCTTTTTTTCTTCAGATCTGCATCAAGGGTAAAGTCCACATATTCAAGTATCTGAGCATCGAGGCGTGTCGCAGTGAGAAGATGCCCGACTCTCTGTACCTCCCTGTCATGGAGCGACTCAGTTTCACACGTCCCTCCACTGGCAGGTAAATAATCTTTGTACTGTTTCACACAGTTGGAAAGTGGTCTCCACGTTTTTTTTTTTTGCTGTGTGGATCTACAGTTATTCTTCTAAACCTAATTTCCATTGTGGACAAACCATCAAGACACAGAAACACCACTGGAAATGAATTTCTGTCTCATTGAGCCATGATTAGTCATACTTGGAGAGAAACAAAACTTTAAGCATACATATTACACTGCATGGCCAAACCAAAAGTCGCCACCCAAATAAAAGGTCACACACTCCAATATTTCATTGGACAGCCTTTAGCTGTGATTACGGCACACATTCGCTGTGGCATTGTTTCAATAAGCTTCTGCAATGTCACAAGATTTATTTCCAACCAGTGTTGCATTCATTTTTCACCAAGATCTTACATTGATGATGGTAGAGTCTGACCGCTGCGCAAAATCTTCTCCAGCACATCCCAAAGATTCTCAATGGGGTTAAGGTCTGGACTCTGTGGTGGCCAATCCATGTGAGAGAATGATGGCACGGGCATATTTCAAGATGACAATGCCAGGATTCATTGGGCTCGAATTGTGACAGAGTGGTTCAGGGAGCATGAGACATCAGGGAAGAAAAAATCCATTGATGGAATAACCTGGTCATTCAGTATATTCAGGTAGTCAGCTGACCTCATTCTTTGAACTCATACTGTTGCTGAACCCAGACCTGACCAACTGCAGCAACCCCAGATCATAGGTTTGTACAGTAGGCACTAGGCATGATGGATGCATCACTTCACCTGCCTCTCTTCTTACCCTGATGCACCCATCACTCTGGAACAGGGTAAATCTGGACTCATCAGACCATATAACCTTCTTCCATTGCCCCAGAGTCCCATCTTTATGCCCCCTAGCAGATTGAAGCCTTTTTTTCCGGTTAGCCTCACAGATTAGTGGTTTTCTTAAGGCTACACAGCTGTTCAGTCCCAATCCCTTGAGATCAATTTACATTGTGCGCGTGGAAATGCTCTTACTTTCATTATTAAACATAACCTGGAGTTCTACTGTTGTTTTTCTTCGATTTGATTTCACCAAACGTTTAAGTGATCGCCGATCACAATCATTCAAGATTTTTTTCCGGCACATTTCTTCCTCAAAGATGATGGGTCCCCACTATCCCTCCAGTTTTTAAAAATGCGTTGGACAGTTCTTAACCCAATTTTGGTAGTTTCTGCAAAGTCCTTAGATGTTTTCTCTGCTTGATGCATGCCAATGATTTGACCCTTCTGAAACAGACTGACATCTTTTCCACGACCACAGGATGTGTCTTTCGACATGATTGTTTCAGAAATGAGAAGCAACTCATTGCACCAGTTGGAGTTAAATAACTTGTTGCCAGCTGAAACATAATCGCCCATGCAGTAATTATCCAATGGGAGGCTCGTATCTATTGGCTTAGTTAAATACAGGTGGCGACTTTTTTTTTGGGCCAGGCACTGTTCATCTGGCAGTAATTGTACCATAATGAAATTATGAAATTCGTTGGGATTTAGGGAAGACCACTGACTGAGGACAGTTTTATTTCAGTACATGCTGTATTTTCATCCATTTGTGCATTTTATTCAGAAACATAAAAAAACAAAAAATATTAGTTCAGAATGTTAACTTTTTCCACCTTTTTGGATTCTGGTTCCAGAACAAAGAAAATGAAGTAATTTGTAGAATGAGGAATTGTCACGCTACCCCATGATCCTGTTTGACCTTGTTGTCCAGAGCTACAGCTCTTGGTAGTGTCTCCCACGGCATATTGACTTCAGGGAAAGGGTCAGACTAAGAGCGGCTCAATAATTTTGATTAATTGCAGACCACAACAGTGGAGGCCGAGCCTTGGCTCCCGGAGCTCAGCTGGGTTCAGCCCAAAATAAAAATCAGGAAACCAGCTCCATGTGGGCCCACCATCTGCGGGGAGGAACAGCTAGGTGTGGGTTGCAGGCAGGGGTGGAGGCCAGGGTGTTCAAATCTCGCCATTAGAACTTGGCTTTTGGGACATGGAACTTCATCTTGCAGGCAGGAAAGGAGCTGGACTTGGTGTGTGAGGCTGAGCGATACCTGCTACAAGTTGGACTCCCCACTATGAACAGCTTAAGCTCTGGAACCAAACTCCTGGAGAGGGGCTGGACTTGTTGATGTACAAGATCTCATGATATGACCCCCCGCCCCCCAATATTTCTCAACAAAATGTCTTTCAAAGCCCCATCCAGTGGATATCAGTATATGACTCCATCTGGTGAAATAAGTGCAGGCTGTTAATATGAGCGTTTGATATGGGTATGATAGATACTCTTATTTTGCAGAAAGAAAGGAAGTAGTTCCTGAGTCGCCGTGTTGTGTGGCAGATTAGGCGGAAAAAGACTTTTTGTCAGGCTAGCTGACAACACGGCTCCTTCACCTTTAAGTATATTTTGAAGCAGAATTTGGTAGAAAAACTAAAAATAAACACTGTTAGAAAACTACTAACAATTAGCCGCGATGGACACTAAACACCGCATCTGCTTTTGGATCAGCTTTTTCTACTTCAGTGTATTTAAGGAATCTGGACTGCATTTAATCAGCTCTAGTTGAGAGTTCTCCACTGTATTTTCATTGTGTTCTGGCGTTAGGGAAAACAATTGTAAAAACCGTAAAATGTCAACTATGCAAACCTATCCATGTTAAACTAATGTTTCAGTGATTCCAGACCATTTAAGACACAGTTTGTAAGTTATGAAACCTTTAACTACATTTGTATAAAAACAAAAATATTACTAAAATCTCATTGTGTCTCATTGTTTTTATCTTGGGAGCTGAATGTATTATTACACCCTAGAGATAAAATATAAGGGACAATTCAACTGTTTATCATCTTGTTTCATAAGCTGTGAGAAAAAATCCTGAATGGGAGAGAGGAGGAAAAGAGAGAGGGGGAGGTTGCATCTCCCTCTGTTTCAGTGTGTCGCTTCACTCAGTCACACACACGCTCCTGTGTTGAGTGGGTGGGTGCGTGTGTGTAAGGTGTGTAACCTGTGTAATTTGTCTGCAGTGTGGAGGACATGGAGCAGCAGAAGAAGCAGGACAGCGACTCAGGAGTCGGCAGCGACAACGGAGAAAAGCGTCTGTCTGCGACCGAGGTATTTAATGTGTGTTTGTGTGCCGGTTGTCTCTACGACTGCATGCTTACATTTGTCTGGACTTCTGGTTTAATCAGTCTGTACCTTCTAGTCATGCTGTGCTTTTTGATAGGCTGAGAATTTAGTCTGATGCTTCCACTTTTTGTATGTGGCACCTCTTCTTGCTCTCTAGTTGAAACATTTATGAAAACATTTATTACCTCAGTTTTAGCATCACAATGTGTAAACTTTCATTCAGAAATTGTTTATAGCTTCAGGGTGTTATAATAATCTTGAAATACTAATTTTTAATAACTGAGAAATTACATTTTTATTTAATAAAATGTTTGATAACGCCAGGGTCCAAAAAGAAGAAAATGCATTTATGCAAATATTAAGCCAAAAAAAAGAATAAGAAAACTGAAAATTGTATGTTGTCATACATGAAAAAATATTTATTGCGGGTGTTGTTTTCTGCAGCCTTCAGATGAAGACAGTCTGAGTCTCAATGTTCCGATGAGCAACATTACAGAGGAAGAGGGAATCAGCAAAGACGACTCCAGCGAACACATCAGCTCTCTGACAGGTAGGAAGGACAGCAGCAATGGTAGAAAGCACTTCTGAAGGGGTTACACCAACAAACACAAGGACCTTAAACATAATGGATGCGTAAGTGTTCAAACCCTTAAATTTCAGCATCCTGTCTTGTCTTCACACCTACCATGAATCAGAATCAGCTTTATTGCCAAGTTTGTACATACAAACAAGGAATTTGACTCCGGTACACTTTGCTCTCTGGGTTTTGTTTTTGCACTACAGAATATACATATTTACAATGTACAATATACACATATATAAGTAAAAAGGTGCATTTGCAACATCTGTATGCTGTTTTTGGTATTCTATTAAATGTTCAACAGAGAAACAGCCTGGGGGAAGAAACTGTCTCTGTGGCGGCTGGTTTTAGTGAACAGCGCTCTGTAGCGGTGGCCTGAAGGTAAAACTCTAAACAGTTTGTGTGCAGGGTGTGTGGGATCTGCAGAGATTTTAGCAGCTTTTCCTGACCCTAGATCCTGGATGGAGGGAAGGTCAGCCCTGATGATTCTCTCTGCAGACCTGATTATTTGTTGCAGTCTGGACCTGTCCTGTTTTGTGGATGAACCGAACCACACTGAGATGGATGAAGACAGGACAGACCAACTGAGTTAAAGTGAACCAACTGAACCTGATATTAAGTCCCAGCAGGACAGTTTCCTGATGCCTATTTGCATCCTTTAGCTAAAGCCATAGTTTGCAGAGAGGTTACGCAGGACCAGAAGAACTTCATTTTACTAAGGTATCAGTCAGGAGAGTGGGACAAAAAATTCCATTGCAACAATTATACACAATGGTTTAGTAAAGACAGTCACCAATAACTGGAGAAAATCTCCCAACGTCTTGTGGGAGAATGATCTGATGAAACTAAACAATACTGGGCACCGCCAACTGAATAATATACCTCAAGATGAAAGGTGTCGGTGGACCGCATTATGGTCTGGGGTTACTTTTCTTCACATAGAACTCTCGTTTTGACACAGTGGATGATGTTATGAACATTTCCAATATCAGTTTTAGTCAGAGGGCTTTGGACAAGAGATTTGCTTGTAATCTGATAGATTTAGAGAACTTGTGCTAGCTAGCTGAATGGGACAAATATTGCCAAATCTAGGTGTGGGATGCTGATAAACTCCAACCAAAAAAAACTGAATGCTAAAATTGAATCAAAACATTGTCCCGCATTGTATTAGAATGAGGAGATAAAAACTTCAATACATAATGCAGTTTTGAGATAAAAATATAATTGTTTAAGGTAAAGTTCTCCAAACTAACCTGAATTGCCCCCTAAATAGGATAGCTGGCTGTGCTAGCCTTGGCAGCAATCATTTCCTTCACAGTGTTTTTGAGATAACTGAAAATCTGTCTTTTACATCACTGTGGAGAAATTACGGCGTAATTATTTTTAAGGGGTCATATGCTTTTAAGTCCTTCCTTTTCACACTTAAATCATTAAGTTGAGGTCTATATAAAGTGGAACTGCAAAGCTTTGGTCTGAACTCCTTGTTATTGTAACTCCACAGGCTCCTCTTTCACCCCTATCCGGAGGTGCGTCTGAGAGCAACTCGTTTTGGTGCCATCTCTTTAAATACTGTTAGGGCGCTTCACACCCCACCCCCCTACAGGTCAAAGTGTGATCCACTTTAACCTGTTCAGCCAGTTTTGTAGTTTGATAACAATTATCTAGTGAAGAATCAAGACGAAAATGGCAAAAACAATGTTAAACTGTTTAGCATTGTTTAGAAGAGTTTCTGATGCTGGGGGACGGTGTAATGAATTGTGTGGGTCAAAACACCCAACAACCGAGCAGAACTTATCCTCTTTCAGCATAGGCAGACTTGAGCTTGGACTACAACATCGCAGAGAGAAATAACTATGGCGGATAGACAAAACTGATCAGCCAGAAGTCCGTGCTCGTATTTAGCAAACACTGTGACGTAACAGTTGGAAAAACGTAACAGATGAAAACTGAACTGACTGAAAAACATGACCTAAACAGAATATAAAGATGTCTCAGCCACACCTAGAGAGACTAAATTCAAAATTTTCTGCACTCCTACAGACTCCAAGTACACAGCAAAATGTATATTGCTTGACATGTTCCCTTTAATTCAAGCAAGAACCCACTGTTTAAGGTCATACCACAGAATCTGGGTTGGATTTAAATCCAGATTTTGACTAGGCCTATCCAAAACCTTATTTTTCAGGGGTTGACTTGCTGTGCTTTGGATCAATTTTCTGTTGCATAACCAAAGGGGGGTTGGGTTATGGGTCATATATTATTTTTTAGGATTTTCTGGTGGATTCTAGCAGAATTTATGGTTCCAGTAATTATGGCAAGTAGTCCAAGTCCTGATGCAGCAAAGTATCTCCAGCATCCTCAACAGGGTGTTTATCACAGAGTGATCCTAAGCAAAATCTTGCCCTCAAAATTGTTGAGGTTTTATGAAAGCTACTGTTTGTCTTGATGACAGCAGGATTATTAACAAACAAATGTGTCAGAGGATGAACTTTATCTTTATCACTTTATGTCTGCCTTATTACATCTGGACTACCACACTAAGCTGCAGTACATCCGAAGAATCAACTCTGTAGAATCTAGTAAGCGTGCTGATAGGGGTCCTCAGAAAGTGCAGTCTCTACATCACCATCAGGCAAAGATTTGGTGCCGACCTCGTCTTCTGTATGAGTTACTGTTTTTTTTGTGTGTTTAGAGCTTCAGTTTGATTCGTGAAAGATCACAGAAATACGATCCGTTTCTTGCCTGGGCAGACCCCAGCAGGTGTCCAGCTGGTAGAATAGGTGTGTGTTGCTCACATTGAAGGGACAACTCTCGCAGGATGTGGAGCTCGACATCAAGATCTGGGCTGGGAGCTTTAATCGAGAACAGCCGCAGCTCCCTTGACACTCAGTTTAAATAGACTTCAATCAGCCTTAATTAGGTTAAGCTGATGGAGTGTCACATTTCCTGAGCAGACGTGAGTAAGAAGTGGGCTCTCTGGTTAATTTATATATAACAGTTTGCAAACAGTGCTTTACAGAATCATAGTCCTAATTGGACTGGATTCAATTACAGTTTCAATCTAAAGACATGATTAGATGTTTTGTATTATATTTCTTTTTTGTTGTTATTGTGCCTTCCAAAAGTATATACCTCTTATACATTTCCACATTTTGTCTTGTTACAGCCACAATCATCAGTGTATTTTATTGGGGTTTATGTGATGGACCAATTCTGGACCAGTTCTGATTTAGAGGAGACTAAAATTGAATTTACTGTCCTATATGCAAAATTCTATGAGCATCAGAAAACGAACACTGCACCTTACCCTGAACACACCATACCCCATGGCTAAATGTGCTGGTAGCTGCATCATGCTATGGGGATACTTTTCTTCAGCAAGGACAGGGAAGCAGGTCAGATTTGATGGGATGATGGATGGAGATGAATACAGGACATCCCTGCAAGGGAACCTGAAACTGGGGCAGAGGTTTACCTTCCAGCAGGACAAGAACTCTAAACATACAACCAGAGCTACAATGCACTGAGTTCAATCAAAGCATATTCATGTATTAGAATGGCCTAGTCCAGACCTAAATCAAATTGAGAATGTGTGAGTTTTCAGATTTTTCTCATTATTTTTTCTTCAATTCAACAACAATGCACTACTCTGTGTTAGGCAGTCACATAAAATCCCAGGAAAATACATGAACTCTTGTGGTTGTTAAATGACAACACGTGAAAAGCTTTAAGGGGAATGAATAGTTCTGCTAAGCTCTGTATTGCTCTACGTTTGGTACATATGAGTGTTTCTCATTAGTCGAAATCATCTTTATATGTCTCACTCAGCTCACTCTCTGGCTGCTATTAAAGTTAACAAATGAACCAAGCTGGTATTTCCCTGCTTTACACTCAGAATATAATTATCTTATAAACCTTGTATGAAACATAAACCTGTTGGTTCAGAACGCTGACATGTTTCATTTATTTCATTGCAGCCGACCCAAACTCCGACTCGGTGCACCTGATAGAGGAGAGTCCTACGGAAGCCCTGAATGACCCGTTGAGTTACAGAGACTCAGCTCTCAACACTCGCTTCATCAACTACATCAAGGCAAGGCCTCCCACCACAGAGCTGCGTTCTTTCTGTGTTTTACTCCATGTCCTCCAGAGCGGGATGCAGTAAATGGCCGCGCTCCATCAATGATGCCGGCAGCTATGTAAAGTTGTCATGTTGACTGATTGCTTTACTTTACAAGACGTGGAGGGAGCTGTACCTTAAAATAAATGAATCTTTTATTGCAGCAGCATGACTTTATAAGATTCAACCTTTTAATTTAAGTGCATTTATTGAGTGGGAAAAGAATCTCTTTTTATGTATATTTGACTTTTTAAGAAGATCAGAGTGTCTGGGAACTTTTAATTAGTAATCCCCGACTTCCTGTTTCCCTGGGGTATAAATATGACGTGACACAGAGGCCAATTTCCCTAAGCTGTTCTTCAAATGGGAAAGACAAGATAACATGCCTTTAAGGTAAAGCAGATAATGATCTGATAGCTACAAGAAAAATAAATTACCCATCTATCCATGCCCTTGTCTACAGTGAGAGGAGTAATCCAAAGGTTTGAAACGACTGAAGTCGTGACAAGAAAGGCTGGGTACCCATGTTTATCTGCCCACCAGGCTCAGTGAAGAGGATTGTGGGGGATCTACTGGGCTCACTGTTTGACAAACGTAGCAAAATATTTAGTTTGAGATTATGCTGCTTCAAGAAACACTGAATTCCTTTAAAGGCTTAAACACATCAATACCTGGGGTACCAGTAGGTATTACCCTATGGTGCTTTTCAAAAAGACATTACCTAAATGTCTTTATGTAAATGTCAAAAAACAGCACAGTAGTGCAGACACACACACACATTCTAGGTTTGACACAGGCTTGGCACACGATCATACTAATTAGCTTTCCCACAAAGTAAAAGCTTTAGTAAGAGCAATGATGGATGCTTAGGTGACATTAGTGTACTAAAAGGTTTACCTTTCTCTGTTTCCATGGAGTTGGTTTAGGGTTTTAAAATGGATGAAACTACATGTATTAATTTTGCCAGTTTGATATAAATGGAATCAACGACGTTTAACTCTTTATTAGAATCAGCAGCTTCTTAATGGTGTCATTTACTCCTGATAGTTTATTTTTTTAGCACCACTGCTCAGACTGTCCTTTATGAATGCACCCCTACTGGAGTCAATTATGAGTGGGCTTTTAGTTGGACGTTTGGGGTGAGACAGTCTGGGACATTGGGTATTAAAAAACTTTCAAGGTTCAGAACCACACTGCAGTACGCAGAATGAAATAATCATGGCTGGTAAAGGACAGCAAAAATGACTTTATATCTCTTCATTGCATCAGCATATTTAGTTTTAGTATGTTTATAGTTGATCGTCTTGGTATAAATGTTATTAAAACTCCTCCCAGTTGTCCTAGTCCTTGCCATTAATAGCTCCAGTCAATCAAGCATCTTAGAGAAACGAGCATTTAAAGAACAGAAGAAAAGAAGGACTTTGTCACAGACGGCTTATTGTATGGTCGAGATGGTTCAAACATCTCTGCATTCTGGCCAATGTCTGATGAAAGTTGTGTGTCATGTGACCGGTGCAGCTGGTGCTAATCTCTGTTTGTGCTCGCAGGGTCGAACGGCAGCAGAGTTCGAAGAGCCCCTCAGGATAGAGGAAGACTCCCACTGGCAGACGGAACAAACGTGAGTTCTTCAGTGGAGCTTCTGCTGTCTTATTTCTTCTGTTCCACAGAGCTTGTGGGTGTTGTCGTTTTCAGCATCTAACAGGTAGTTTGCAGTGTTTTTGGTCCATTTGGACCTTTCATAGAACTTTCTCATCGAAATGATACATTTTAGAGAAATAAAATGTTAGACCTTAGAATTGCACTCTTGCTGAAAAGACTAAATATTAGAGATGCACTAATCAGAGATCTGCAGCTATATTTTTGAATGCCGGTTTTTGTTTAGCTGATCCAAGTTTCTCTTTATGCAGTATAACTGAAAAGTGTTCTAAATATTTTTTTCTATTCTTCTGTGTACCCGGGGTTAGACACACAGGGGTGGGAATCTTTGTGCTCTTTGTAATTTGATTTGATCACAATTTAAAATTCTATAATATGATCATAAGTCTCTTATTGATGCATCATGACCACTCTTCATTGGGCTCCTTATTCTAATAATAAGGAGCCCAACCCATTTTGGTTCAACAACAAATGGAGAATAAATACTGCAGACAAAAAATATACATAAAGAATCAGGACCACCAGCTCTGACCAAATGTTTGTGGATTTCTGCACGTTGAGCTGAACGTATTCTCAAGTAAATGAGTCCAAGGTCTCAAACTGCCCTTTCTGCTACGTTCTTGTACAGCTCATTCATATTTGCCCTCTTGTTCAGATGTGGAGCACACGCTACGCTAGCTGCAGTGATACAAGATTCCGTGGCTGTCCATGCGTCACATGTCAGTGCTGCCCTACATGCTTTGGACACTGTGATGTTGTTTAATGTCATGTAGTTCTGGGCTGATCCCTCACCTTCCTCATGATCATTGATGCCCCACGAGGTGAGATCTTGCATGGAGCTCCAGACCGAGGGAGATGAACCGTCATCTTGAACTTCTTCCATTTACTCATAATTGCTCCAACAGTTGTTGCCTTCTCACCAAGCTGCTCGACTATTCTCCTGCAGGTCTACTATTTTATCCCTGATGTTTTTACACAGGTCTCTCTGGTCTTGGCCATTGTGGAGAGGTTGGAGTCTGTTAGATTGAGTGTGTGGACAGGTTTCTTTTATACAGATGAGTTCAAACAGGTGCAGTTAATGCAGGTAATCAGTGGAGAGGAGGGCTTCTTAAAGAAGAACTAACAGGCCTGTGAGAGCCGGGATTCTTACTGGTTGTTAGGTGATCAAATACTTATGTAATGCAATAAATTGCAAATTAATTACTTAAAAATCACACAATGTGATTTTCTGAATGTTTTAGATTCGGTCACTCACAGCTGAAGAGTACCTATGATAAAAATTAAAGACTTCTACATGCTTTGTTAGTGGGAAAACCTGCAAAATCAGCAGTGCATCAAATACTTGTTCTCACCACTGTATGTAATACAAGAAGGTAGAATTGCCCACTTTTGCTGAAAATACATAATATGTCCAGAATGTTGATAGATGTTTCTTTGCATGCCTTTCATGCAGACCAACCTTGTGCAGTTGAAGGTGCACCGTTTGACAAGAAAAGCTGTGTCGACATTAGATGGATTGTAAAGACTAGTGTGAATTAAACATGTTGTAATGGGCTGATTTTGCTGGGGCATCTGTTTCTAATTAACCACATAAGGGGGCGACCGTGGCGGTGGTGGCAGGGATTTGTCTTGTAACCGGTGGGTTGCCAGTTCGAGCCCCTGCCATGTCTGTCTCAGCTGTTGTGTCCTTGGGCAAGACACTTCACCCACCTTGCCTACTGATGGTGGTCAGAGGGCTCGGTGGCACCTTTGTATGGAAACCTCACTTCTGTAAGTGTGGCCCAGGGCAGCTGTGGCTACAATGTAGCTCACTAGTGCCAGTGTGTGAATGTGTGTATGAAAGGGTGGATGACTGATTGGAGTGTGAAGCGCTTTGGGGTCTCTGGGGACTTGATAAATCGGTATACAAGTACAGGCCATTTACCATTTACATTTACCATCAGTTATATTCTACTTAAAGTTCTAGTTCGTCTTCTCTGTTAATCTCTGGACAGCTGGTCTTTTCTGTAGACCTTAGAATGCTCTTAACATGATTGTACTACATATTGAAAAGAGTTAATTATTTGCCGTGTGCCGCTTTTTAGCTGCATGTTCATTTTGTATTTTTCGTATCCAGGTCAAAGGTCTCTGGGGGCACACAGCTCCACATTAACATGATTAACCAGCTGCAGGAGGCTGTGGAGCTGCTGCAGAACCCCAGCAGGTCAGACAACAGGAGCAATACAACACAGCATCACACTGCCCTGCAGGGCATGCACATTGCATGCAAACACTTGAACTTCATCACTAACAAAGATTCAAGAACTATTGGATTATTCTCAGTTATCTTTTAATTAACAATTTAGCCTTTTCACTTCAAAGCATCCAGAGCTCAACCGTAGAGTTAAACAGGATAAAGTCTCCTTACAGAATTTGATAATGGTTGGGGTTCTGTAAACAGCTGCAGTTACAATAAGCAGGGTTAAAACGATCACAACCTTATGTTTCAGACTGAGCACAGAGCAGGATGACCTGTCTGAAGTCCAGCTGTACCCTGTGGAGATGGTCACAGTGGAAGAGTCGTTCAAGTAAGTTTCCATGTCTCTATACTGTAAATATCAGTCTCGGTAGCTGGATGTTACATTTTAAAGATTTAGGAAAGAATGATCACTGTTTTTTGTCTATTACACATTTTGTCAGTTTTTCCAGCATTATTAGTATATTATTGACTGAGAATATTCTGTATGTCTTTATAGTCCTCAAACAGTGCAGACATCACCACAGTACCAATTAAAATTATGATGACCTTGAACAATTTGGATAATTGCCACAGCACAGTTTCTACCAATACTGCGGCACTAAAAATATATGCATAGGCCCCTTAATAACTACACAGTAGTAGTTATAGGTGGAAATGTGTTTATTTGGCAGCCATATTTAAATCCAATATTTTCTTGATTGTCATGCATCAAAGTCTTAACAGGCAGGTTTCTGCAACAAAGTAAACAATTATTTTTCCTTGCAGCTCTGCTCATTGAAACAAAGCATGATGTAAAACTGGACGGGCCTTGACATTTCAGTACTGTTGCACTTCTTTCTGTTTGGCTAACAAATTAAAGCTGTACAGAGCATCTCCACATCATTTCACCCCATCTCCAATTCGTACCCACTTTTTTTTTACCTGAATCATCAGTTAGTCAGTCTGGGTGTAAAACGTCCCCCCTGTGGATCCGAATTGGTGCACAGTTGGTACAAAAAGTTCAGAGATAGACAGCACCCAACGTTTTTGGGTTTGAAGTAACCAAAATGTTTGAACGTGGAAAATAATGAAAATGCGAAATGACCCGCACCAGTACAGAGCTTTTAACATCAAGGTATCTCTCTATCATTTATCATTATCAGAGCTCAGAATGTTTCAGAATGAAGATGATCAGAGTTATCACTCTACGCAGAATTACCTGCTAACTTTTACCTTTGGTAAATGTGTTTGTGATATAGTTGTAACCGTCTTATGATTATGTTCATAGATCCTGATGTTTCTTCGTCTCATGTCTAATTCTTTGTTTCTTCTCAGCGGACAGGACAGTGATGAGGGAAGCACAACACCAAAGGTACAGTATGCTAAAACCTTTCTTTGAGTTACGGCCCTGTAGAAATAAAACAAAGACAGCCTTCCTTACTCTGCTGTACTTTAGTAGCTGACAGTAAAATGGGATCCTAAATAATGGCAGTTAAATGAACAATGAAGTTTAGTCATATATGATAGTTTGTCAAGTGAAAACCTGTTTGGCAATCAAAATGTTCATTTAAATGGCAGAAAATGTAGAAAAAAACTGCTTTTGTTTTTAGTCTGTTGTTTTAAAAGTTTGAACTTAAGAATGAAACACGTGCCTCAATCAATCACCTCCACTAATGAAACACTGTTTTGTGCTTCTGTTTTTTTTTATATAATTATTTCCATACTGTAAACTTATGAGTTCTGACTCTGATTTTGTAGTGTTTGTACAGTAGCCCTAAGTGCTGCTCCTTCCTCCTTGCAAGGGACGCACAGGGTTAGATATTTTTTTGATTATAATCTGCAATTTTACCACTACATGTCACCAAAGATGTGGATAAGCATCCATAGAGATTCTCTCACGTCAGTCTAGCAGATTTCATTTGGTACAACACACATCTATCTGCTTTTTGATGTTAATATTAAATAAGAGCTGTTACTTTTCTTCATTCTACAGCTATTATCATTATTTAGTTGCAGCTTTTTCTGTCCTGAAAAACTAGACTGGCTTTTCACATGAGGACTGAAGTATCTTTGTTCTTAGAGGAACGCGGTAAATCCCATACGAATGCAGGAAATGGAATTCACTTTTAGCCTGAATGTTTCGATGCGTCCTGTAGCAGCGCATGGATGAGGGAGGCTATGAGTTCCAGAAGAAGAGGCAGATGATTCTAGAGAAGGCCAGGTTTGAGGCCCAGCTTGCATGCCGGGAGTATGGATGGCATATGTCCCTGAAGGTAACCATAGCAGCAGACCTCTGGATGTAGGCTATGTTCCACCCATCACAGTGAGCTGTCCTCAGTCGAGCTTCCTCAGCAGTGCGACTGCCGTGTGTCTGGCATGTTAAGTGGCTGAGATTTCCCACATGTGTTATATTTCATCTGGCAGCTTGTTGCACATGTGAGCAGGATTAGAAACATATTTCTGTGTTGCTGTACATTGTTTCGAGTCCTTCACTAGTTGTTCTGCGTTCTGTAGAAACACTATCCAGTCTGAGCTAATTCAGGTGGAATGAAGCTCTTATCGACTGTGGAGAAACTGATTTCTGGTGTATTTCATGTCAGCGTGAATTGATTTATTTACAGATGTAAAGAATTTGTGACTTTGGCTCCTTGTCTCCTGTTTGTCATCTAGGGAACCCTGCCTGAGAGATAAATAGGAGTTAAATGAATGTCAAAAAATGTTTCGTACTACTAAAAGGTTCCACTCTTAATAATAATGTAGGTTTAAGTGGACATAATATGTAGCAACACATCCGGCTCATGGGAAAGGACGATGCAATATTGGGTTGATGAGAACGAGACAAGATGAGATGCTGGCAGTGTTTCTGGGAAAACTAAGAGTAAAGATTTCACAAACTGTGTTTCAAAAATCTGTAATCAATGTAAAATCTGCCAGTCCAGGTTTAACTGGACAATAAATTTCAGTTTTTATACTTCTATAATTCTGTTATTGTATTAATCCTAAAGGAAATAAAGGTTATATAAATGTCAAATTGTTTTATGGTGGTGTGAAAAAGTCTTTGCCCTCCTACAAATTCATTCAGTTTTGCCTGTTTTGTGACATTTTAATCATCAAACAAATTTTTATAGCAGACAAATACAACATTTCATTTAATAAGGGAAAAATCTTTCAAAACCTACCAGGCCCTATGTAAAAAAATTTCTCGAACCCTAACCTTACTGGATGTGCCATTCTTGGCAACAACTACTTCCACTTTCAAGTTACCACATTCTAATGTAGAGCCAATGTTAATACCTATATATTTCTATAATAAGATCAATAAGATCAATAAGATCAACTCTTTCAAAACTGACTGTGTAAAAGTTCATATAGTATTAACACTATTACATTCTTAACTTTTAAATGGCTGAAATCTACTCTGAAAAAGGTTCGCTTGACTCCCTCATGGGATTTTACTTCTAATTCTCTAAATTGAGATAGGTCTGACTGCTGAGTACTCTGGTAAGATACTGAGTACAAACAACAACTACTATGGAGGCCCACTACCAATAATATGAACAACCCTTTACTACCAGTTTGAAACAAAGATACCATACATAGGTTTCCTTGGAGGATTATTCAAGGTAAAAAGATGGCTTCAAGAAATTATGTGCTGCTTTATTTCTTTTAAGCCATAAAGAGTCAAGTCTTACTGTTTGAGAGTTAACTGATAATGTTAGGATAGTGTGTAGAGCTCCTGTCTCTGGAGTGATTAGTTTTAACCGTAATTCACTGAAATCCTGTTGATAAAGCTTCATGGCAGACGTCTGTGTTTCTGTGCTTTTTGTCTCTGCTGAGTCATTTAACTGCTAGTCTATGCAAACTGCTCCTACGTGCCAGAGAATATTAACTGTCTGTTCTGTGAATTTACTGAGGGCGGGCTAGTTTAATCGATTCTCTGTATTCTGTTGTTGCAGCGAGAAGACAGATCTCCAGCCATGGGACCTCCATCTCTCTCCAGTCTGCCGTTTGGGCTGAAACCTCGATCAGGTGAGTTGTGATAAGAGAAAGGTGGATCAGGCCCCTGGACTTCCACGTCCGTTGGTTGTGAAGGTTTCCTTACAGAGCCAAGTTAGGCTAAATAATGGCAGGTTTAAATTGAAAGTACTCATTAACACTGGAAATGTCTTGCAGTCCATCTGTTTATTGTTTATTGGGTACATATGAAAAGTGTGGACGCTAACTTCATAATTAGTCTGAAATAAAACAGCACATCGGTTGTGTTAAATACAACTCCATGGTTCTGGTTTGTCTGCTTTATCTGTACGATCTGGATGAAATTGCGCCTTGCGCTTTTTATAAGTTTTGTTTGCCAGCTGACATCAGTGTGTTGCTAACCGCTAATAAAGCTAACATGATGCTAACAGCATGTCAGGGTGACCTGTATTGTGAAATACCTCTAATCTTTTTTTTTTGTGCTCTTTGTGTTCTGTGTTGCCATTTTTTTATTCCTCCTTTTGATGTTTTGCTCTGCTGGGTCTCCTGCATGACTTCAATGTTCTATTTACAAAATCACTGATTCTGACCTGCCTGAACCTCCGAATCAATAACTCTGTTATTGATTCCAAACAATCTCCTCCCAAACGTATCCCTGCTCCTTGTAATTATTTTTTTCCCGGTTGTGTTTTTTCGTGGAATGAACTTGCTGTACTTGTCCTTGGCACCACTCCCACCTTTTCTGTATTGCACACGGTTCCGCCATCACTTCCTCTGTTCACTTCCCACTTCGTCGTTGTAGCCCCGCCTTCACTGCCGTGTTCACCCCCTCCTTCCTGTCTAGACTCCTCCCTCCTCTCACAGGCTTTACCCCTACATCGTAGACATGGCGACGGAGGCATGCACAGTCATGGTGAGCCACTTTTTACTGTTTACTGATCAATTCACACATATCTGGGGCTGAGCGGTTGACTCTGCTGTACTTCACTGAGTTTGCTTTGTCCTTGAAGAAAAGAAAGTGTATGTGTGTACTTGTGGCATTAAGAAGGGCTTAAATATTCAATTTCCAATTGTTCTTATTGTTGTTTGATGTGTGTTTTTCCCTTCCTTTGATACACCTTTTCAGTTGAGTTTCACTATCAACTGAAGCTTTCATACCTTACAGAAATATTCACTCTTTACACTGCAGTTAAAATCAATATTTCAATGTGTTTCTAGTTTATATTCTATACATTTTTAATTGATAGTAACTAGTTGATCTTCTTCCTTGAATGCTGCTTATTTAAAATTATGTTTTATTAGTGTCATTTATAACATATGAACTATCTGATATAAGACAGAAATGTCTATCAATCTATCTAGCTGGCTAGCTAGATAGCCAGCTCATTAGGCAGCTCAATAATTTCTGTCCGTAGACCCTTGGCTCCGCTTTGATGATTTTATTGCTCTGAGCAATTTAGGATTCTTGAAGGAACAGCAAGTTCTACTCGTCATCTAGTTTATGAATCTTAAAATAAGCTCTTGGATTTAACTACTTAGAAATGTTGTTTGTCTTTATAGTTAGGGGTCAAGGTCAGGAATGGGGTTAGGGGTAAACTGGGATGTGAGACCAAATGTTTAGACAGATCCGTAAAGTGGAAAAAGACTGGTTGGCGATTTCTAATTATCCAGTTAACCAAGTACCCGGCTGTCTCCCTGCCTGAAAGGGGTCTGGCTGCAGGTGCTGTATAGCGGATCTCAGGTCGTACGAGGAAACAGCTGTTCTTGTAGACATAAACACATAATCTGCTCAGTGGGCATGCCTCAATTATGATGCGTTTTCGGTGAATGAGCAGTGAAATGTTATCACGGTCCACGTTTAACGGATATGTCAATAATAGGCATGGCCCAGTAATAGATTGTCATGGTACGATACCATTAGATTCATGTCATTTAAAACCAAAATGATTGAGCTTAGCAACCTTTTTAAAATATTTGTTTTTTTCTGCTGCTGAAGTAAGAAATTGCTTATAAGAATTTGGATAATATTGTACAGCTAGGCCTAAACATGTTTTTACTAGGGATGCACCAAAATGAAAACTTATATATATAAAAGCGTAACTTAATCTTAATACTAACTAATACGATTGCATGGCCAATATAAAACACAAGTAACTAGTTACTCAGTTTGGTTACAAGTATGTAACCACAACTTAACTCCCTCAACTGACAAAACTATTGCGAGGAAGTTTGGATCATAAATCAGTTGGACAAGGTCAACTGATTCAACTTGGTGGTATTCATGGCAACCAGAGATTTGTTAAATTACAAAATGTGTTTTAAGCACAAGTCTACTCCATTTAAATTCAAATCTGTGAAAAATGTTAAATCAAAAATATCAGAGAAAATCCTGACTATCAGCACACATTTTCCCACTTGCACTATAATTAGTAAATGTCCCAACCCTGAAACATTGTTTCCACAGGCAGGCAAACATAAAAAACTGCAAATCAATTTTAATTCTCAACTATAAAATTGTTAAACCAAAACATTTGAGCTGGAACAAAACTGTAATGAAAAAGACATGGTAGTCTGTGTACATTTCCCTACATAAAGCTTGCTCTGAAAGTAAGTGTCCCAAACACCTGACACTGTGGGTTATAGTACATTAGCAAAGACAGATTTTTTTTTGACAAAGAAAACCATTTCTGCTTTCTCACACTGGATCCGGTTTCTCTTTTCATCAACAATATGTGATGCAGCAGAAAGGAGACATTCACTGTCCACACTTGTACATGAAGCCGAAAGGTACTTGCTGCCTTGAACAGGGCCAGAAAGCAAGACATGTTGCTTTTCCATTACAGGGGCTTTCATTTCTGGGGATGGGGGGCTCACTCAGATAGCCATGCACCTACAGGAAACTAGACAAGTGCATCTCTTTGTACATATGTGTGATAAATTACCAGCAATCTAGACTTTGCAACATTATCTTCTCCTTAAGAGCTTTGTGGAACTTTGCTCTAAGCAGAGGACGATGCTAAAGGTCCACTCTCAAGAGGGCAGTGAAGCATGACTAAAAAAGGTAGTTGAATTTTTTTTAATCGAAGTAAATCCATTTTTTTAGTAACTGTATACAATTAATGTACATTAAAAATCATTACACAAAGTATTCTAACAGGCTTGGTTATTTAAATAAAAGACAAGGTTTATAATAATACTATGTTTGTACACTTGTGTAGCTTGTCAGGGCTGCCTGCAGTTGCATGATCGAGTTCTTCAGAATTTCATCATGCATTTCAAAGAGAGACTGTTCACCTTTTTTGATTGTCCTTCTCTTCTTCTCTTGTGGTTCTTCTGTGACTGGTATTTCTGTAGCTCTGTCACTCTGTGTTAATTTGTCTACCTGCTTTTGAAGCAAATTTCTAGCCGCCTGTTTGGTGACTGTGTCAAAATAGCAGTCTTTGTACTTTGGATCAAGGATCGTTGCCAAGTGGTAAAGTGGCTCAGAGAAAACGCTTCCCAATCGCTTATTTATAGCTTCCAGTAGAGTGGCCTTTGCTGTGCAGACCCCACTGTCCGTGTCAGCTGCCTTACTCAGAGAACGTTTCAGTGCCACGACAGAGGGAATCACGTCTGCAGTAGTAGCAAATTGTGAGCTTATGTCCTTTGTTTATTGTTCAAATGAGAAGCACTGTCATGTTTTCAATGAGGACCCACTGATGTGCGCTGAAACATGCCTAACTCTTGTTGTATATCTCCTGGCAAGTTGAGTGGCAAAAATGTCCGACTATTTTCCTTCCAAGAGCTACACAGTCAGAGATGCTTCACTGGTTTAACGCTCCATTGTGCACTGCTAGCTGTGGTGTATTAGCCATGCAGTGCAGGCTTTTAACACTGCACTCGGCCATTGCCTTCATTATATTTCGTGTATTGTTGCAAAGCACAACGTACATATTGTCCTTCATAATCTTCCATTGAGCAAACATGCATTCAAATGCTCTACCAATAGTAGCCCCCCGTAAGTGATCCTCCAAACTCTTGAGCATGCAAAACGGCTCTCTTCATTTCAAAGTTGTCATCAATCCACTGAGCTGTAAAGCTTAATGTGCTCATCTGACATCCAAACTCCATATATCCATAGTGAAGCTAATTTCAGTCACATTGTCCGACAATTTGTGGACATGCGTGACCACCACTTCGTTCAAAGCAGGAAAGGAAACATCAGAAAACTAGCGCTGACTTGGAAGGCTATAGCAGGGTTCAATGTGCATTATCAACTGCCGAAATCCTTGGTCCCCTAATATGGAAAATGGGTGGTCGTCAGGAGCAAACCATTATTTTGCACTTGGCCTTTGGGCTATCTTTGGAGAAATTCGTAGCTTGCTTGAATGCTTGCTGTATTGGGCTCCTAATTCTTCCAAACCTGCTTTCGTTTTTGTCTTTTGGCTACCTTTAGCACAATTTGCGTCCTGCAATTGTCTGTGAGGATGATGGTTTTTCAAATCAAATTGGTGGTATTGAATGACTTAACGCGACATCTTCCTCGCATTACCTCAGCTTTGCAAGTATTACACACCTTTTTATGTGTGTCTTTTGACAATGTGAAGAATAACCACACCGCTGACATTGTTTCGCTGCTGTAGTTACACACCCCACAACCCTGGCTGTGCGGCATCACGGTCACATGACCGAAAAAATACTGCATGACCAACCCCCTCCCCCTCATGTAAACACAAACAGCAACTAGACAGAAATAAACATCGGTTGTTAATATCTGCTTAGGTTTTTTTTAATGCATATTCTCAGGGAGAGACATAAAACGACGCACCTACAGTAGTCAAAGGTGGTCTGTGCAGCCTTAAATGTTCAGAAATGATTTGTTCTTTTTTCATGACCGTCATGTAGTTTTTTGTCAGGTGTTTGGAGCATACCGATATTAGACCCCCTCTACAACAACAGATGTACAGTAGTTCCTAAAAATACTTATTTGACAAAATGACGGTGATTTGAGCCTGAAAAAGTATGGAATTTAAAAATGGACAGTGTGGATCATCTGCCCTGTGGAACTGCATCTGATTTCACCCGTTTTGTCCCTTGCCACATGCCGGGCTGTTTCAGATTAGACGCTTCAGTGCGTGTTTTTGTACGTGCATGTGTATAAAGCAGTCTCTGATCAAAGAGGAGCTTTACCACATCTGCTTTAATCTCCAGCTGCTCATGTTTTGCGGTAGCTGCTGACTAGTGAAGAAATGTGGTAAAAGTTAGATCTGATGTGTGTGTGTTAGAAACTCATGTGGTCACACACAAGATGAGCTGAGACTCAGCCCATTGAATGATGACAGTGAGAGTTTATGGAGATGGAAGAAAAGAAGTACAGATTTTTTTTTTGTTGTAATAAAATGTCTAAACCTTCTATATCTTGGCATTAAATGTGTCTAAATCTGCAGGTCTACAAGGTAAAACATACTATTTATTTTACTGACTTCCTTTTATGTGTTGTATTTTATTTAGTTAACAATACAAAAACAAACTAATATTTGAATTAAACATGACTTGGCTCAGGATTTTCTAAGAAAAGTTCTGTAAAAACTTTATTAATTATCTAATATCTTAACATGCAGTAGATGCCTCTGTTCGTGTCTTTATTTAAATTGCTGCAGCTTCTTCAGTGTTGCTGAGCCTCTGTGACCACTTTAAGTCTCATCTTTTTTGTTCTTTTAGAGAAATGTCCAGGGTTCTGAATTTTGGAATGTCACCATTGTCCCACCCTTACTGAGGCCCGTCTTCATTGTGCCATAATATTCAAAAAATGTCGTGAAACCTTTTGTCCTCTTCTCCTGACTGCTAGCTTTGTACAGTGAGATCCTCTGCAAACTGTTGTTTTTACAGAACAGAATCTAAATCGGGAAAAATCAAGACAATCCTGCTATAAACAGCTGAACTCCATTTCAGCTTAATCAGATTCCCTTTAACTGATGGTGTGACCTCAAGAAATGTCTTTCAACAAAGTATTATTAAGGGTGTCTATACTTTCGCAACCATGTTATTGCAGTTTTTTGTTGAAATATAAGTGAAAATGATTTATCACTGCTTCATGTTTTTACACATCACAAAAAGCTGACCTTTTCACAGAGTGGGTCTAGATTTTGAGCACAACTGCATGGGCTCATCTAAACTAGACTGGATTGTTTTACACGGATTAAAGGATTCCTTAAGCCACATTTTGTAATTTGTGAAACCTTTACTCTATTTGAGTCTAGTTCTTGTAAACCCTAGATGGTGTCTCGTCTCAGTAGCCGATGTGTCATTTACGCCCCAATCAATGATCTTCTGTTTGTTTTGGAGACTATTTTTGAAGTGACAGAACCAGTTTTTACCTTCCTTACATTGAGCATAGTTTAAAAAAAAGAAGATCAAAATCGGCTGCATTCCTACTTTTCCCCCCCTTTTGTTCTTGTTTTTGATTTTCGCTATATATCAATTGTACAGAAGGAGCTGTTTTCTTGTGTCAGCCACTAAGCCGTCATAACACAACCAACATCAACATTAAAGCCTTAAATGTAGCCGCCACACACGCTGAGACATCACAGGCCATATTAGGAAAGTGTGATGCTCCTAGTGTGTGTGTGTGCTTGTGTGTAACATCTGCACCATGAATGAGTTGTGGGTTTGTCTGTGCAAATTGTGTGCACCTGTCTATTTTTAGTTGCTATATTTTAAGTGTTAGATAATGGTCCCTGAATGGCTACCCTACTTTCACTGGACCGAAGTCCAAGGTTTTAGATGGATCACAGACGCGCATGTGTGTGACTGCTTGTTTTGTCTATCTTTGTGAGGACAGGTCAAAAGAGTGCAGCTACGAGTACATATGCTGATTCAGTTGTAGGTTTTGAAGCGGTGAGAAGCATATCTGTACATGTCTTTTCTCTTAATTTAAATTCGGTTGAGGACTGATGTTCTGCTTTGCTGCTTTCGTCTCATTGGTCCTGACTTCAGCACTGAAATTAAAATCCCTGTTCAAGGAGTTGGATTAATTTTAGAACCCACTTTAAAAACCATGTCCCATTCTCTCATTAGAGGTGGGATAATATCTTTTGGTGGTTAGTGACAAAATAAGCAAGTTATGTCAGCGTTATTGTGAGTCTATCCTGAGGTTAGCTGCACGTTGCTCCGTTGGTCCTTAAAAGGCTCTAATATGTGGCTGTAATTCTGAGCTGTGGAGGTCGTTACACACTCATTGTTAAGGCTTCTCTCACAAACAGGCCTGAAGGCATGGGAACCGTCTGAGATGTTCACAATCTAGTCTGCCAAAAACACTGTAGGATATATATTCTAATCATGTCCAGTTTTATTCCTAGAAAAAAGTTAACAGACTTTCATCTTTTCCAGAAAATGTGTTCAAAACAGAAAACTGATAGGAACTGATGTCGGGGCTGTTGAATGTTAGGGCGTAATATTTATTTTATATTTATAATATATTTATTTTATTAGAAATTGGTTAACATTTGTTAGTGCCCCATTTCTGAAGAAATATGACAGGAAATACTTTTAATCCCTGTGATCACACTGTCTGCTTGTTTATTATATAGTGACCTGAACAAGGTTTTCATCAAAGATTTGCATGATTATTAGGAAATGATGTACTACTGCTGCATTTAAACCATTTGTCAAGTCAGTAAATATGTTATACATTATGTTTCAAATGACAAAAAGTGAGATGCAAATAAATGAAGGAATTGGAGGCAATAAAATGAATGAAAGGAAGTGCTTTTGTTTTGAAAACCCAGAAGTGTCTTTGTGGTGGCTGTGGCTTAACAGTGAGAATAAAATGTGAGAGACCAGTTTATTTTGTTTGGACATAAATTTTAATACAGAGTCCAGCTTAAAAGGAATCTTTGTGTTTATTATTATGAATTTTCAGTTAATATGAAAAGATTTTTATTAACCATTAAAATACCACAGTCTGCAAACATCTCTGGCTTTTTAAGCAAATGCACCCTTTACATGAGAATATGCACATCGCTGTCAGGGCTGCAGTCTGTTGCTAGCTTAACGGCTAACTTTCACCCGTCCCTCATGAAATACAGATTGTTGACGAGACTCCTAGACCTCGGGTATGACTGAAGTCTCAGGGCTTTAGAGATTAAATCCAAGTCAGTTCTTGAATCTTTAGATTCCGAGTCAAGACATGACTTTTTTGCAGTGTGAATCCAAGTCAAGTTTTGAGACTTTAGACACTAGTCCAAGACTTTAAAGTGAAGACTTTAGATGTCAGTGCACAAGTCCAGGTCAAACCCTCAGAACTTGGTACGCAGGTCGAGTCAAGTTTCAAGACGCTAGAGCAAGAGTGTAAGTCAAATCTGACATCTTTGTGCAACTTTACTGCGAGCCAACTGTGTATCATAATGGATAAATAATACATAACAGTTTTTTTTAATTGCTTATTTCTTCTTTTGTTTCAAAACGGAAATACATGTAACATTCAGCAGGTTCGATTATTTTGCATATTTCTGATATGTTATAGCAATGCATAATGTGGCATCATATGCTGACTATTTCTGTACAGATATGTTAGTTATTGTTAATGTAGGCTAAAGAGTGGCTCGGAACCTTTTTGCCTTACTCACTGAATAGGTGCCTTAGCTCTCTGATGTGCAGCAGTCAGAATCTGCCCATCTCTGAACTGTTCAGTGTAGAACTAAAGCATCCTCCCACCTGTTGTGTTGTACTTCATTGCGAGAGGCTTATCTGTTTGTCTGATATGGTTATGGCTAATGTTCTGTACTTGCTTCATGCCTCTGGGAGAGTGACATCATTCTGCCTTCATCGCTGGTCCTGACCTCATTAGTACCAACCCTGCGTTTGATAGTGGTAAACGTGTATGGATCGACGTGTCCACTTTGTGATCATAGCTGTATCAAATGTGCAAAAAGACAGACAGAGATGGGAAAGATCTGCTGAACCTGTGACCTGAGGCAGCCCTTTCTGCTGCCAGCAGGTTTTTACAGGAACTTAAATCTCACGGATCTCAGGATAGAAATAAACACACG
Source organism: Crenichthys baileyi (assembly GCA_036173005.1). Lineage (NCBI taxonomy): Eukaryota > Metazoa > Chordata > Actinopteri > Cyprinodontiformes > Goodeidae > Crenichthys > Crenichthys baileyi. Next base: position 820,722 of record JAHHUM010002897.1, read on the forward strand.
CACTGTTCACTTTCTACTGGTTCAGCTGCTCTCTGTAACGATCTTATCTGTCAACTGTTGTGTGAAGGGAGAGAAAATACAGAGAAGTAGATGTGAAATACTTTACACCATATGTTCATAGTATAAAAGCCCAACATTTTCATCATGCAGTCTGATCACATTCCAGGCTCCCTCTGTGTGGCTTCATTATTCACAGTGAGGTTATTAAAATTCATTGTAAAATATAAACCACTGTAATACGCACATTTTATTCTAGCTGACAGGGAGACTATGAACTGAAGGCAAGTCAGCATATTCCCACACTCACATGCAGCACCAGCATTGTTCAGTGCTCCAGCAGCATGTAGCAACAGGAGAGAGCTGATGTCATCTGCTAGCAAAGTCTGTCTTCTTTATAGATCTGTTTTAGGAACAATTGTTACATAGAAGCTTTTGCTGTGTTTTATCCTATCTAGTGGTATTTACAATAAAAGCTTATGTGGAGTCAATCAACCAGTCAGTGATTTTCTGATCCTCTTTCTACTTCACAGGAGACAAATGAAAAAGTGAGGATTTCATCAGATCTTGCATTCAGTTTCTCCAGGTTGTCAAGTACCTGTAGAATTAGGCTGCACCCTAACTTCTAACTGAAAAGCCTTACCTGGGATTTTTCCAGAGTTGGATTTGTGTCCTGAAAGTCTTTGGGAGCCTCATGGCTGCACTGTATGTTAAACATGGTGACGATATTATTTTGTCTCATTTTAAGGCCATGGCTAAATCACTCTGATTATATATTTTTAATCTCAAAATGTTCTACTGTTTGTAGCGTTTTTTCTAGACAAGAAGCAGCTATTCAGACAAATTTCTAGCTTACCTATGCTGTAACAGTAGGTGTCAATCGCTGTACGTCTAAACACAAAGAAGGAACATTTGGATCATAGCTGTGTATTTTTACAAATGAAATGGGTTATGGTCATTTTGCCCATTTGCCATTTAGGACTTTAGCATTTATACTGGTTAAGTGTTGATTCAAACCTGCTGTGGAGACTTTTCCTACCTGCTTTGACAACTGATGGATGATTTAACCTTTAACAAAATTATTTTTAATCCTACAAAAGTGGGTTTTTTTCATGTTATGCACAAATAGCAGATAAATATAGGTATTTAGTGTGCAAATTATTGACATAGACATAACTCTAGATAGATGCTTCCATTGCAATCCTTGGTAAGTGTAGAACATGCATTAACCAGCATTAGTGGGATACATGCACTGCCTTTGCTGAATTGAGACCCGAAGTGGTTTGAGGTGAATTTGTGACCTCTCGTTATATTCTCTGAGGACATGTAGTTATGAGACTGATGAATATCTATCAGGAGGAAGTCACTTAGAGTTATTATGGTTTGATCACAATCTCTCGTATTTTACATGAGCCCACCAATCCTCCTGGAGATCCAACCAAAAGCCTCTTTCACAAAACATTTCCGTCATGAAACCTGCAAAGACTCTGAGCTTCATCTGAGCATTATAGATCACTTCATAGGTAAACTTAGTAATATCCTGCACACCTGTTAGCTTTCAGAAACAAGCCAGAACAACAGGAGGTGTCCTGTGGCATTGACCTTAGCACTATGCATACAAACTGTACTTGCAGTCTGTCTATGTTCCTTTAAAAACAATAATGGCACTCAAACTGAGTGCAGCAATCTTGTTGTTGGCCAATAATTACCTGAAATTTAATATTAAATAAATCTCACCTTCTTACTATTCTCGTCAGAAATTTTTTCTGGGTACTTTTTATCATTTATTATTTGATCATTGACTACCGGAGATAGGCACCAACTCCCCCACGGCCCTGTAAGGGTAAGTGAATATATAAAATACATGGACAAAACCACGAGACAGATTTAAGAGTTTTTAATATGATTTATTTCTGTAATTACTCCAACGTATATAACTACCACAAAAAAATGACAGACAATGGTAAGTACATGAGTACAAACTGACATTAGGACGGGATGACATGGCTATTAAATAAGGGTATGAATTGGCAAAGAGGCACATTTTACTGGAGACAAACAACACCAGCAGTTTGTTTGTTTTCTACATAATTTCCTTACTTTGTTGTGCCCTACCTCCCTCCCTTGTGTCCTTCCTTCTTACCTTGCTTCCTTGAGTTCTCCTCCCTCCCTGCCTTGTAGCCTTTCTTGTCTCCCATCTTCTTTCCTCTTCCCTCTTTGTGATCTGACTTCCTTCCTTCTGCCCTTTTTTCCTACCTTGGGTCCTTCCTTCTTGTTTCTAGTTTTTGTAAATTACATATTTAAAAGCTGTCTACTGTCGAAATATTTGGCATAAATTTAAAGTGGGCATTAGTGTGTTTTTGTCTGTACGATGTTCCCAGTTGCATCTGAGTGGGCTGAGCTTGGTAACTTGACACGTTACCAAGCAGCGTTCTTACACAGGAGATGAATCCCAGACACTTAGTAAGGCAGTTTAAAGATGCAGGTCAAAGTGAAGACAACACTCACTTCCTACATCATCCTCACTCCTGAAGTATGAATCCACTGCTGTGATGCTGCAGCTCCATCCTGTGGCTACTTAAGGAACTTGCGTGTATTTCTTAGTTTCATTCAGTCATGAAGTGCCGATTTCTGCGTATAAAAGGGGACAGCGAGGAGGTGAACGATTCAGCCGTTCAGCTTTGAATGTGTGTGGGTGTGTGTTTCGATTGAGTGTTTGTAGAAAGGCCAAGCATGTTTCACGCTCTCATTCCGCCTACATGCAGTTCAGGAAAGCTCCCACTATTTCAGCCTGTTGGCATCTGCATTTCTTCTTGTTAACCTCATTTCTGTCAGAATCCTGCTCTGACTGTTTATAGTAGGCCGTTGTTTGAGTATTCCTTCTTATTTATTTATTTTTTAACAAAAATAGAGAAGAAGAACTGTGTCTACGAAATCAGTCCCAATTTAAATCTTTTTTTTTTTGGGGGGGGGTTGTAGTAAACTTGAGAGCTGCTGAACAAATGAAATAATGATCAAAAATTGTTCAATAAAGCCAAAACCACCCAGCTTTTCTAATACAGAAACTATATTTGCCTTAAAAGCCGGTGGATTACATGTCATTGCATCTATTCTGTGATTTAAATTCGACAGCAGACGATTCAGAGAAACCTTCAGGCATATCAAGACTCCTTCAAAGTTTCTAAAGGTTTCTCCAGGATTGAAAAATCACAAAAAAAGTCAAAGAAATGTGGACTGTATGTATGATCTTCATTTATCAGTCCTAGGCTGTTTTATTGTGCTTCAGAATCGAGTTACATGGCCGCTCTGATCACCAAGTCTGAGCTGAAAGTGCTCTGAGCTCTGCCTGTGTGGGTGCATGTGAATGTCACGCTTACATAAGCTCTCTGCATGTTTTATGGCGGGCAGCCATTTTTATTTGTGTCATTGAAAGTGTTGAGAGGAAATAAGTTCAGGTATTTCCAGACTGCTGTGGTTTCTGCATCACACTGACCAGACTGCTGCTCTGATGGCAGCTCCGATGGAGAGAAAGAAAACGTTTTAATTCGAGATTTCTATTATTCGATTTGCTTTCATCCTGCATTGAAGATGGTTAACACTGATAAGCTGTTTTCACCTCTAGTTGTTAAAAAGAAACCTAAATATTTAAATGAAGCAATCTTTTATCTTGTCTTTATCTAACGCTTGATCCTGAATTTGACAGAAACTGTTTAATGGAAGGTGTTAATTATTCCAATCATTCATTAGATCTGATATAAAAAGACATGTTCATGTTGATTCTGGTGGATGGGGAGTCCACACCACAGCATGAGTGACAAATCATACCTTTGGGACTGCTTTGCAAACCATTTCATAAACCATAATGGAAAAGAGTGAATTCAGCTTAAATACCAAACATCAAATATTTTTTATAGCTTTTGGTTATTGTCATTACTTTCTATCCTTCCTTTCTTAGGTCCTACCTTCCTTCTTTTTTCTTCTCTTCTCTAGTTGTTGATTTAAGCTAGCTCTTAAACCTGAGTCATGGTTCTGCTAACTCCGGTTTGGTGTGTTTTTCTGTGTGGGTTTTAGAACATACCAACAGCATGCATATTTCTATCAGTGGCACCTTAGTTTAATTTACCAGTTGTTTCAAGAGGATTTTGGATGTTATTCTACAACGTTTTTAAGCCTTTCCTGGTGTTTGACTCTCTTCTCCTCCTCAGCGATCTGCCTGCTCTGTCCTTTAGTTTGGGACGATGTGACCGGCCTGTTTATGCATGCACTCGTCTCAGTCTGTCGTCGTCTCTTTTGTGCTGCTGTCGTTGCTGCAGTGTTCCTGCGGAGCCATAAGAGTATGGAGTCTGTGGATCCCCAGTTCACCATGAGGCGGAAGATGGAGCAGCTGCGGGAGGAGCTGGAGCTCATGGAGCAGCTGAGAGATGTGAGATAACTTTAACCTCACCTTTACCTTTATTCATGTTAGCCCAAAATAAGGCTTTCATCTCAGGCAGATTTAGACTGGATATCTGCAGTCTCACAGCCCCACTGGGTCAATAATGATTTCAGAGTGATTTAAGTTATTTGCAAAATAAAAAAGCAAGAATATGCAGTCAAATCCAGTGTGACAGCAGAGCACAGCAACACATCTCTGTAGAGGACCAGGGCATAAAGGGAATTATTTTCTCTTTAAAAGGAAAAGGCTCAGTTTTGAAGTTGCAGCTGGCTACCATTGATATGAACATGTTGCAGAAGTCACCTTTGTAGATAAAAATAGATAACAGCCAAAATAGAATTTTAGATATGCATGGAAGAAGATGATCTCTATTTCTGAGCTTTTTTTATGAAATTAATGTTTGAATGCATTCTTTATCTCAGAATTGCAACAATGTGACTTCAAAATGCAAAAAGGATCATTTCACAGCTTTTCTGACTTCCAGCTTATTTTAAATCAGTTTTAAACAAGACCTGTGGTTCTTAAACTGAGCGTGATCAAAGTGGTTCAGATGGTAAACAAAACAATAAAACCGTGTATTTTTATATTCAGGAAATGAAAAAAGGATTTCATAGTTTATAAACTGTGCGTTAATAAATCAGTGCTGATTTAAGAAGTCTGATCATCTACTGAATCAGAAGCCAGCTCCAGCGTTATTTCATGATTTGTGGGACAAATAGAACATACAACCAGTATACTGTTGGAGCATCGTCCAGGTACATGTTTTACCTAGAAGTTATAAAACAGTTGTAAAAATCTAGAATGTAGGTCTGGAAAAGACTGAAATGTTGAAATAGAAAAAGTGCAGGAACCCTGACCTTCATTTTTGAGTTCAGTCGGTGCTATTGTTTTATATTTTCCACTCTTCCAACCTGTCATGCTCACAGACCCATCCTCCCTCCTTAGATAATAGAGAGCAGGCTGAAAGTCGTCCTCCCCGAAGACCTCGGCACGTCTCTGATGGACGGCGTCGTGCTCTGCCACCTGGCCAATCACATTCGCCCGCGCTCTGTTGGCAGCATCCACGTCCCCTCACCGGCAGTGGTGCGTGTAGTACATCAGGGCATTTCATTTGGTCATCAAGCTGAGTTATAACATTTTATATGGATGTTCTTGCTTGTTCTTTCAGCCCAAACTCAGCATGGCGAAATGTCGAAGAAACGTGGAGAACTTCCTGGATGCTTGCAGGAAAATAGGTGTACCACAGGTAAGACGGGCTCTTCATGAAGTCTTCCTCTGTGAACTGGGGATTGATTTCATGTTTTTTTTCCAAAACCTACAAGTTGGGGTTCCTATATGAGCACAAGAACACTTGTGGGGTTTGGATTATTTGAGATGAGAAGGTTTATAGTTTTAGATATTCTAGTATTTGGTTAGTTTAAAGCAGGACGGTCTGACCTGAAAACATCCTCAGTTCAAGAGACAAACTCCCTTTGGTGTGCCCCTAAGATAGCTTTCTTTTAACGAGATGTAAAAGAAAATCTAATGGTGTCCTGCAAAAGAGATCTTGCCTAAAAGAAATGCATTTGATAGAATTGTCTTACATTGGCTGAAAACGCAAATTTAGGAGTTTTGCAGGATACTGAACCAGAAATGGGAGGAAGGCTGATGGTTCCTTGTATGCGAAAACAGCAATCCTCCTCCTGCCATAAGAGCTCACATTCTTTTATCACATCTTGATTAATGCAACAGTGTAAATGATGTTCTCCACAATTCATGATAAAAACCTGAGAACCACTCAGCCATCTCTCAGCTCTGGTTTCACCCCTCCCACCTACTCCTTTTCATCCCGATCACATCAAACAGGTTCATTTAACATCAACATGTAACGCTGACATCATCACCGCTGTCATTACTGCCTTTGGCTTCTAGCTTCCTCCATCTTGACAGGGTTTGACCTAAACAGCGGTGTCAGTCTGTTCTGACTGTGACATTTGGTTCAGCTTCAATGTGAGTCTCTGTAAATGTCTTTATATGTGTGTGTGTTTGTGTGTGTGTGTGTGTGTGTGTGCGCGCGCGCTCATGTATAGCCAGCATTATGAGGACCAAAACTTGACAGAGGAGCAGCATTGTGTGGACAATTCAGCGTTGTGAGGACTTTTTGCAATTTGAAAGGTGCAAAGCCTCTAGTTACCATTCATACTCTCTGATGTACAATGTGGGGCAATTCAGAGGAAGTCCTAAAGGAGTGGTTGAGCATTTTATAAGAAAAACAGATTTAGGAATTCTGAATTCAGCAGCTATTTAGCTTAACTCGGTTTAACGACAGAATATGAAGAAAACTACAAAGAAAAATAAGAGTTAAACAGATATTTGAGCTTTGACTCTTGGCAATAAAAATCACAGAAAGCAACAATGACCATAACCCTAATGAGCCAGATGCATACATGCAAACACAGCTTTTGTTTAAGGTGCTCCGTGCTTCCTTACCTTCACTGGGATTTTTGTATTTTATTAATGAAGCCATCTGAATGAACTGTTTTGAACATACCACATTTTTTAATATGCAACAGTAGGTATAGAGAGGTACATAGTTTTTTTTCTAAACTTCAGCGTTGGTTGTTTGTTAACCAGAAGTGTGCAGTATTTTCACAGAGATTCAAACTTCAATTTTTTCTGTGTTGTTCAATTAGTGTGTCAGTTTTTTAAAAGAAACCCAGTTAGAAAAAAGTAAATGACACATTTGTTGATGATATTTGGAGGTAAAAAGGTTTTCAGTTTTTGTTCAAAACTCCCTGGAAGTATAACATCAAGATAACTTGTCCAATTATTGGGACTTTGTTTTTTGTTCTTGGTTTTATATTGATGTGCTCATTTTTTTGTCATATTTTATCATCTCTTTAATGATTGTTTTCTACTATTTGTTTGTTTTCGGTAATTTATTTCTGTAAAAATAAAAAAAAGGTTCTGTCTTTTCTTTTTATCCGTTTGACCTATAACCTGCATCGCTGCTTGCTGACAGCTTCAAGCATTTTGCGGATGTTGCTAGCTTCCTGCAGCCTGAATGCTTTATCGCCAACGCTTCTGCGCTAAGTGCACCGGCTCTCCCATCAGCCGCCTCCCCCTCCCATTATGGGGCTGCTTACTGGGAGAGAGAGGTCCAACGGGTCATCAGGATTACTTGAGCATCCTCTCAGTAAGCATCCCTGATGGTTGCTGTTGTAAACCCTGCCTGCCACTCCCTATCGGCTTGTGACTTGTGACCTCAGTGTCCATTGGTTAATCTCCTGCCTTTTCTTTTTCCTCTTTTACCTTTCTGCTGGATCACATCATCTCTTTTTTCTTATCCTTTCCTTCTTAATTGTTGGTCTTTATTTCTTTTCTTTGTTTGAACTTTGGGTTTCGGTTTTGGTTCAACTTGTCTGCTTGTGAACTCCTGCTTTCTTTTTGCTTTGTTTTACCTTTTTGTCCCCTTTCGTCTTTTGGCCCTTTTTTTCCTCTGTACAACTTTATATGTACACTCTAAACCCCCATCTCGTCATTTTCTTCATTATTTATTTCAAATTTTCTTTTTCTTTCAAATCTCTTGCACTCACCCTTCTGCTTTTATTTCTATTACTGTTTATCCATCCTGTTTTTATTCTATCATTCCTATTTCATCCTGTCCTTTTCTTTCATCTGACCTGCCTTCATTTTATTACTCTCCCTTCCTATTGGGGGCGCCAGTCTTCCCTTTGTTCACCCTACGACATCACACAGTGCCGTCTGCACCCAGTTCACGTCACAGTTTTGGCCCTGGTCGCCTTGGATACGACCTCTCCGGACGGGAAGCCACACAAGATAATCTCAGCTGGAAGCCCCGCCTCCTGCAGGGCCTCAGAGACTCATTCGATGGTTTCTGTTACCACCCAAACCCCGCCTCCTGCTTGGCAGATCTGGGATGTAATTGGCTCCAGCCTGGTTCACATCCTCTGCTTAGTTCTTCTGTTTATAGCCTACAGTTGGATCGAGCTAACGTAACAGTAACTACAACCCTGCAACCTCCACCTTTCTCTTGCCCAGGCTCCTCCCCCTCCTCAGACCCCTCCCCTTTTTGCCCCTTTTATGTCAAACCACACACAAATCTGAGCCATGAGATCATTCCCTCTCTCTCCGATCCCTTTTTTGTCATGCGTATAAGAGTTATATGGTGGTGGTGAAAAGATCTGTAAACTCTCTGAGGCAGGTACTATGATTATGGCATGTGACTGAAATCAACAAAACCGTCCCTCAGCAGACGTTACATGAAGAAAATGGAGCAGTGGGATTCGCTGCCTCTCCCATGTAATATCACTGGAGGGTCGGCATGAGCCATCACTTCTGTCTTCACTTTTCTTTCGTCTTTGCAATAAACTGGAACAGAAACTGTTAACCGAAGCAGAACACAACAGGATAAGGGCATCTGTGGACTGACTGTTGATATAGCAGATGTCCAATTGAAAGAGTGAAAATGCCACCAAATGCACCTTATTGTGTGATATAATACGCAGATTGTTTATGAATTTGTACACTACAGTGGACAATGTTTGTTGCAAAGATCCTTTTTGTTAATTAAATAACAGTTTTGTAAAATCCAGCAGCCATATATGACCATCATGGAGGTCTGCTGGCTGATTGGCTGGAGACAGTTACATTATTTTGCCAAGAGAATCCCTTTGTTATTATGGATTAAGGATCTAAGTGTCATATCAGTGTAATATTGATTTTATTTAGATTTTGTAGAATATGAAATTTTAGAGTTTTGATTTAGTACTCAGTAACTTCACGCTTTCATTTTTACTGACCATTCTAAAACAAACAAATCGGCCAACTATATTTCGTTACCATGAATATATTTCAAAGATTTTGGTCTGATCAAATCTAAACCGAGTGCAAAGCTGACATTCAGTCTGAAACCTTCCTTAACAAAATTCTTTTTAAAGGACTTATATGTTTAATTGCATAATTATTCTTATGTTGTGGTCTGATCAGCAGTGAATGTAGCTTATAGACACTGAGATAAGCACCCAAAAGTAGGCAAGGGCTGGTATGAGATTCAGTATACTAACCTTGAATAAAATATACTACAGTTTTATGGTATCATAATATTTTTTTCAAAACTTCACAAAAAAACACGATCTGATTAATGTAGTGTTATAAATCGACTATTTAATAAAGAAAGGCAACAATGTTTCCTACTACTGCAAAATAATATGGATTTTTACAGGTACAATCAAGTTGTTAGAAACATTAAATAAATACCTGTAAATTTGGTTCTCAAGGACATGTGCCTATTGCTCAAAGTATTTTCCTTTTTGCTGCAGTTTTACTACATTAGTTTAATTTTTGTCTTTGAACTCTTAAAAGACAAAAAAATCTAATAATGCTTTTGTTATCAGCTACGTTTAGAACCCTTCTTTCAGGATGCTAGCCAGCACACAGTAACGGGTGTGGTAGAGGCAGTGCTGCATTACTCCATAGCTCCATATACCCTGAGAAAACTTTGGGCGCTCCGACACATTCTCTGGCATGTTCTTAAAAGGTCTAAAGAATTGGATTGGTATGATGAAAAACTTTTTGAAAACTTTACCCGTTTACAACATTGACATCTCCATACTGGGAACGAGTCTATGCCTGCCTAAAGATCATAGTCTGCTATGGTACACATGCAGACCAGAGATTCGGTTTCTGAATGGCTCGCTTTGTTAAGCACTGGGATGTCTTGAATACGCTTCTGAAATGAAAGTAAAATCGGGAATTAAGTGTCGTCACAAGCAGTTGCCAGAGCATTCTGCAGTCAACCCAAACAGAGTGTGGAGGTTACACACTGAGAGGATTCCTCATAGCCACAAAGAAAGCATTACTGCGGGCAGTCGACAGAGTGTTAAGGTCTGTGACAGGGAATACGCACTGCTTTGACCTCACTGACCACACCCATACTCTAACTTAAAAGATGTTTTAGTTATGAGACCTTGAACATTTTACCTGGAACTTCATGTCTCTGAGCTTTCATGTACCCTTGCTGTTGGTTTGGATTTCAACCGTGGGACGAAGCCATTACATCAGCAGAGAATGAGTGATAACTCCTCCCAGTGCATCAGTCTCTACTGATCTCACGCTCAGTCGCTGAGTGTGAGGAAGAGATGCTTACTTCACAGACTTAAAAGCCTTGTTTTTCAACAGTAAAACCATGACAATGAATTTTTCACTGCAATCCTACTTTTTAATGTATATAAATTCACTACAAGGTGAATCAATTCCATTTGTAAAGAGGGCGACCTTCTGGAAGGTGGGACGGTGATCTCATAGGTTTTTAAAAATGAAGCTGGAAGTGTGGGACCAGAGGAGATGTCTTGCAGCATTGGTGAGAGTACTATGCATTAAACCTCGCTTTTCAAAACAATGGTGGTTCTGTTTGGGTATTAGCATCAGAGCCAGTGACTTAAAAAAGCTAATAAAGAAGGTTGGCTCTGTTCTGGGGACTCCTCTGGAACCTCTGGAAATCAATGTGCAATGAAGGATTCTTCATAAAATAAAGAACATTATGGAGAACCCTGAGCATCCTCTGCATGAGACTGTTGAACAACAACAGAGTGTCTTAAGTCAGAGGCTTCTTCAGATCTGCTGTAAGACAGAGCGCTACAGGAGATCCTTCCTGCCCACAGCCATCAGCATCTACAACGGCTCTTTGAGGAAACCTGCATAATATGAGCTACAACATTTAATTTTGCTTTGGGATTATTAAAGTATGTTTGAATTGAATTGAATAATGGTGAACAAATTCTGAGTAGTGATATTGGCCGAGCAAATGTTTTAGGTTTAAATTAAATACCTTCTTAACTCTTGTCAGAAATGATTTGAGTCTAGTTTACACTTGTAAATCCTGCTGTTGGCTGTTCCCACAAACAATACATCATCACTACAGTAGTCCCTCGAACCATGAAGGTCTGCCCCTATATAAGTCAGCTGATGGGGGGCTGTTACTACCTAGCTCTGGACCTTTCATAAATCACATGGAGACGCCTTAATCCAGCCCTGTAGGCCCATGTAGTCTGTGAGATCATTTGAGTCATGGCTGGGTGCTTAGTCCTTGCAGGCTCTTGTCTAGAAGGTATAAAGCACAAAACATTAGCACCTCTGCAGGCTATGCAGTCACACGGTATGAATTTAGCATTATAGTGGTCAAATTGTGGGTTTGCAAGAGACAAGGTTGTCTGATCATGCAGCTTTACGGGTTTTGAGTTTAATCATTACAACGTAGTGTGGGATAACATAATATGCAAATCATAACATTTTGGGGGCTTTGCTTAGGCATTGGGGTCTTTGTTTTTATGTTTTCGTCTGCTAGGGACACAGGTAAACATCTAGTGCCCGTACTGGACATTAGTGGTATTGCATGTAAAGTATTTTTCACACTGCCCTTACTTTTCTTAAAAAGTAATCAAGTCTATATTTTATATCCAATAGAGGATTTCAATTCAAACTGCATCAGTTTGGTGAGAAAATAGACCACTTAGCTTGCTAACAAATGCCTCAGAAGAAGATCAATGTTTGGCAGCCTTATGGTATCACTTATATTGTGATTATTTACCACACAGATAGCTCCCAACATAACCTAAAAGCTTTTGGCTAACAGTCCAAGCTTAAGACTGATTCACTTCGCTGCTGACTCTGAGCGAGGAGATGACAGAAATTCCTATGTTAGTGAAAAGGTGTGGTTGACCCTGTTGCTAGGTGCGACGCTGTCTTCTAAGAGGTGTGATTGGTTGTTAAAAGAAACAAAAAAAATAAATAAAACAAATGCGCTCCTAGTAATCAGTGGAGAGAAATTAACTGATGATAGAATTTAGACTGGATTCAGAAATGTGTAAATCACGAAGATAAACCTTAGGAAGATTAAATTGTCGCACAGCATCATGTTTGAAACGTAGCTTATTTACATGCTCGTCATTATTATGATTTGCTTATTATGTTTACTCGCCATGGTGGTCGTTTCATACTGCATCTATTTCATATTTATTTAATATTAATATTATAATTCAGCATTTTACTGTGATTGCCTTCTTGTATAATGAGATTTAGTTTGATAAAACGTCTAAAACAGAACGAAGAAAAAAAGGTGGAGAAAACCAAACTGAACAGAGCAGCAGAGCCTCCTGGGATCAAGGTGGGAACAAAAAGGCATTCCCAGCAGATCACTGCATCGTTCCCTCTGCTTTCAGCATCAGCCTGGAATGTGAGCAGCTCTGGTACCATCTGCATTCAGAAGCTAGAGAGGAGATAGCAGCACACCAGAGAATTTCTCCACAGATGGGGAGCATTGGAGATGACCATTTAGGCTTAGGCTGCTGACATCATAATGTACAATACAGCAAATACTTCTGCACCTCTTCTGCACATCTTCCTTCTATGTATATAGTGTATACAGTATATAGTATATTATTGTACTGTATCTTGTCTAGTTTGTATTTATGTGTATATATGTATATTTTGGAGTTTTTTCAAATTTTTCCAAATGTATTTTTTGAAAGCATTTTACAGTCTGCTTCTATTATTATTATTATTTTTCCTTCCTAATATACAGGGGTTGGACAATGAAACTGAAACACCTGTCAATTTAGTGTGGGAGGTTTCATGGCTAAATTGGACCAGCCTTGTAGCCAGTCTTCATTGATTGCACATTGCACCAGTAAGAGCAGAGTGTGAAGGTTCAATTAGCAGGGTAAGAGCACAGTTTTGCTCAAAATATTGAAATGCACACAATATGGGTGACATACCAGAGTTCAAAAGAGGACAAATGGTTGGTGCACGTCTTGCTGGCGCATCTGTGACCAAGACAGCAAGTCTTTGTGATGTATCAAGAGCCACGGTATCCAGGGTAATGTCAGCATACCACCAAGAAGGACGAACCACATCCAACAGGATTAACTGTGGACGCAAGAGGAAGCTGTCTGAAAGGGATGTTCGGGTGCTAACCCGGATTGTATCCAAAAAATATAAAACCACGGCTGCCCAAATCACGGCAGAATTAAATGTGCACCTCAACTCTCCTGTTTCCACCAGAACTGTCCGTCGGGAGCTCCACAGGGTCAGTATACACGGCCAGGCTGCTATAGCCAAACCTTTGGTCACTCATGCCAATGCCAAACGTCGGTTTCAATGGTGCAAGGAGCGCAAATCTTGGGCTGTGGTCAATGTGAAACATGTATTGTTCTCTGATGAGTCCACCTTTACTGTTTTCCCCACATCCGGGAGAGTTACGGTGTGGAGAAGCCCCAAAGAAGCGTACCACCCAGACTGTTGCATTCCCAGAGTGAAGCATGGGGGTGGATCAGTGATGGTTTGGGCTGCCATCTCATGTTATTCCCTTGGCCCAATACTTGTGCTAGATGGGCGCGTCACTGCCAAGGACTACCGAACCATTCTTGAAGACCATGTGCATCCAATGGTTCAAACATTGTATCCTGAAGGCGGTGCCGTGTATCAGGATGACAATGCACCAATACACACAGCAAGACTGGTGAAAGATTGGTTTGATGAACATGAAAGTAAAGTTTAATATCTCCCATGGCCTGCACAGTCACCAGATCTAAATATTATTGAGCCACTTTGGGGTGTTTTGGAGGAGCGAGTCAGGAAACGTTTTCCTCCACCAGTATCACGTAGTGTGACCTGGCCACTATCCTGCAAGAAGAATGGCTTAAAATCCCTCTGACCACTGTGCAGGACTTGTATATGTCATTCCCAAGACGAATTGATGCTGTATTGGCCGCAAAAGGAGGCCCTACACCATACTAATAAATTATTGTGGTCTAAAACCAGGTGTTTCAGTTTCATTGTCCAACCCCTGTACCTCACTAGAGGTACACCTTTAACCTGTCCTGCTGTTGAAACTATTTATTTCACCCTAGGGGGATGATAAGGTTAATCTTATCTCAATATTAATTATTGTATGATTGTTAAAGTGCTCATTAACTCTACTATTAAGGTGGTGGTTCCCTGCGCGGTCGAGCCAGTAGCGTTTTATTAATTCATTGTTAGGAGAATATCTCTCCTTTTTCTCTCATCTTCTCTGCTTAAGACACTCTAAGACTCACTAAAAGTCCTCCTTACTACTCTTAACATCTCCTCATGTTTGGAGCTCTCTTAAGGCCTAAGATGCTTCGTGAAAAACTTTTACAGTGCCTTGCGAAAGTACTCGGCCCCCTTGAACTGGTCAACCTTTTGCCACATTTCAGGCTTCAAACATAAAGATATAAAATTATAATTGTTTGTGAAGAATCAACAACAAGTGGGACACAATCGTGAAGTGGAATGAAATTTATTGGATGTGTCAAACTTTTTTAACAAATAAAAAACTGAAAAGTGGGGCGTGCAATATTATTCGGCCCACTTGCGTTAATACTTTGTAGCGCCACCCTTTGCTGCAATTACAGCTGCAAGTCGCTTGGGGTATGTCTCTATCAGTTTTGCACATCGAGAGACTGAAATTCTTGCCCATTCTTCCTTGCAAAACAGCTGGAGCTCAGTGAGGTTGGATGGAGAGCGTTCGTGAACAGCAGTCTTCAGCTCTTTCCACAGATTCTCGATTGGATTCAGGTCTGGACTTTGACTTGGCCATTCCAACACCGGGATACGTTTATTTGTGAACCATTCCATTGTAAATTTGGCTTTATGTTTTGGATCATTGTCTTGTTGGAAGATAAATCTCCGTCCCAGTCTCAGGTCTCTTGCAGACTCCAACAGGTTTTCTTCCAGAATGGTCCTGTATTTGGCCCCATCCATCTTCCCATCAATTTTGACCATCTTCCCTGTCCCTCCTGACGAAAAGCAGGCCCAAACCATGATGCTGCCGCCACTATGTTTGACAGTGGGGATGGTGTGTTCAGGGTGATGAGCTGTGTTGTTTTTATGCCAAACATATCGTTTTGTATTGTGGCCAAACAGTTCGATTTTGGTTTCATCTGACCAGAGCACCTTCTTCCACATGTTTGGTGTGTCTCCCAGGTGGCTTGTGGCAAACTTTAAACGAGATTTTTTATGGATATCTTTGAGAAATGGCTTTCTCCTTGCCACTCTTCCATAAAGGCCAGATTTGTGCAGTGTACGACTGATTGTTGTCCTATGGACAGACTCTCCCACCTCAGCTGTAGATCTCTGCAGTTCATCCAGAGTGATCATGGGCCTCTTGGCTGCATCTCTGATCAGTCTTCTCCTTGTTCGAGATGAGAGTTTAGAGAGACGGCCGGGTCTTGGTAGATTTGCAGTGGTCTGATACTCCTTCCATTTCAATATGATTGCTTGCACAGTGCTCCTTGGGATGTTTAAAGCTTGGGAAATCTTTTTGTATCCAAATCCGGCTTTAAACTTCTCCAAAACAGTATCTCAGACCTGCCTGGTGTGTTCCTTGGTCTTCATGATGCTCTCTGCGCTTTGAACAGAACCCTGAGACTATCACAGAGCAGGTGCATTTATACGGAGACTTGATTACACACAGGTGGATTCTATTTATCATCATCAGTCATTTGGGACAACATTGGATCATTCAGAGATCCTCACTGAACTTCTGGAGTGAGTTTGCTGCACTGAAAGTAAAGGGGCCGAATAATATTGCACGCCCCACTCTTCAGTTTTTTATTTGTTAAAAAAGTTTGACACATCCAATAAATTTCATTCCACTTCACGATTGTGTCCCACTTGTTGTTGATTCTTCACAAAAAATTTGAATTTTATATCTCTATGTTTGAAGCCTGAAATGTGGCAAGAGGTTGAAAACTTCAAGGGGGCCGAATACTTTCGCAAGGCACTGTATATTACCGAGGGAAAATTCTAAGAAAAATCTTAGAGTGACGTCACTAGGAGCTACTTCTAGTCTTAGGATTCTTTGTGAAGACATGCCCAGATGATTCACTGCTGATCCGACGTTTGTATTTTTTTCTGAAGGCAATAAAGACCTTGAAAGCACATGTTCTTTAAAAGTAGATGTTAATATGGAGTTTTGAAAAGTACGGAGTTTGCTTTAATAATTTTCCAGGTCTGGGTAATTTTGGGGAAAAAAGAATTTTGAGTATGGAAAAATCTTGGATTTTTTAATTCCTCCTTTCTTTTTGTAAAGGCCAAAATTCTAACACTACTCAGTAATTACATTTGCTTGAGTGGTTTATAAAAATGGCTTCATTTTTAACATTCAATACCTGATTGGTATCCAGGCAACATCAAGTTCAGGTTCTGCTGGACCTGTGGTTTTAAACTGGGTGTAGAATACAAAATAAGGCAGGAAAATTTCTATTTCGACATCTCAGGATCTATTACTGACAAAATAAAATTGCCAACAATCACAAACTGTGGTTCATGGAATCTGCATTTAATCAAGAATACTTGAGTCTTCATTTAATAAGTCCTACATAAAGTACATTTTGAAATGAAGCTAATCTAGATTAGTCTAAATGCCACAAAAGTGGTTCAGTGGCCCCACTCTACACCCTGAGAATCAGAAGCCAATTTTAGCATTCTGTTGTTTTATTGCTTGTTAAACCTGCAGGTACGACCTGACTATTATTCAACCAGGTTCAAAATGAATTCTTTATATTCAAATCCCTGAAATGTTCTAAGAAATGCAGAACTGTATGTAGAACCCCCTGTGGTTTGTTCATTTCTAAAGTGTTACTAAAGAATATATTTAACTAGATTAAATTATTTAAAAACTGTGATTTGACGATGTTTTCCTGTTTTTAATTTACTCAACAATAATAATAATTGCTGTTTTTTATGTTTTAAACATGAAAATTAAGAACATGTTTATTTATTGCTTTTGACTCTGCAACCTGAGACTTCTTTTAATTGTCCACCTACCTGACCTAACCCTGAGACCCTGATATGCTTTGATTTTGATATCTGAAAGGTTACTGAAACTATTTGTGCAGGACACGCATGTCCATATTCGATGTGTGTTTTGTGTTAGCATTCGGCTGCTGTTACTGTAAATGTACGTTGCTATTGACGTCAGTCCTGTTTTGGGAAAAAACGTGAACCTGAAATCCGAAGCTTAGTGTTCAGGTTCTGTTGGATTTTAACAGAATTTATGATAACTCAATGCCTTTCCATCCATGAATCTCCTGCCATCTATGTTTACTGACTGCCTCTGTGGCTCTTGCTCTGCTCGACTAAAGGAAGCACCAAAACTCTGGAGAAAAGGACTATTTTATCACTCGTGATTTCTTTAATGGAAGGAGTGGGGGGCTGCCAGGGATTTAAAGGACAACATGCTAACAAAAATTTTTATAGCACAGTTACAGGGGGAGGACAGAAATAAAAATGAAAGGTAGAACTGAATCTTCACTTTAAATATGTTGCTTTCAATTTGTTTCGAAAGCTCAGAACTAGGAATGTCCCAACTGAGTTGATCAACTTCTAATTGCAAGTCAGAAAATGGCTGGATTTGCTATTTGTTTGGGTGCTACCCACTATTGGCAGTACAAGATTATAACAATGTATTTTTTTGCCATTTTAATCATTTAAACACTAAAGAAACACGCTCTGTGTGCTGCTGGTTTAATGAGATACAAACAGTCTAAAATAAGAATAAACAGTTTATACCTGAAACTTTCACTATAGTCTTTGCTGTATGTGTGGCAGCCATATTTGAATCTAAACTCTGGGCTGCTCTGCAAGCTCCGACTTTCCCAGGTAGGATTCCGACTTCAGGGGATGTTGTTGTTGTTGTATGCACCAGCGGGAACTCCAGTTAAATCCAGTTTTGGAGGGCATTAAGAAGGCACTGATCCAAGAGACTGTTGGCAGCGCTGATTGATGATGATTATTTACTGGTAAGAAATGAAAGGACTGGACATATTTGCAAACTGTTACTTAAACAAATTTTAATATCACACAAAGATAACCTGAGTAAATACCAAAACTTTTTAAACCGTGATTCCATCCATTAAGGAAAGAAAGCAATGCGAGTCAGCTTGGCCATGTGTGACAATATATCTGTCCCCCCATTGTTAAATCAGGAATTGAGCAAATTTTTTTGTTTAATTGGACTAGTCACACCCTGACCCGATAACTGCCAGACACGTCATGCTTTGATCACTAAGCTATTAGCAGGGTCTAATAGTCCCAAACAAATTCCTGATGATCCCCAAAACTTTTAGCAAAAGTCTCAGTGTGCATCCTGTTACATCTGGTGTAAAACTAACACCATTCTAGAAAAGAGCATCTTACCAACAGTCAAACATGGTGGTGGTAGTGTGGTGTTATGTGGCTGCTTTGCTGCTTCAGGACCTGGACATCTTGCAGTAATTGATGGAACCATGAATTCTGCTCTCTAGTAGTAAGTCCTAAAGGAGTACCCGCTGTTTTAGCCCAAGGATACTTGGGTGAATGCAGCGGAACAATGATGTACAGCACAGCAGCAAGTCCACTTCTGAATGGCTCTAAAAACAAAATGAAGGTTTTAGAGTGGCTTGTGGCATGAAATGAAAAGGGCTCAAAAACCCTCCAATGTGGCTGGATTAAAACAATTCTGCAAAGAAGAGTAGATGTAAAAGACTCATTGCCACTTATCACCAACCCTTGATGGCAGTTGCTGCCAAGTGATGCTCAACCAGTCATTAGATTTAGTGGTCTGGTTGGTTTCTCTAACATTTTCCCTAATTAAAGGAAATCATCATTTGTAAATTTCATTTCAAATTGATTCTCCTTATCTTTGATGATGTGAAACCTTTAACTGAGAAAACAGCAAAAACTGATATTTTACATGGTACTGCATAAAACGACAGACCTGACAGTGGACAGTTTTACACATTCTACACAAGCTTATTTTTACAAGCAGTGTGTCTAAATCCTGTGCTGCCTTTGTCTCTTTTTCTGCATGTGCTCCTGCACTCTTTTTTTCTCCCTTCTTCTCTTTCGTTTCCATCCTTCCTTGTCTCTGACTCCCAGGACAAACTGTGCCTTCCTCACCACATCCTGGAGGAAAAAGGCCTGGTGAAGGTGTGTGTCACGGTGCAGGCTTTGGTGGACGAGGCCTCCTCCAAACCCCCGCTCCTGGTGTGAGCGACGGAGCCCCGAACTGAACGCCGAGCGCTTACACTGCCTCACGTGAGCCTACAGCTCACCTCTGCATCACCTGCAGCGACGCAGGACTTTGATGTCCTGTCAGGGTGCAGAAAAGGAACTAACTCCATTAGGAGCGGATTTATCTACTAACTCAGAAAGAGGAACCCGGAATCAAGCAGGGAAGCAGGTAGAAGACGAACAGTTTGGCTTGCTGCAGTTTATTTTTTTTAACTCTAATTTGGGATCTTTTTTACTGTGATCATCTAAAGGGCGGAAATACAGCTCTGCATTTGTTATGTTTTGAACTAAATCAAGAAAATCTTTACATAGGCTGGTTCCATCTTTTGTAAAATATTATGATTAAGTGATGAAAAAGAAAAGAAATTCATGTTGCAATTCAAAAATTGGAGAATATTGTTATCAATGATGCGAAAAGCCAAAACAAAAGCCAAAAATTTTGTTTTTTTCTTTTATGCCAAATCCAGAAATTGGGATTGTTTCATTCATACAGCATCCTATGTCTCAGGCTAAATGTTTTTAGGTGAAATACATTACTTCTATTTTTTTCTCAGGCATACCATATAAAGCAAATGGTTGCCTATGTGTGCCGGGGCAGTTTTGCTTTACAAAAAGGATATCTCAAGCTGGTATCCTAATTGCATGATTGACTTTATTAAGTCAAGATTCGATCCCAAATCAAATTAGTGTTGTATT